>WNGS01111181.1:19588396-19601958 GCA_020271785.1 Procambarus virginalis
ATATATAACAGTAACCTAGAAGGGTACCACCTCTGGTGCAAGTGTATACCCATAGCCTCGGAGAAGAACATAAAGAGTACTCAGAGACCTTGTTAACAGTTAATATATAATGATTGACTTAGTTTTGAATTGACTTTAATCCTGATCCCTAGATCTTGAAGTCCTGTTTATGATACAGTGAAAGCAAGAGTGGAGAGCACTCTCAATTGCACTTGCTAATGATTGTCTTCAAAATTCTTGACTATGCTATTCGCATTCTTACGGTGGTTACGTGATAATATCAGATAATATTGTGGTAAAGACGTGTTCCATTTCCTTTCTTATAAATAAATCTTGAATGGATGGTGGCGGCACTTCCTCCCCTCAACCCTTTCTTTAATCAGCCCCCTTCTTAATTCTCCTCCCTATTCATTAGGTCTCTTTCTTCTTCCTCCTTTTTCCTCTTTTTTGTCTAGCACTTCTACTACATTTCTACTCTTCTACCTTTTGCTATCTACTGCTTATCTAATTCACCTTTTTAACCCTTTTTCTCTCATTATACATTTTCCCTTTTTCCTTCTCTCCCAACTGACTCTCCCTCTACTCTCTTCCACCTGACTCTCCCTCTCTCTCCCACCCGACTCTCCCTCTCTCTCCACCTGACTCTCCCTCTCTCTCCCACCTGACTCTCCCTCTCTCTCCACACCTGACTCTCCCTCTCTCTCTTCCACCTGACTCTCCCTCTCTCTCCCACCTGACTCTCCCTCTCTCTCTCCTTCAACCTGACACTCTCCCTCTCTCTCCCACCTGACTCTCCCTCTCTCCCCACTGACTCTCCCCTCTCTCTCAACTGACTCTCCCTCTCATCTCCCACCTGACTCTCCCTCTCTCTCTTCCACCTGACTCTCCCTCTCTCTCCCACTGACTCTCCCTCTCTCTCTCCCACCTGACTCTCCCTCTCTCTCCCACCTGACTCTCCCTCTCTCTCTTCCACTGACTCTCCCTCTCTCTCCACCTGACTCTCCCTCTCTCTCTTCCACCTGACTCGCCCCTCTCTCTCCCACCTGACTCTCCCTCCCCTCTCTCTCTCCCAACCTGACTCTCCCTCTCTCTCCCACCTGAATCTCCCTCTCTCTCTCCCACCTGACACTCCCTCTCTCTCTTCCACCTAACTCTCCCTATCTCTCTCTCACCCACCTGACTCTCCCTCTCCTCCCACCTGACTCTCCCTCTCTCCAACCTGACTCTCCCTCTCTCTCCCACCTGACTCTCCCTCTCTCTCTTCCACCTGACTCTCCCCTCTCTCTTCCACCTGACTTCCCTCTCTCTCTTCCACCTGACTCTCCTCTCTCACCACCGACTCTCCCTCTCTATCTCTCCCAACCTGACTCTCCCTCTCTCTCCACCTGACTCTCCCTCTCTCTCCCACCTGACTCTCCCTCTCTCTCCAACCTGACTCTCCCTCTCTCTCCCACCTGACTCTCACTCTCTCTCTCCCACCTAAACTCTCCTCTCTCTCTCCACCTGACTCTCCCTCTCTCTCTTCCACCTGACTCTCCCTCTCTCTCTTCCACCGACTCTCCTCTCTCTCTTCCCCTGACTCTCCCTCTCTCTCCCACCCGACTCTCCCTCTCTCCTCCCGACTCTCCCTCTCTCTCCCACCTGACTCTCCTCTCTCTTCCACCAGACTCTCCCTCTCTCTCCACCCGGACTCTCCCTCTCTCTCCACCTGACTCTCCCTCTCTCTCCCACCCGACTCTCCCTCTCTCTCCCACCTGACTCTCCCTCTCTCTCCCACCTGACTCTCCCTCTACCCTCCCACCTGACTCTCCTCTCTCTTCCACCGACTCTCCCCCTCTCTCCCACCTGACTCTCCCTCTCTCTTCCACCCGACTCTCCCCTCTCTTCCACCCGACTCTGAGAGTGGGTGAAGAGAGGGGGAGAGTCGGGTGGAAGAGAGAGGGAGAGTCAGGTGGGATGAGAGGGGAGAGTCAGGTGGAAGAGAGAGGGAGAGTCAGGTGGAGGGAGAGGGAGAGTCAGGTGGAGAGAGAGGGAGAGTCAGGTGGGAGAGAGAGGGAGAGTCGGGTGGGAGAGAGAGGGAGAGTCAGGTGGAGAGAGAGGGAGAGTCGGGTGGGAGAGAGAGGGAGGTCGGGTGGAAGGAGAGAGGGAGAGTCAGGTGGAAGAGAGAGGGAGAGCGGGAGGAAGAGAGGGAGAGTCGGGTGGGGAGAGAGAGGGGAGAGTCAGGGGAAGAGAGAGAGGGAGAGTCAGGTGGAAGAGAGAGCGGGGAGAGTCAGGTGGAAGAGAGAGAGGAGAGTCAGGTGGGAGAGAGAGAGGGAGAGTTAGGTGGGAGAGAGAGAGGGAGAGTCAGGTGGGAGAGAGAGGGCGAGTAGGTGGGAGAGCGAGGGAGATCCAGGTGGCGAGTGAGGGGAGGCACGGTGGGAGAGAGAGGGAGAGTCAGGTGGGGAGAGAGAGAGAGGGAGAGTCAGGTGGGCGAGAGAGGGAAGAGTCAGGTGGAAGCGAGAGAGGGAGAGTCAGGTGAAGAGAGAGAGGGAGAGTCAGGTGGAAGAGAGAGAGGGAGAGTCAGGTGGGAGAGAGAGGGGAGTCAGGTGGAGAGAGGGAGAGTCAGGTGGGAGATGAGAGGTGAGTCAGGTGGGAGAGAGAGAGGAGAGTTAGGTGGAAGAGAGAGAGGGAGTGTCAGGTGGGAGAGAGAGAGGGAGAGTCAGGTGGGAGAGAGAGGGAGAGTCAGGTGGGAGCGAGGAGAGGGAGGGAGAGTCAGGTGGGAGAGAGAGGGAGCGTCAGGTGGAAGAGAGAGAGGGGAGAGTCATGGGGGAGAGAGAGGGAGAGTCAGGTGGAAGAGAGAGAGGGAGAGTCAGGTGGGAGAGAGAGGGAGAGTCAGGTGGAGAGATGAGAGAGGGAGAGTCAGGTGGCGAGAGAGAGGAGAGTCAGGGGAAGAGAGAGAGGAGAGTCAGGTGGGAGAGAGAGGGAGAGTCAGGTGGGAGCATGAGAGGGAGAGTCAGGTGGGAGAGAGAGCGAGGGGAGTCAGGTGGGAGAGAGAGGGAGAGTCAGGTGGAAGAGAGAGAGGGAGAGCGTCAGGTGGGAGAGAGAGGGATGAGTCAGGTGGAAGAGAGAGAGGGAGAGTCAGGTGGCGAGGAGAGGGTGAGTCAGGTGGGAGAGAGAGGAGAGTCAGGTGGGAGAGAGAGGGAGAGTGGGTGGGAGAGAGAGGAGAGAGTCAGGTGGAAGAGAGAGAGGGAGAGTCAGGTGGGAGAGAAGGAAAAAAGGGAAACTGTAGAAGAGAAAAAGGGTTAAAAAGGTGAATTAGATAAGCAGTAGATAGCAAAAGGTAGAAGAGTAGAAATTAGTAGAAGTGCTAGACAAACAAGAGGAAAAAGGAGGAAGAAGAAAGAACCTAAGGAATAGGGAGGAGAATTAAGAAGGGGGCTGATTAAAGAAAGGGGGAGGGGAGGAAGTGCCGCCACCATCCATTCAGATTTATTTATAAGAAAGGAAATGGAACACGTCTTTACCACAATATTATCTGATATTATCACGTAAACCACCGTAAGAATGCGAATAGCATAGTCAAGAATTTTGAAGACAATCATTAGCAAGTGCAATTGAGAGTGCTCTCCACTCTTGCTTTCACTGTATCATAAACAGGACTTCAAGATCTAGGGATCAGGATTAAAGTCAATTCAAAACTAAGTCAATCATTATATATTAACTGTTAACAAGGTCTCTGAGTACTCTTTATTTCTCTTCTCCGAGGCTATGGGTATGGTCACTTGCACCAGAGGTGGTACCCCTTCTAGGTTTAACTGTTATATATTCACTCATATGGGTATCTAATTCAACCACTTCATTTGATGCAGCCGTGAGTCACAATAACGTGGCTAGAAGATTGTTGACCAGACCACACACTAGACTAGTGTGAAGGGACGAGCGTTCGGTCCGTCCATGGACCATTCATTCTCAAGTTGATTGTGACTTGAGAATGGTCCAGGACGGACCGAAACGTCGTCGCCCCTTCACTTTATTTTGTTTAAATGTCAATATTAATGCAGAATTGAATAAACTCCCAAAGTACCCACGGGAATGGGTCAGGCCTGTGTAGACCTAGTCTGGACTACTAGCACACCTCTGGTTATCTTGAGATGATTTACGGGGCTTTAGCGTCCCCGCGGCCCCGGTCCTCGACCAGGTCTCCTTTTTATTACACACCCCCCACCCCCACCCCAGTCTGGCCCTAGTCCGGGCTCGGGGAGTAGAACAACTCGCAGAACCCTCCCCAAGTATGCTCCAGGTAAAGACACGAAGACTGTGACTGGTAATTTTTGTAATATATCCCAGATAAGAATGAGAAATAGCAACAGGTGCAAGGACTGTGCCCTGGAGTACAGAGCTTTTCACTGTACTTGGGCTTGATCTTACTTGATTGACGTCTCCGCCTCCCCGGCGGAGGCGGAGACAAATGTGCAAAACAGTTTCTTTCACCCTGATGCATCTGTTCACCTAGCCGAAAATAGGTACCTGGGAGTTAGACAGACAGCTGCTACGGGCTGCTTCCTGGGGGGTACATCTGTATTTTGCTTTTTCTATACTTTTAAGGCTTCTGTGATTTTGTCGTAGAGGTTGAATAATGTGACAGTGAACATTGTGCCATAAGTGAACATTGTCCCATAAATGAACAGTGAACATTGTACCATAAGGCCACTTCTACAGAAAAAATACTTAGGAGGGGAACACCACAAGTATTGTCTTCCCTACCGTCCATCTCCCCCTTCCTCACCCTTCTCTCAATCTCCTCTTCTCCCTCCCTCCCTCCCTCCTCTTACTCTCTCCCTCCTCCTCTCCCCTCTTTGGTCGGTGGGAAGAAACTTGAACATTCCACCCCACGTGGAGGAGTTTCAAAGGGTCTTGCACATGCCGGGAGGGTCTTGAAATACTGAAGAGCATATATGAGAGCATATCTCAGACTTGTCTGATTCATTCACCGACTTTTATGTGAGTTTATGGAAAGCCTGTTGTTAGCCGGGCGCAAAGGCTGGCTGTTAGCCGGGCGCAAGGGCTGGCTGTTCACCACAACAATGCAGGACCACACTATCAACAGGACTTCACAAACTACAGGATACACAGGGGCCTGACGGCCTGACTGTGGACAGCGTTGGGATTCGTAGTCCTAAGCTTCCGGGTTCAATCCCGGTGAAGGCGGAGGAAACAATGGGCAGGTTGTTTTCACCCTGATGTTAATATTCACCGAGCAGTAAATAGGCACCTGGGAGGTTAGACAGCTGCTACAGGCTGCTTCCTGGGGGTGTGTAACAAAAAGGAGGCCTAGTCGAGGACCGGGCCGCGGGGACGCTAAGCCCCGAAATCATCTCAAGATAACCTCAAGATAGCTAGAGAACCATGAGGGGCTACAACCCCCCCCCCCCTCTGCTCACCAAGCATGCTGGAACGCCTGCACGTGTGACGGGAAGCAAGATAATCCACCAAAATGCATCCTAAGTATCAGTTAATGTAGGTAACATGATTGTCTTCTCTTGTTTTTTGGTTAAAACATTCCGAGAGGCTTTTTTCAATCCTACTTAAAAAAAAAACTTGCCATGAGGGAGGTAGGACTATGGAATCTTTATTAAATATACACAAATAATAAATCCGTCACTCGGAACATTTATAAAAATTCTTGTGTCACTTTTTTTACTACTCAGAATTCCAATCTGCAATCCGTTTATTACTAATTTTTAATTTTTTTGTATTTTGTATGTATTTTATTAATAACAGTGACTTCCTGTTAATCACAGCTTAGTGAATGTTCAACAGCCTCCTACTAAGCATAAGGGATGACCAGTAAGGATGGTGTTATGTGGAGTCGAGTGGTGGAACTGATTTGTAACATGGTACAAATGTTAGTTCAACTCCTCGATGATGAACAAATGTTCTCGCCACATGCCTTTTGCAGTTCCCACTGTTTGCAGGGAGCCATAATGATCATTCTCCAGACTTAGTTCACTGTTGACAGATTGTACGAGGTAATTGAGGGGGGGGGGGTAACTAGGTGTTTTAAAAACCATTTGGCAATAAAAAAATTTATTACCTCTTAGTAAAGCCAAATAAACAGTGAGTAACGAGTTTTTCCTTTTATTTCAGGTGAGTGAGAGGACAGCAGCGACCAGCCTCCAGGCATTCGAGAAACGAGTCTGCATCTTGGCCGTAATATACTAACGATTGTACCTTGAATGACCTTTGGCTAATGATTTTCTAATAATGACTAATCAAGTCGAATAATCATTCTGTGCTGAATGCTACTTCTTAAATGTTGTCATGGTATCAAGGTATGGCATGCATACGTGCGCGCGCGTGCGTACACTCGCCTAGTACTGTGTGAGTGTGAGAGTGAGAGTGAGAGTGAGAGTGAGAGAGAGAGAGAGCAAGCAAGCAAGCAAGCAAGCATGCATGACACGACCTCAGAAATGCATGACAAGTCACATTTGATAAAGAAGAATACCAAAGCGCTTTGGCTCGAGCTGTGGGTTTGTCAGAATCGAAGTGCATGAAGAACCACAGACAGGACCGTTGTTCTATATTGGACACTTAGTTCCCATTTGTAATGCCATCTTAATGATCTTACTGTTCAACTTAACAAGTAGTCGTATTTTCTGTTGACGTTTGCGTTTGACTGTATTTTACTGTCTGAAACTTTTTGTTTAATTAAGATTTCCTTCAACTTTTAGTATATTAGAATTTCGATTTCTTGAAGTTGCTTATCTTATTTATTTTGGCGCCGGAAGTACTTGGCTTCCAGCGGCTGTTTCCGGTAAAAAATATCACTTTGAACACGTAGGTCCATTATTATTTGTTCTTCAGTCAGTTCCACCTCTGGGAAGCCCTAGCCTGAGCGAAAGCACTTAGATTTTTCTTTTATCAAACGCGGTTTTCTTGAGTTTCTGAAAACAAGTGTTTCATGGCTTGTTGCTTTTATAGATGAATGTTATATATATTAACCTTATACCTAGTGTACGAGGTTAACTCCCCCCCCCCCCACTTAGTATATGAGGTTAGCGCCCCCTCCTAATGTATGAGGTTAGCGCCCCCCCTCTAATGTATGAGGTAGCGGCCCCCTCCTAATGTATGTGGTAGCGGCCCCTCCTAATGTATGAGGTTAGCGACCCCCTCCTAATGTATGAGGTTAGCGGCCCTCCTAATGTATGAGGTTAGCGGCCCTCCTAATGTATAGGTTAGCGGCCCCTCCTAATGTATGAGGTTAGCGGCCTCCTAATGTATGAGGTTAGCGGCCCCCTCCTAATGTATGAGGTTAGCGGCCCCCTCCTAATGTATGAGGTTAGCGACCCCCTCCTAATGTATGAGGTTACCGCCCCGTCCTAATGTATGAGGTTAGCGACCCCCTCCTAATGTATGAGGTTAGCGACCCCTCCTAATATATGAGGTTAGCAGCCCCTCCTAATGTATGAGGCTAGCGACCCCCTCCTAATGTATGAGGTTAGCGACCCCTCCTAATGTATGAGGTTAGCGGCCACACTCCTAATGTATGAGGTTAGCGCCCCACTCCTAATGTATGAGGTTACCGGCGCCCGCCTAATGTATGAGGTTAGCGACCCCCTCCTAATGTATGAGGTTAGCGACCCCTCCTAATGTAGAGGTTAGCGGCCACACTCCTAATGTATGAGGTTAGCGACCCACTCCTAATGTATGAGGTTACCGGCGCCGCCTAATGTATGAGGTTAGCGACCCCCTCCTAATGTATGAGGTTAGCGACCCCCTCCTAATGTATGAGGTTAGCGGCCACACTCCTAATGTATGAGGTTAGCGCCCCACTCCTAATGTATGAGGTTACCGCCCCCTCCTAATGTATGAGGTTAGCGACCCCCTCCTAATGTATGAGGTTAGCGACCCACTCCTAATGTATGAGGTTAGCGACCCACTCTAATGTATGAGTTACCGGCGCCCGCCTAATGTATGAGGTTAGCGACCCCCTCCTAATGTATGAGGTTAGCGACCCACTCCTAATGTATGAGGTTAGCGACCCCCCTCCTAATGTATGAGGTTAGCGACCCACTCCTAATGTATGAGGTTACCGGCGCCCGCCTAATGTATGAGGCTAGCGACCCCCTCCTAATGTATGAGGTTAGCGACCCTCCTAATGTATGAGGTTAGCGACCCCCTCCTAATGTATGAGGTTAGCGGCCACACTCCTAATGTATGAGGTTAGCGCCCCACTCCTAATGTATGAGGTTAGCGACCCACTCCTAATGTATGAGGATAGCGGCCCCCTCCTAATGTATGAGGTTAGCGACCCCCTCCTAATGTATGAGGTTACCGCCCCTCCTAAGTATGAGGTTAGCGACCCCCTCCTAATGTATGTGGTTAGCGGCCCCCCTCCTAATGTATGAGGCTACCGCCCCCCTCCTAATGTATGAGGTTACCGCCCCTCCTAATGTATGAGGTTAACCCCACGCACTCAGCGAGGCTAACACCACCTATAATTAACTCATAATGTGTTAAGGATGTATTGGTCCTCCAGTACTCGCTGCTCTCCTTCCTGGGAGAAAAAATAACCTTTGGGTACAATTTTCGCTGTATTTTGGCTTTAATGCTTTATAAGTAATTGCATGAAATTATAATGAGTTTTTTCTTATCTTTAAGTATTTCCGAGAATATCGTCCAAGAGAAACTTACGAAAAATATATATAGTGGTAATTGAAGATTTTGTTTTTAATTAATCAGTTTTGACCATCCTACCATGTGTGAGGTTCCGGGTAATAAAGGCCCCACGGCCCGTACCCGGTCAGGCCTCCCGGTTGGTGGTGGTCTGATCAACCAGGCTGTTGGACGCGGCTACTCGCAGCCTGACGTATGAGTCACAGCCTGGTTGATAAGGTATCGTTTGGAGGTGCTTATCCGGTTCTCTCTTGAACACTGTGAGGGGTCGGCCAGTTATGCCCCTTATGTGTAGTGGAAGCGTGTTGAACAGTCTCGGGCCTCTGATGTTGATAGAGTTCTCTCAGAGTACCTGTTGCACCTCTGCTCTTCAACGGGGGTATTCTGCACATCCTGCATGTCTTCTGGTCTCATGTGATGTTATTTCTGTGTGCAGGTTTGGGACCAGCCCCTCTAACATCTTGTGTATATTATTATGTATCTCTCCTGCCTGCGCTCTAGAGAATACAGATTTAGAACTTTTAATCGGTCCCAATAGTTTAGTTTAGATGTTCTACTGAGTGGATTCTAGCAGTAAAGGATCTCTGCACGCTCTCCAGGTCAGCAATTTCTCCGTGCTATAATGGGATTCAGTTCCTGAACCCCGTTATGTGCCTCTGTAACCCTTTCCAGCACCACCGCCCACGGGCAGGGTATGGGGTGCATAATAAATAACAGCAGTATAAGATGGAGACGACAGCTCCGTACATCATACAAGACAGACAGACTGGGAGTAGATATAACCCCAAGTCTTAGGTCAGAGGCCCACACTGCCACCATATTTCCTCACAACCTCACATGTTATAAACATGTCAGTTATTGTATAACTGAAAGCTATATAAAGCTATAAAGTCTGTGAATCCTTCAGATAATTGGTCAAAAAGAGCCTTCCAGGACCCATACACAATCTACGTCAGACCCAATCTTAAGTATGCAGCCGTGGCATGAAGCTCTCACCTGAAAGAGACAAAACTAAGATATGCGACGAGGCTCGTACCTGATCTGAAGGGATTGAACTAAAAGACCTCACCACACTGGAGGAGAGGCGGCACAAAGAATAAGATTCTAAGGGTTCTTTAGATTCTTTAAATGTTTAAAAGTGTCAATGTAGACAAAGCAACATTGTTCAAAGCTGAGAAACAGAACGAAATAGCTAATAAGGAAACTCGAGACGCAGTGAGTCGGAGATGTGTGTTAGTCGTCAAATAGTGAGATAGGTTAATAAGACAAATGCCTCTTCAAAGCTAACACAATATAAAATATTATATGCACAAATTGAAAAAAATAATAAAAATAAATGGAAGAGTCATTGCATTTAACTAAGAACGATCCAAGGTGTCAAGCAGGTTCCGTAGGAGCGGCTAAGTGGTTGAGTTCGTGTCAACAAACTCATCTAGGCAAGCACGCACGCACGCAAGCTCGCGCACACGCACGCACATGCAAAATAGTGGCAATCCCCTACCCAAGTTCCCGTCTGATGTTGTTCTTTAACAATTCCCGCCCCAGGAAGAGGTACTGAACCAGTAATTAGACTAATTAACGGCCCTCAGTAACGAGGCAGCGTGTAACAGGTGGCTGGACACCCCCCCCCCCAACACCTGGGTCATGACCTCCCCCCCCACCCCCCTGGGAGGCTCACTCTACCTCAGGTGTTGATGAGTGACGTTATTACCTGAGGCCGCCCACCGCCCGTGGTGTACCATCGGGAACCACTGTGATGATGTCATGATGACCTCATCATCACAGGTGTTTCTTCGTGTGCCATCAACATTCCTCCTCCACCACACACAATCATCACTCTAGTGTTCCTGTGGCTGCACTCGTAAATAATGCACCCACAGGCTTACCTTACCAGGCTTGCCACAGGAGGACCTTAAACATAATACAGGGTACAAAATACAATGAAATCTTCCCATAGTAGGAAAACAGCATGTAAAGGATTTGGGAATAATGATGTCTGACGACCTAACGTTTAGGGAGTATAACCAAGCAAATATTGTCAGCCAGAAAAATGATCGGATGGATTACGAGAACTTTCAAATCCAGGGATCCCATCTTCTTATCTTGAGGTTATCTTGAGATGATTTCGTGGCTTTAGTGTCCCCGCGGCCCGGTCCTCGACCAGGCCTCCACCCCCAGGAAGCAGCCCGTGACAGCTGACTAACACCCAGGTACCTATTTTACTGCTAGGTAACAGGGGCATAGGGTGAAAGAAACTTTATCCATTGTTTCTCTCCGGCGCCCGGGATCGAACCCGGGACCACAGGATCACAAGTACAGCGTGCTGTCCGCTCGGCCGACCGGCTCCCCATCACAATGGTTGTACTCAAGTCACCTGTGTTGTCCCGTCTCGAGTACTGCTCAGTACTCACTTCCCCCTTCAGAGCAGGAGAGATTGCTGAAATAGAGGGAATACAGAGAACATATACAGCACGCATAGACGAGATAAAACACCTAAATTATTGGGATCGTCTCAAAGCTCTCCAAATGTACTCACTAGAAAGGAGACGAGAGAGATACCAAATAATATACACGTGGAAAATACTGGAGGGCCAGGTCCCTAAATCTACACAGTAAAATAACATACTGGAGTGAACGATATGAAAGAAAATGCAGAATAGAACCAGTGAAGAGCAGAGGTGCCATAGGCACAATCAGAGAACACTATAAACATCAGAGGTCCGCGGTTGTTCAACGTCCTCCCAGCGAGCATCAGAAATATTGCCGGAACAACCGTGGACATCTTCAACAGAAAACTAGATAATTTTCTCAAAGAAGTGCCGGACCAACCGGGCTGTGATGGATATGTGGGCCTGCGGGCCGCTCCAAGCAACAGCCTGGTGGACCAAACTCTCACAAGTCAAGCCTTGCCTCGGTCCGGGCTTGGGAAGTAGAAGAACGCCCAGAACCCCATCAGGCAAGCAGGCTTCACTCTGGTTTAGTGTTGCTGTGTTTTACACTCGCACCCAAGGAACACACCCCCATCAATATCAATACATATTGATATGTATTGCTATACATACCAATACACCCACAAGCTTCACTGTTGGAGTTAGCGTAACAAAAAAAAGTTATCCCTACAGTGTTCGTTGAGAATTCTACTCCAACTTGAGAGTAACACAGTGTGGGTGCTGCACTCTCACACGTGTAGCGCCACTACACTTCTGTGTGTGTAGTGGTGTTACACTTCTGGACGTCGCGCTACCGTCCAGCACAACCCCTTGGGCAGGGCGGTGAGCAACGGTCTCCCTTCATGCAGGTCAGCGTTCAATCCCCGACCGTCCAAGTGATTGGGCACCATTCCTTCCCCACTTCCCATCCCAAATCCTTATCCTAATTCCTTCACAGTGCTATATAGTCGTAATGGCTTGGCGCCTTTTCCTGATCGTTCCCTTCCCTTCTGGAAACCCAACTTCTGAGAGTAATAGAGAGTGACGCTACTCTCAGAAGCTCTCTGGGAGCCCAGTAGAGCCACAGGAAGCAAACCTCTGCCTGGCCCCTCTCTGGGGTCTCTTACTCTCCTAGATAACTCTATAACCCGCCTGGATTTAGTGACTTGTAAACACAATCGAGAGGAGATTTAATACGCATAAAATGTCACTGTTACCATTTATGGAGACCAATAAAGAGGTAATTATCGCCTCGTATTGCGGGTGTAATGTGGCGTGGGGGCGGATGGCGTGTGGTACTACCGCAGCACGGAGCGCCCCGTGGGACTAGGCTGTGTTTACATTTTTATGGCGCCAATAGTTATATGTAGATTGCCTGCCGCAGTTGGGACGGTCTGGGGACTTTTCCCGGACTAACGCAGATATGGGGAGATAGGAGAATGTAAATGTTCTGTAAACTATCTTAGCTACGTTATATGTTGTCTTAATAAAGGGATTTTGGCGCCAGGTTGGTAACCTGTTTAGAGCGGTCTGTTAGTGTATAATTGAAGTTGGCAAAATATCTCGCTGCCTCTTGTCAGTATACCGGGATGACCTACCTAGTTACGAGGATGTAACTACTGCCAGTCTGAACTGCCTGGTTAGGTATGTAACTACAGCAGCTTGAACTATCATTTAGCAAGTTTGTACTCCTGCACATTTACGAATAAAAGAATAGTCAATCAAGATATATGGTTTCATCGATTTTAGCCAGTCAGTTAATATGATTATTGTATGTTAAATAGACTTAATTTTGTATTCAGAACCTTTTTGAATATTGAATTGGTAGTGGGGTATTTATTACCATATTTTTGCCTACTTGGCCAATGACTACTGAAGCGGGTAACCATTGTCAAAACCGATGGGAACCTTCACCTCTGGCACGGTGGCAGCCATTAACCAATTTGTATGTTCATTGTCAAATTAATTTGCTCTTATCGACGGTGCAAGCTCGCGAATAACGATGGCTTCAAGTGGCCCACAGGAAAGGTACCCCCCCCCCTCCCCCGGATTACACAACAGTTAGCCGCTTCTAACGAGGTCGTTCGACGGTCGTAACGATTTGGGGGGCTCTCCTCACCCAAGGCTAGAGTGACGGGGTGAGGTGCGTGCGTGTGTGTGTGTTGTAACCTTGTATTATATATTAGTATTCTTATTAGTTGTGGTATTACGGCTCACCATAGCCCGTGCTACATGGACACTTCGTTCTGAGTAGCTAAATCTAAAACAACAACAACAATAGTTGTAGTATCCTTAGGCATCCATTAGTCTCGGGAGACTATGGTGTGGCACTCTGATTGTCGGTCTGGAGTGGCCTCCCCAGAGGCAAAGCCAGGGTAGGTTGATACGGGGGAGAAGCTGTTACCCATGCAGCAGGTCCCCGCTCTCCACGGCGTGAGAATAACTTGTTGATTCTTATTATAAAAAAGTTATTCTCAC
>WNGS01111181.1:19602958-19618336 GCA_020271785.1 Procambarus virginalis
TAATATATATAACTTCATCTATAAAAGCAACAAGCCTTGAAACACTCGTTTCAGAAACTCAAGAAAACCGCGTTTGATAAAAGAAAAATCTAAGTGCTTTCGCTCAGGCTATGGGCTTCCCCAGAGGTGGAACTGACTGAAGAACAAATAATAATGGACCTACGTGTTCAAAGTGATATTTTTACCGGAAACAGCCGCTGGAAGCCAAGTACTTTCCCGGCGCCAAATATAAATAAGATAATCAACTTCAAGAAATCGAAATTCTAATACTAAAAGTTGAAGGAAATCTTAATAAAACAAAAAGTTTTAGAAAGTTAAAAATACAGTCAAACGTAAAACGTCAACAGAAAATATACGACTACTTGTTAAGTTGAACAGTAAGATCATTAAGATGGCATTACAAATGGGAACTAAGTGTCCAATATAGAACAACGGTCCTGTCTGTGGTTCTTCATGCACTTCGATTCTGACAAACCCACAGCTCGAGCCAAAGCGCTTTGGTATTCTTCTTTATCAAATGTGACTTGTCATGCAGTTCTGAGGTCGTGTCATGCTTTGCTTGCTTGCTCTCTCTTCTCTCTCTCCTTCACACTCTCCACTCTCCACACTCTCACACCTCACACGTCCTCACACTCTCACACTCTCACACATCTCACACTCTCACACTCTCACACACAGTACTAGGGCGAGTGTACGCGCGCGCACGTATGCATGCCATACCTTGATACCATGACAAATTTAAGAAAGTAGCATTCAGCACAGAATGATTATTCGACTTGATTAGTCATTATTAGAAAATCATTAGCCAAAGGTCATTCAAGGTACAGTCCGTTAGTATATTACGGCCAAGATGCAGACTCGTTTCTCGAATGCCTGGAGGCTGGTCGCTGCTGTCCTCTCACTCACCCTGAAAATAAAAGGAAAAAACCTTGTTACTTACTGTTTATTTGGCTTTACTACAAGGTAATAAATTTTTTTATTGCCAAATGGCTTTTAAAACACCTAGTTTACCCCCCCCCTCCTTCCTTCCCCTTCCTCCGGCCCAGAGCAATCATATCTACTCATGGAAAAAGCGTATATTTATTGTAATTTAATTAACATTGTAAATTGATGGTATGCTTTGATTTTCATACTGGAGGTCGTGATTTATATTTTTAATAGTTCTGTAAATATTAAAAATTTGGTAAGTGATATATTGTGAATATGAAAATGTGATTGACAGGTTTTGTAACTATGGACAAGTTAGAATTTTTGATGGCTTACTTTCCCCAGTGTTAGATAATTGTGTGTGTGTGTACTCACCTAGTTGTGCTTGCGGGGGTGAGGCTCTGGGCTCTTGGTCCCGCCTCTCAACCGTGCATCAACAGGGTGTGAACAGATCCTGAGCCTACTGGGCTCTATTCATATCTACACTTGAAGGCTGTTGTATGGAGGCAGCCCTCCACCACATCACTGCCTAATTGTGTGTGTGTGTGTGTGTGTGTGTGTGTGTGTGAGTGTGAGTAGGGAGTCGTGAGTGTGAAGGTGTGGAGTGTGAGTGTGAGTGTGAGGAGTGAGAGGAGAGTGGAGGAGGGATGAGAGGTGTGAGTGTGAGTGTTGAGTGTGAGTGTGAGGGAGTGAGAGAGTGAGAGAGTGAGCAGAGGTGGAGTGTGAGTGTGAGTGTGCTTGTGTGAGTGTGGAGTGGGTGAGTGTGAGTGTGAGAGTGTGATGTGGAGTGTGAGGTGGATGTGAGAGGTCGAGAGAGTGAGGAGTGGAGAGTAGTGTGAGGTGGTGAGGTGTAGTGTGAGTGTGAGTGGTAGTGGGATGTGTGTTGGTGTGTGTGGTGTGTGTGGTGTGTGTGTGTACTCTCACCTAGTTGTACTCACCTAGTTGTGCTTGCGGAGGGGGGGGGGGGGGGGGGGGAGGGTTGAGCTCTGCTCTTTGGTCCCGCCTCTCAACCGTCCATCAACAGGTGTACAGTTTCCTGAGCCTAATGGGCTCTATCATAGCTACATTTGAACACTGTGTATTGAGTCAGCCTCCCCACATCGCTGTTCCCTAAATGCATTCCATTTGTCCAACCACTCTGACACTAAAAAAGTTCTTTCTAATATATCTCTGTGGCTTCATTGGGGCACTCAGCTTCCACCTGTGTCCTAGTGGCGTGTGCCCCTTGTGTTAAACAGCCTGTCCTTTATCAACCCTTGCGATTCCCCTGAGAATCTTGAATGTGGTGATCATGTCCCCCCCTAACTCTTCTGTGCTTCCAACGAAGTGAGGTTTAATTCCTGCAGTCGCTCCTGATAGCTCATACCTCTCAGCTCGTGTATTAGTCTGGTGGCAAACCCTTTGAACCTTTTCCAGTTTAGTCCTTATGCTTGACTAGATAGGGACTCCATGCTGGAGGCCGCATACTCCACGACCTTGGTCGACATATGTGGTATATAATGTTCTGAAAGATTCCTTACACAAAGTTTCTAAAGGCCGTTCTTATGTAGCCAACCCGGCATATGCTGCTGATGTTATCCTCTTGATATGAGCTTCAGGGGACAGGTCTGCGTGATATCAACCCCCAAGGTCTTTCCCTCTCTCTTCTATGACTCTTGAAGTATTTCATCCTCCAAATGATACCTTGTATCTGGTCTCCTGCTTCCTACCCCCATCTTCATTCATTACCATTTGCTTGGGTTAAACTCTAACAGCCATTTGTTCGACCTTCCTGCAGCTGTCCAGGTCAGCTTGGTTTGGTGTGTGTGTGTGTGTGTGGTGTGTGGTGTGTGTGTGTGTGTGTGTGTGTGTGTGTGTGTGTGTGTGTGGTGATGTTGAGTGTGTGAGTGTGTGAGTGTGTGAGTGTGTGAGTGTGTGAGTGTTTGCCTACTCTTGTCTGCAGATCGAGCTTTAGCTTCTGGCATCCACCTTTCTAGCCGCCGGTTGCGTAACGCAATAACTCCTGCCCTGGTTCTCTCAATATGTAAAGATTAATTGGCTAGCAACTCCTTGGCCTCAGGTGATTGGCGGAGGCACATCCTGCCTTTCCGACTCGAATACCAGATATTACCCACTAAATACCGAGTGACGTGATATATTAACCTTATACCTAGTGTACGAGGTTAACTCCCCCACCCCCCCCCACTTAGTATATGAGGATAGCGCCCCCCTCCTAATGTATGAGGCTAGCGACCCCCTCCTAATGTATGAGGTTAGCGACCCCCTCCTAATGTATGAGGTTACCGACCCCCTCCTAATGTATGAGGTTAGCGACCCCCTCCTAATGTATGAGGTTAGCGACCCCCTCCTAATGTATGAGGTTAGCGACCCCCTCCTAATGTATGAGGTTACCGACCCCCTCCTAATGTATGAGGCTAGCGACCCCCCTAATGTATGAGGTTAGCGACCCCCTCCTAATGTATGTGGTTAGCGACCCCTCCTAATGTATGAGGTTAGCGACCCCCTCCTAATGTATGTGGTTAGCGACCCCTCCTAATGTATGAGGTTAGCGACCCCCTCCTAATGTATGTGGTTAGCGACCCCTCCTAATGTATGTGGTTAGCGACCCCCTCCTAATGTATGTGGTTAGCGACCCCTCCTAATGTATGAGGTTAGCGACCCCCTCCTAATGTATGTGGTTAGCGACCCCTCCTAATGTATGAGGTTAGCGACCCCCTCCTAATGTATGAGGTTAGCGACCCCCTCCTAATGTATGAGGTTAGCGACCCCCTCCTAATGTATGAGGTTAGCGTCCCCCTCCTAATGTATGAGGTTAGCGACCCCCTCCTAATGTATGAGGTTAGCGACCCCCTCCTAATGTATGAGGTTAGCGCCCCCTCCTAATGTATGAGGTTACCGGCCCCCTCCTAATGTATGAGGTTAGCGGCCCCCTCCTAATGTATGTGGTTACCGGCCCCCTTCTAATGTATGAGGTTAGCGGCCCCCTCCTAATGTATGTGGTTACCGGCCCCTTCTAATGTATGAGGTTACCGGCCCCCTTCTAATGTATGAGGTTACCGGCCCCTTCTAATGTATGAGGTTACCGGCCCCCTTCTAATGTATGAGGTTACCGGCCCCCTTCTAATGTATGAGGTTAGCGGCCCCCTCCTAATGTATGTGGTTACCGGCCCCCTTCTAATGTATGAGGTTACCGGCCCCCTTCTAATGTATGAGGTTAGCGGCCCCCTCCTAATGTATGTGGTTACCGGCCCCCTTCTAATGTATGAGGTTACCGGCCCCCTTCTAATGTATGAGGTTACCGGCCCCCTTCTAATGTATGAGGTTACCGGCCCCCTTCTAATGTATGAGGTTACCGGCCCCCTTCTAATGTATGAGGTTAGCGGCCCCCTCCTAATGTATGTGGTTACCGGCCCCCTTCTAATGTATGAGGTTACCGGCCCCCTTCTAATGTATGTGGTTACCGGCCCCTTCTAATGTATGAGGTTACCGGCCCCTCCTAATGTATGAGGTTACCGGCCCCCTCCTAATGTATGAGGTTAGCGGCCCCCCTCCTAATGTATGAGGTTAGCGCCCCCTCTTAATGTATGAGGTTAGCGGCCCCTCCTAATGTATGAGGTTAGCGCCCCCTCCTAATGTATGAGGTTAGCGGCCCCTTCTAATGTATGAGGTTAGCGGCCCCTCCTAATGTATGAGGTTAGCGGCCCCCTCCTAATGTATGAGGTTAGCGGCCCCTTCTAATGTATGAGGTTAGCGGCCCCCTCCTAATGTATGAGGTTAGCGGCCCCTCCTAATGTATGAGGTTAGCGGCCCCTCCTAATGTATGAGGTTAGCGGCCCCTCCTAATGTATGAGGTTAGCGACCCCCTCCTAATGTATGAGGTTAGCGGCCCCCTCCTAATGTATGAGGTTAGCGGCCCCTCCTAATGTATGAGGTTAGCGGCCCCTCCTAATGTATGAGGTTAGCGGCCCCTCCTAATGTATGAGGTTAGCGGCCCCTCCTAATGTATGAGGTTAGCGGCCCCTCCTAATGTATGAGGTTAGCGGCCCCTCCTAATGTATGAGGTTAGCGGCCCCTTCTAATGTATGAGGTTAGCGGCCCCTCCTAATGTATGAGGTTAGCGGCCCCTCCTAATGTATGAGGTTACCGGCCCCCTCCTAATGTATGAGGTTAGCGGCCCCTCCTAATGTATGAGGTTAGCGGCCCCTCCTAATGTATGAGGTTAGCGGCCCCTCCTAATGTATGAGGTTAGCGGCCCCTTCTAATGTATGAGGTTAGCGCCCCCCCCCTCCTAATGTATGAGGTTACCGGCCCCCTCCTAATGTATGTGGTTAGCGACCCCTCCTAATGTATGAGGTTAGCGTCCCCCTCCTAATGTATGAGGTTAGCGACCCCCTCCTAATGTATGTGGTTAGCGTCCCCCTCCTAATGTATGAGGTTACCG
This sequence comes from Procambarus virginalis, assembly GCA_020271785.1. NCBI lineage: Eukaryota > Metazoa > Arthropoda > Malacostraca > Decapoda > Cambaridae > Procambarus > Procambarus virginalis. Next base: position 19,608,327 of record WNGS01111181.1, read on the forward strand.
GCCCCCTCCTAATGTATGTGGTTAGCGACCCCCTCCTAATGTATGAGGTTAGCAGCCCCCTCCTAATGTATGAGGTTAGCGTCCCCCTCCTAATGTATGTGGTTAGCGTCCCCCTCCTAATGTATGAGGTTAGCGACCCCCTCCTAATGTATGTGGTTAGCGTCCCCCTCCTAATGTATGTGGTTAGCGACCCCCTCCTAATGTATGAGGTTACCGGCCCCCTCCTAATGTATGTGGTTAGCGACCCCCTCCTAATGTATGAGGTTAGCGTCCCCTCCTAATGTATGAGGTTAGCGTCCCCCTCCTAATGTATGTGGTTAGCGTCCCCCTCCTAATGTATGAGGTTAGCGACCCCCTCCTAATGTATGTGGTTAGCGTCCCCCTCCTAATGTATGTGGTTAGCGACCCCCTCCTAATGTATGAGGTTAGCGTCCCCCTCCTAATGTATGTGGTTAGCGTCCCCCTCCTAATGTATGTGGTTAGCGACCCCTCCTAATGTATGAGGTTAGCGTCCCCCTCCTAATGTATGAGGTTAGCGACCCCCTCCTAATGTATGTGGTTAGCGTCCCCCTCCTAATGTATGAGGTTACCGGCCCCCTCCTAATGTATGAGGTTAGCGACCCCCTCCTAATGTATGTGGTTAGCGACCCCCTCCTAATGTATGAGGTTAGCGTCCCCCTCCTAATGTATGAGGTTAGCGTCCCCCTCCTAATGTATGTGGTTAGCGTCCCCCTCCTAATGTATGAGGTTAGCGACCCCCTCCTAATGTATGTGGTTAGCGTCCCCCTCCTAATGTATGAGGTTACCGGCCCCCTCCTAATGTATGTGGTTAGCGACCCCCTCCTAATGTATGAGGTTAGCGTCCCCCTCCTAATGTATGAGGTTAGCGACCCCCTCCTAATGTATGAGGTTAGCGTCCCCCTCCTAATGTATGAGGTTAGCGACCCCCTCCTAATGTATGAGGTTAGCGGCCCCTCCTAATGTATGAGGCTACCGCCCCCTCCTAATGTATGAGGTTAACCCCACGCACTCAGTGAGGCTAACACCTCCTATTAACTAACTCATAATGTGTTAAGGATGTATTGGTCCTCCAGTACTCTCTGCTCTCCTTCCTGGGAGAAAAATTAACCTTTGGGTACAATTTTCGGTGTATTTTGGCTTTAATGCTTTATAAGTAATTGCATGAAATTATAATGAGTTTTTTCTTATCTTTAAGTATTTCCGAGAATATCGTCCAAGAGAAACTTACGAAAAATATATATAGTGGTAATTGAAGATTTTGTTTTTTAATTAATCAGTTTTGACCATCCTACCATGTGTGGAGGTTCCGGGTATCAAATGACCCACGGCTCTGTCCCCTGTCAGGCCTCCTGGTTGGTGGTCTGATCAACCAGGCTGTTGGACGCTGCTGCTCGCAGCCTGACGTATGAGTCACAGCCTGGTTGATCAGGTATCCTTTGGAGGTGCTTATCCAGTTCTCTCTTGAACACTGTGAGGGGTCGGCCAGTTATGCCCCTTATGTGTAGTGGAAGCGTGTTGAACAGTCTCGGGCCTCTGATGTTGATAGTTCTCTCTCAGAGTACCTGTTGCACCTCTGCTCTTCAACTGAGGTATTCTGCACATCCTGCCATGTCTTCTGGTCTCATGTGGTGTTATTTCTGTGTTCAGATTTGGAACCAGTCCCTCTAATATCTCCATGTGTGTTATTATGTATCTCTCCCGCCTGCGCTCTAGAGAATACAGATTTAGAACTTTTAGTCGGTCCCAATAGTTTAGATGTTTTACTGAGTGGATTCTAGCAGTAAAGGATCTCTGCACGCTCTCCAGGTCAGCAATTTCTCCGTGCTATAATGGGATTCAGTTCCTGAACCCCATTATGTGCCTCTGTAACCCTTTCCAGCACCACCGCCCACGGGCAGGGTATGGGGTGCATAATAATAACAGCAGTATAAGATGGAGACGACAGCTCCGTACATCATACAAGACAGACAGACTGGGAGTAGATATAACCCCAAGTCTTAGGTCAGAGGCCCACACTGCCACCATATTTCCTCACAACCTCACATGTTATAAACTTGTCAGTTATTGTATAACTGAAAGCTATATAAAGCTGTAAAGTCTGTGAATCCTTCAGATAATTGGTCAAAAAGAGCCTTCCAGGACCCATACACAATCTACGTGAGACCCAATCTTAAGTATGCAGCCGTGGCATGAACCTCTCACCTGAAAGAGACAAAACTAAGATATGCGACGAGGCTCGTACCTGATCTGAAGGATACCTGGTTGATGGGTTCTGGGAGTTCTTCTACTCCCCAAGCCCGCCCACCAGCTGACTTGTGAAGTTTGGTCCCCAGGCTGTTGCTTGAGCGGCCCGCAGGCCCACATACCCACCACAGCCCGGTTGGTCGGCACTCTTGGAGAAAACTATCTATTTTCTCTTGAAGATGTTCACGGTTGTTCCGGCAATATTTCTTATGCTCGCTGGGAGGACGTTGAAGCTCGCGACCTCTGATGTTTATACAGTGTTCTCTGATTATGCCTATGCACCTCTGCTCTTCACTGGTTTATTAAGGGATTGAACTAAAGACCTCACCACACTGGAGGAGAAGCGGCAAAAAGAACAAGATTCTAATGGTTCTTTAGATTCTTTAAATGTTTAAGTGTCAATGTAGACAAAGCAACATTGTTCAAAGCTGAGAAACAGAACGAAATAGCTAATATGGAAACTCGAGACGCAGTGAGTCGGAGATGTGTGTTAGTCGTGAAATAGCGGGATAGGTTAGTAAGACAATGCCTCTTCAAAGCTAACACAATATAAAATATTATATGCACAAATTAAAAAAACAATAATAAAAATAAATGGAAGAGTCATTGCATTTAACTAAGAACGATCCAAGGTGTCAAGCAGGTTCAGTAGGAGCGGCTAAGTGGTTGAGTTCGTGTCAACAAACTCATCTAGGCAAGCACGCACGCACGCAAGCTCGCGCACACGCACGCACATGCAAAATAGTGGCAATCCCCTACCCAAGTTCCCGTCTGAGGTTGTTCTTTAACTATTCCCGCCCCAGGAAGAGGTACTGAACCAGTAATTAGACTAATTAACGGCCCTCAGTAACGAGGCAGCGTGTAACAGGTGGCTGGAGCCCCCCCCCCCAACACCTGGGTCATGACCTTCCCCCCCCCCTGGGAGGCTCACTCTACCTCAGGTGTTGATGAGTGACGTTATTACCTGAGGCCGCCCACCGCCCGTGGTGTACCATCGGGAACCACTGTGATGATGTCATGATGACCTCATCATCACAGGTGTTTCTTCGTGTGCCATCAACATTCCTCCTCCACCACACACAATCATCACTCTAGTGCTGCTGTGCCTGCACTCGTAAATAATGCACCCACAGGCTTACCTTACCAGGCTTGCCACAGGAGGACCTTAAACATAATACAGGGTACAAAATACAATGAAATCTTCCCATAGTAGGAAAGCAGAATGTAAAGGATTTGGGAATAATGATGTCTGACGACCTAACGTTTAGGGAGCATAACCAAGCAAATATTGCGTCAGCCAGAAAAATGATCGGATGGATTACGAGAACTTTCAAATCCAGGGATCCCATCTTCTTATCTTGAGGTTATCTTGAGATGATTTCGGGGCTTTAGTGTCCCCGCGGCCCGGTCCTCGACCAGGCCTCCACCCCCAGGAAGCAGCCCGTGACAGCTGACTAACACCCAGGTACCTATTTTACTGCTAGGTAACAGGGCATAGGGTGAAAGAAACTTTGACCATTGTTTCTCTCCGGCGCCCGGGATCGAAAACGGGACCACAGGATCACAAGTCCAGCGTGCTGTCCGCTCGGCCGACCGGCTCCCCATCACAATGGTTGTACTCAAGTCACCTGTGTTGTCCCGTCTCGAGTACTGCTCAGTACTCACTTCCCCCTTCAGAGCAGGAGAGATTGCTGAAATAGAGGGAATACAGAGAACATATACGGCGCGCATAGACGCGATAAAGCACCTAAATTATTGGGACCGTCTCAAAGCTCTCCAAATGTACTCACTAGAAAGGAGACGAGAGAGAGAGAGATTAAATAATATACTGGAGGGCCAGGTCCCTAAATCTACACAGTAAAATAACGTACTGGAGTGAACGATATGAAAGAAAATGCAGAATAGAAACAGTGAAGAGCAGAGGTGCCATAGGCACAATCAGAGAACACTATAAACATCAGAGGTCCGCGGTTGTTCAACGTCCTCCCAGCGAGCATCAGAAATATTGCCGGAACAACCGTGGACATCTTCAACAGAAAACTAGATAATTTTCTCAAAGAAGTGCCGGACCAACCGGGCTGTGGTGGATATGTGGGCTTGCGGGCCGCTCCAAGCAACAGCCTGGTGGACCAAACTCTCACAAGTCAAGCCTTGCCTCGGTCCGGGCTTGGGAAGTAGAAGAACGCCCAGAACCCCATCAGGCAAGCAGGCTTCACTCTGGTTTAGTGTTACTGTGTTTTACACTCGCACCCAAGCAACACACCCCCATCAATATCAATACATATTGATATGTATTACTATACATACCAATACACCCACAAGCTTCACTGTTGGAGTTAGCGTAACAAAAAAAAGTTATCCCTACAGTGTTCGCTGAGAATTCTACTCCAACTTGAGACTAACACAGTGTGGGTGCTGCACTCTCACACGTGTAGCGCCACTACACTTCTGTGTGTGTAGTGGTGTTACACTTCTGGACGTCGCGCTACCGTCCAGCACAACCCCTTGGGCAGGGCGGTGAGTGACGGTCTCCCTTCATGCAGGTCAGCGTTCAATCCCCGACCGTCCAAGTGGTTGGGCACCATTCCTTCCCCACTTCCAATCCCAAATCCTTATCCTAATTCCTTCACAGTGCTATATAGTCGTAATGGCTTGGCGCCTTTTCCTGATCGTTCCCTTCCCTTCTGGAAACCCAACTTCTGAGAGTAATAGAGAGTGACGCTACTCTCAGAAGCTCTCTGGGAGCCCAGTAGAGCCACAGGAAGCAAACCTCTGCCTGGCCCCTCTCTGGGGTCTCTCTTACTCTCCTAGATAACTCTATAACCCGCCTGGATTTAGTGACTTGTAAACACAATCGAGAGGAGATTTAATACGCATAAAATGTCACTGTTACCATTTATGGAGACCAATAAAGAGGTAATTATCGCCTCGTATTGCGGGTGTAATGTGGCGTGGGGGCGGATGGCGTGTGGTACTACCGCAGCACGGAGCGCCCCGTGGGACTAGGCTGTGTTTACATTTTTATGGCGCCAATAGTTATATGTAGATTGCCTGCCGCAGTTGGGACGGTCTGGGGACTTTTCCCGGACTAACGCAGATATGGGGAGATAGGAGAATGTAAATATTCTGTAAACTATCTTAGCTACGTTATATGTTGTCTTAATAAAGGGCTTTTGGCGCCAGGTTGGTAACCTGTTTAGAGTGGTCTGTTAGTGTATAATTGAAGTTGGCAAAATATCTCGCTGCCTCTTGTCAGTATACCGGGATGACCTAGCTAGTTACGAGGATGTAACTACTGCCAGTCTGAACTGCCTGGTTAGGTTATGTAACTACAGCATGCTTGAACTATCATTTAGCAAGTTTGTACGCCTGCACATTTACGAATAAAAGAATAGTCAATCAAGATATATGGTTTCATCGATTTTAGCCAGTCAGTTAATATGATTATTGTATGTTAAATAGACGAATTTTTTTATTCAGAACCTTTTTGAATATTGAATTGGTAGTGGGGTATTTATTACCATATTTTTGCCTACTTGGCCAATGACTACTGAAGCGGGTAACCATTGTAAAAACCGATGGGAACCTTCACCTCTGGCACGGTGGCAGCCATTAACCAATTTGTATGTTCATTGTCAAATTAATTTGCTCTTATCGACGGTGCAAGCTCGCGAATAACGATGGCTTCAAGTGCCCCAGAGGAAAGGTACCCCCCCCCTCCCCCGGATTACACAACAGTTAGCCGCTTCTAACGAGGTCGTTCGACGGTCGTAACGATTTGGGGGGCTCTCCTCACCCAAGGCTAGAGTGACGGGGTGAGGTGCGTGTGTGTGTGTTGTAACCTTGTATTATATATTAGTATTCTTATTAGTTGTGGTATTACGGGCTCACCATAGCCCGTGCTACATGGACACTTCGTTCTGAGTAGCTAAATCTAAAACAACAACAACTATAGTTGTAGTGTCCTTAGGCATCCATTAGTCTCGGGAGACTATGGTGTGGCACTCTGATTGTCGGTCTGGAGTGGCCTCCCCAGGGCGCAAAGCCAGGGTAGGTTGATACGGGGGAGAAGCTGTTACCCATGCAGCAGGTCCCCGCTCTCCACGGCGTGAGAATAACTTGTTGATTCTTATTATAAACAAGTTATTCTCACGTTGCCCGCACTGTGGGTATGTTCCTGGTGAAGTGAGAAGACGAAGCTTGGTGTTTCTTCATAGTTTTGTTGGTAAAAGGCATTTACGTTGGTTGGAAAAATATTCAAAAGAAAATGTGGGCAATTGAAGTGATGGCGGTTTGGTCATTACTATCCATATGAGGACGTCTGGTTGGATTAGTGAGGACTCATAACTCTCAGGGATGAGAATGAGGAACTCGCGATAGCCTTGTGAGCACCCTCATCATCATCTGTCTATTGCACCCTCCCTGGCACCTGGCAACAGTTTGGTGCCATATATTCTGACACGCGCGTGTGAAATATACCCCCTGGTTGCCACGTAATGTTTAGGAATATGCTAGGAAGGTCCAGTATTTGAATAATACATAGGGGCTATCACCCTTATTTATTACCTCAATTTAAAATGCATTAATAAGGTATGAGAGCTGTCAGTGTGTTGTTGACAGTGTGTGGTCCTTCTGAACGAGTCAACACCACATTTAAAGTCCACTCATAACAAAAATCTTGGGTGACTGTAGGATCCAAACTATAAAAGCTAATGAAAGGAAAAGTGAGAGATGAGAGGGAGAAGGAATGTTGAAATGTTTTGGCCCTGTGTGGAGGGATTTTATCAGGGGGAAAGCGGCAAGTCAGTATGACTCAACCCGTCCTCGCAAATTTAATAATCCATATTGACTTATTAGTTGCGTGCATAGGTGACATACTTAACATAATAGTTTCCCTTGAAATCTCATAGAAACACCGACCTTACCAACCTTGTTAGTATGTTAAAATAAGCATCTTATAGCTTCGTAATTACAATTGTTACTTACCTATTATAGTATAGGTTAGGTAATAATTGTAATTACGACGCAATAAGATGCTTGTCTTAACATACTAACAGGTTAGGTAAGGTCGGTGTTTTTCTATAAGATTTTCAGGAAACTATTATGTTAAGTATGTCACCTATGCACATATTTAATATGTCAATATTGACTTATTAAATTTGCGAGGACGGGTTGGTATGACTATATTCACTCGGAAGGTTCAGGATACGATTTGGGATGGGATGGGATGGGGGGGGAAGGAATGGTGCCCAACCACTTGGACGGTCGGGATTGAACGCCGACCTGCATGAAACGAGACCGTCGCTCTACCGTCCAGTCCAAGTGGTTTGACGCCCTGTGTGCAGGCTGTTGCAACTTGTTTATAATGTGTGTGTGTGTGTGTGTGTGTGTGGTGTGTGTGTGTGTGTGTGTGTGTTGTGTGTGTGTGTGTGTGTGTGTGTGAGAGAGAGAGCGAGCGGCGGGATCACTGGTGTGTGGCCTTGCAAGATGACCCGATGACGATGGATGCTTTAAATACCAACTGGCGGTTGTCATGTTTACGGCGTCATTTTTCGTCATTCATGGCCGTGGCTGGTGAATGGGCGGTCAAGGACGAGGATGGAGCAGGCGGGAGGGAGAGTTTCTGGAGTGGGAGGAGGAGGCGGAGGCGCACGTGAAGGAGAATACTGCAAGAAAAGTGTAACATTCTGAGTTATGAAGAGGGGGGGGCTCTGAGAAAGCCCCCCCCCTCTCGTGTAAATATACATTTACTAGGTATCTATTACTTAGATTTACTTAGATGTAACTATTTACTATATATTTTAATTTGTATTCTTTTGGTTTTTTTACTAACTTCTTGCACTTTGTTGACCTGTCATCTTGTCATCTCTCTGTAAGTAAAGGCCACGACAAATTACTTGTATAGAATCCCAAATTTTAAAGGTATCATGATAATTAAATACAAAACTTCATTCGTAAGTGATTGTATATTTATAATTAAGCTAATTGAACACTATTAGCTTTGATTTAGAACAAATGTCATTCTCAGTCGCCTTGTAAACCGAAGGAGTTCTATGTATAATTGTCCTAATTAGACCAAAAGTTTACAAGTATTTAAATTTAGAAACATTCGCTGTACAAATTTAATTGTATTCTTGAAACTTATCATGGCCAGGCGAGACCACGATTGTATTAAGCAAACAGTTTTTGGGCACCACGCGGTAATTGGAGAGAGAATAATACAGTGAAGGAGGAATATACTCGGAAAAATAAACAATTTCCGTGAGTTGAGAATAAGAATATGTCAATTTACACACCTGAGAGAGTAGAGTAGAACGGGGAAATGGTTGGTCGGGAGCTCTGAAGCACCAGGTCTATAGTAACACTATAGCAACAGTCTTCCCGGAAAGTTAAAGTGATGGGGAGGTTTGGGTGTGGAGATTGCATGCTGCCTGGCAGCTCGACGCATGCCTGCCTGGCAGCTCGACCTCTCGCCGTACATGTCCGGTTCCTAGTTTATAATGAATCGACCAATCCGTTAAAAATGCATGACGTTAAAAATGAATGGAATTTAACGTTACCGTTTACACTGGATCGACTTCGATAGGTTAGGTGGGTTACTTTGGCTCCTAGGTTTATTGTTACGCAAAAAAAGTTGTATTTTTTACCGATTAGAATATAGAGAGAAGGGGGCTGTAATGTAATGTGGTTGGTGGTCTCCGTAGACTTTTACAATGCCATAACACTGCTCAGGCTGCCTCAAAATGCATCCGGAATCTGCCAGTGCAGACTGCTTATCACATGCCTCTGTATGACTAACCATCCTGTGTGATGGGGATTTTTTAGCATCACCTAGTTAGCTTTTTTGACACACTGTACTCCACTTCATATAGTCTAGGGTAGCTGCACTAATGCAGATGTACCTAAGGAATTAATAAAAAAAAAATCAGGCTACTGAACATATGGCTGTGTATGACTACCCATCCTACGAGATGGGGACTTTCACTGCTGCCTTATACACCCTTGTGTTGATGATGATATCCTAATAATGCACCCAGAGTTTGCCAGTGCAGACTACTGTACACATGCCTCTGTATGACTAACCATCCTGTGTGATGGGGATTTTTAGCATCACGTAGCTAGCTTTTTGACACACTGTACTACCCTTCATATAGTCTAGGGCAGCTGCGCAAATCCACATGTTCCTAAAGGTGTTAATAAAAAGAATAGATGTACCCAAGTACTTGGAAACTTATCACTGGTAAACATCTTATTTTCCGTTGCCGAATCGAAGCTATAACGGCTTGTAGTTTTTCAGTGTCCTGTACAGAGGGAATTATCATGCTAATTTTTGTATCTTCTGGAAATGATGACACAAAGCTGTGACTAGTATTTTTGTCTATCTCATAATGTGAAAGAGCAGTGGTGTAAGGACAGTGCCCTGTGGTACAGAGCTTGTCACTGCACTTGAACTTGAGTTCATTTGATTGACTGTTACTCCTTGCGTTCTCTTTAACCGAAAACTGAAAATCCAACGCCCTACCTTATCTGTTATTCCTATTGATATCGTTTTATGGACTATCACTCCATGGTCTAATTTGTCAGATGCCTTTGCAAAGTCTGTGTATACAACATCTGCATTTTGTTTTTCTTCTAATGCTTCTGTTGTTTTGTCATAGTTGTTGAGTAATTGCCAAAGACAGGATCTTCCCGCTCTAATTCCTGCATATCCCGAGTTAATTTTTTCCTTAACTGAAGATTTGATT
>WNGS01111181.1:19646910-19665747 GCA_020271785.1 Procambarus virginalis
TGTGGAGCTGTTCCCCCCGTGTCTGGTGGAGCTGTTCCCCCCGTGTCTTGTGGAGCTGTTTCCCCCCGTGTCTGGTGGAGCTGTTCCCCCCGTGTCTGGTGGAGCTGTTCCCCCCGTGTCTTGTGGAGCTGTTCCCCCCGTGTCTGGTGGAGCTGTTCCCCCCGTGTCTGTGGAGCTGTTCCCCCGTGTCTTGTGGAGCTGTTCCCCCGTGTCTTGTGGAGCTGTTCCCCCCGTGTCTGGTGGAGCTGTTCCCCGTGTCTGGTGGAGCTGTTCCCCCCGTGTCTGGTGGAGCTGTTCCCCCCGTGTCTGGTGGAGCTGTTCCCCCCGTCTGGTGGAGCTGTTCCCCCCGTGTCTTGTGGAGCTGTTCCCCCGTGTCTGGTGGAGCTGTTCCCCCCGTGTCTGGTGGAGCTGTTCCCCCGTGTCTTGTGGAGCTGTTCCCCCGTGTCTGGTGGAGCTGTTCCCCCCCGTGTCTTGTGGAGCTGTTCCCCCCCGTGTCTGGTGGAGCTGTTCCCCCCGTGTCTTGTGGAGCTGTTCCCCCCCGTGTCTGGTGGAGCTGTTCCCCCCCGTGTCTTGTGGAGCTGTTCCCCCCGTGTCTTGTGGAGCTGTTCCCCCCCGTGTCTTGTGGAGCTGTTCCCCCCGTGTCTTGTGGAGCTGTTCCCCCCCGTGTCTGTGGAGCTGTTCCCCCCCGTGTCTGGTGGAGCTGTTCCCCCCCGTGTCTGGTGGAGCTGTTCCCCCCCGTGTCTTGTGGAGCTGTTCCCCCCGTGTCTGGTGGAGCTGTTCCCCCCGTGTCTTGTGGAGCTGTTCCCCCCGTGTCTTGTGGAGCTGTTCCCCCCCCCGTGTCTTGTGGAGCTGTTCCCCCCGTGTCTTGTGGAGCTGTTCCCCCCGTGTCTTGTGGAGCTGTTCCCCCCCGTGTCTGGTGGAGCTGTTCCCCCCGTGTCTTGTGGAGCTGTTCCCCCCGTGTCTTGTGGAGCTGTTCCCCCCCGTGTCTTGTGGAGCTGTTCCCCCCCGTGTCTGTGGAGCTGTTCCCCCCGTGTCTGGTGGAGCTGTTCCCCCCCGTGTCTGGTGGAGCTGTTCCCCCCGTGTCTGGTGGAGCTGTTCCCCCCCGTGTCTTGTGGAGCTGTTCCCCCGTGTCTTGTGGAACTGTTCCCCCCGTGTCTGGTGGAGCTGTTCCCCCCCGTGTCTTGTGGAGCTGTTCCCCCCGTGTCTGGTGGAGCTGTTCCCCCCGTGTCTTGTGGAGCTGTTCCCCCCGTGTCTGGTGGAGCTGTTCCCCCGTGTCTGGTGGAGCTGTTCCCCCCGTGTCTTGTGGAGCTGTTCCCCCCCGTGTCTTGTGGAGCTGTTCCCCCCGTGTCTTGTGGAGCTGTTCCCCCGTGTCTTGTGGAGCTGTTCCCCCCGTGTCTTGTGGAGCTGTTCCCCCCGTGTCTTGTGGAGCTGTTCCCCCCGTGTCTTGTGGAGCTGTTCCCCCCCGTGTCTGGTGGAGCTGTTCCCCCCCGTGTCTTGTGGAGCTGTTCCCCCCCGTGTCTGGTGGAGCTGTTCCCCCCCGTGTCTGTGGAGCTGTTCCCCCCCGTGTCTTGTGGAGCTGTTCCCCCCGTGTCTTGTGGAACTGTTCCCCCCGTGTCTGGTGGAGCTGTTCCCCCCGTGTCTTGTGGAGCTGTTCCCCCCGTGTCTGGTGGAGCTGTTCCCCCCGTGTCTGGTGGAGCTGTTCCCCCCCGTGTCTGGTGGAGCTGTTCCCCCCCGTGTCTGGTGGAGCTGTTCCCCCCGTGTCTGGTGGAGCTGTTCCCCCCGTGTCTGGTGGAGCTGTTCCCCCCCGTGTCTGGTGGAGCTGTTCCCCCTGTGTCTGGTGGAGCTGTTCCCCCCGTGTCTGGTGGAGCTGTTCCCCCCCGTGTCTTGTGGTGCTGTTCCCCCCGTGTCTGGTGGAACTGTTCCCCCCGTGTCTTGTGGTGCTGTTCCCCCCGTGTCTGGTGGAACTGTTCCCCCCGTGTCTGGTGGAACTGTTCCCCCCCGTGTCTGGCAGTATTCTTTCTGTACAAAAGCAGCTTTGTTCACACCCCCCCACAACACTCCCCCCCCCCTAGAACACTCCTGTTCAACCACTTGGGCTGGACGGTAGAGCAACGGTCTTGCTTCCTGCAGGTCGGCGTTCAATCCCCGACCATCCAAGTGGGTTGGCACTATTTTTTCCTTACCTGTGACGCCTTACTACCATTTTCTGTGGTAGAGTCTTTGATATGTTTTTATTGATGTTTTTCTCCCTGTTAGGGCCTGGCCTATTGTAGTCACCTAGTTGTGCTTGCGGGGGTTGAGCTCTGCTCTTTCGGCCCGCCTCTCAACTGTCAATCAATCAACTGTTACTAACTACTATTTTTTTTGCACACACACACCCAAGAAGCAGCCCGTAACAGCTGGCTAACTCCCAGATACCTATTTGATGCTAGGTAACAGAGGTATCAGAGTGAAAGAAACTTTGGTCATTTGTTTCTGCCTGATCCGGGAATCAAACCCGGGCAACAGAATTACGAGTCCTTCGCGCTGTCCACTCAGCTGCCAGGGCCTGGCCCTTAATATCCGTTCAAAAGTTTGGCCGTGTCTCTAGAAACCTAGAATCTTCGTGAATCTGCGCGGGCCAGATTCACGAAGCAGTTACGCAGTCACTTACGAAAGTGTACACCTATCCTCGATCTTTGACGGCTTTGTTTTACACTTATTAAACAGTTTACAAGCATGAAAACCTTGCAATCAACTGTTGTTATTGTTATAAACAGCCTCCTGGTGCTTCGGAGCTCATTAACTGCTTAATATCTGTAAACAAAGCCGCCAAAGATTGAGAAAAGATGTAAAGGTTCGTAAGTGCTTGCGTAACTGCTTCGTGAATCTGTCCACAGGTCTACGCAGCCTGGCGCCCAACGCTGGTCTCGCTGCTCACACACTGTACCCTGTGTTCACCATGCTGGCGAGTTGGGTGTTGTTTATTACGTAACGAATAAGACAACGGAGAGAGCTGATGATGAACAGCATAGAGGGAGAAAGAGTAAGATGGAGGATAAGAGGAGGAGAGTGAGGTAAAAGGAAAAATGTAGAGGAGAGAGAAGATGGGATGAAGGTAGACTTAGTAAAAAGAGACAGAGGGTTAGAAGAAGAGTTTAAAGACTAGAAAGATACAGGAGTAGAAGATATAGTAGACACAAGTAGACAGAGGTGAACAGAAATTTTTATTTATTATTATTATTTTCTACCACAAACGTGGCCACACATTTACAATGCTAACCAGCATATATACATTTTCTTCTGTCCTCCATGGCCGGGTTAGAGATCAGTTAACATATAGTTCAGGGATTTATGAACAATCAACCACAGAAGGTGATTCGGTACTTTTAAAATGCTAAGCTAACCTACATACATAAATACATAGATACACAGATTTACGTATGCCCTACATAAAGTGTTCGAAGTGTCATTAATGTGCATTTACAAAGATGAAATGCAATTCTGATCAGCTTCCATACGTACTTTATACACCTACATATACATACACACATATATACGTACATATACATATATACATGCATATATATACACACATGCATTCACATACATTTGTCTCTTTTACTCTGACAGGTGAGATAGCTGACAGAGAAACTAGTGTGCAATTAAGCACTAATCAATGAAGGTGATTAAGTGCTTCATTCATTCGAATATCACATAATTCACATTCATTCGAATATCACATAATTCACATTCATTCGAATATCACATAATTCACATTCATTCGAATATCACTTAATCACTGAAGGTGATTAAGGTGCTTTTACAAGCTCAGGTTATATAGTTACATCACATACATGCATTGTATAAATGATACATTACATGGTCAATCTTGGATACAAGTCCAATATATCATCAAGTGTTCCAGTACTCATATAGTAATTACACAGTTCAGCATACCTCAGCCCAGGAGGGCGAAAGTCAGCCAATATGGGACATTCTACAATATAATGTTCAAGAGAGTGCATGTTTTCTCTTTCACAAAGTTGACACATTGTGTACTCGACATTTGGGTTTTGAGAAAGCTGCCAGATACGTCTATATCCCAGGCGTATTCTGGCCACTATAACATCACATTGCCGGGTTCTTGTTCTATTAGTCCCATATGTGAATGTTTCCTCACGATATCTATCATAATATTTAATGCTACAACTTTCAGGTCTTTGTGAATTTGTTAGGTCGGTGAGATCTTCATTAGATATTTGTTTAAGTATTCTCTTTGTCACTGCTAATGAAACACCCATATCAATTTCTACCACTGGTTTTCTACAGGCTGTCTTTGCAAGCATATCAACAGTGTCATGCCTTGAGATGCCAACATGTGATGGTATCCATAGGAATTTAATTTCAAATCTGTTTTCTTTAGCAGCTAAAACATTCATTCGAATATCACTGACTATTTTCTGGGTGTCACTACTATGTGCGTTCAATGCCAGGAGTGCACTCTGCGAGTCACAGTATATAAGTCCACTGCCTTTGTCTTTTAAAAATTCAGTGGCAAGGTATATGCCTGCAAGTTCGGTTCGAGTTGTACTTGCCCAGTCATTGACGCGCTTCATTGCTGTATGTACGAGAGAAGATTGTTCAAATATATTACATGCACATCCGGTACACCGTCCACCTTCTTCTACAGAGCCGTCGGTATAGCACTGATACACATCATTACCCATACTCTGAGTACTTTCAGTGATGCTTTTCAGTGTTAACTGTTTTAATAATGTAGAGTGCACACTATCTTTCTTGAGCACAATTACAAAATCAGCTGATAGATCCCAGTTATCCCATGGAGTAATTGGTTGATTAATCATTAATTGAGTTGGGTACATATTTAATATTTTGATGGAGTTGGCTACCTTGTAGAACCAAAATACATAATCAGATTTCGTTCTTCTTCTATAGACCTCAGGTGAGTGCAGCATATTAGAAAGTTTAGCTTGAAACTTCATGTGTTGTCTAGATCTACTCAATGCCTTCACGCCGAAAACTGTGCTAATAGACAAAATTCTCTCACTTATGGTAGGTAATTTTAACTCTGCTCTCATATTAACTATTCTCTTGGACTTTGGAGCCCCAAGGATGAGACGCATAGCTTCATTTGCAAGGTTTCAAGAGATTTCAGCACTTTGTCAGTATACAGTGTGAGATGTAGAGCATTGTAAGTAAGTAATTATCAAAAGAAGGCACCAAACCGGGAAGGCTATGTAGCACCATCAAACGTGCGGAGTAATCAGAGGGCGCTAAATATCACCAAGGATGCCAATACGAGAACAAAAACGCATAAGGCGAACGATATCAAAAGTATCCGAGTCACCAAGAATTCTATTGAGGGACAAGTGACCGCGAGGGGCGGTCGGAGAGCAAGACACACGCTCGTCCTGGAAGACAGGACATTCAAGAAGGACATGCACGACCGTAAGAGAGACAATGCAATTAGGACAATAAGGAGCAGGGCGGCGCTCCATCAAGTGACAATGGGTTAAGCGAGTATGGCCAATATGCAACCTCGCCAGAGCAGTTTCCCACCGCCGGTTACGGGGGTAGGAGGATGGCCACGAGGAAACACAACATTTAAGAGTACGGAGTTTGTTACCAGTAACAAACGACCAAGAAACCTGCCAACGGGTAATGATGGAGGAATGGATAACCGGGTAAAAGTCGGAATATGGAATACCTTTACGAGAGATGGGACAAGAGCGGACAGCTTCCCTGGCGGCAGCATCCACACGCTCATTTAAAGACACACCAATATGGCTGGGAACCCAACAAAACTCAACTGACTTAAACTTACTGTGAACAAGAAACAGCCAATGCTGGATATCGACAACTACTGGATGAACCGGATTAAAGGACCCGAGAGCCATGAGGGCACTACGAGAGTCAACAACTACCACA
Source organism: Procambarus virginalis (assembly GCA_020271785.1). Lineage (NCBI taxonomy): Eukaryota > Metazoa > Arthropoda > Malacostraca > Decapoda > Cambaridae > Procambarus > Procambarus virginalis. Next base: position 19,652,842 of record WNGS01111181.1, read on the forward strand.
AAGGAAGACTGACAATGAGAAAGCAGGAGACAAAGAGCATAAAGAATAGCATAAAGCTCCGCCGTAAAGATGCTAGTCTCCGGAGGTAAGCGACACATATAAGTGCGATCAGGAAAAACAACAGAGTAGCCAACACCGTCCGCAGACTTAGACCCATGTAGAGCATTGTAGTCAATCACAGAGCGTATAAATGATACATAAAACATTCTAGCAAGTCACACGTTGATTCCATGATTGACACCAACAAGGACCCGCAAGGGCTTTAATCTCTCCCAGAGTCTCCTCTTGAGAGAAGAAAGGTACCCAGGGTCGTTAATGGGGACACCAAGGTATCTGTAAGACTCGCAGTTGAACAGAGATAGTAGTGCCAGCAGCCATTCCTGAGGTCAGCACACAAGGACGGGAACTCATCTCTTGCCAACAGTATCTCTTGTCAACAGTTAACACAATCAACGTTAACAGTCCAGACACAACAACCACGTGAGTCACAAAGTCAGTCACCAAGTCTCAACCCCTCACTAAGTCATCTTGAGAGTGCTCTTCACTCCAACTCAGGAAATGGATCCAAGATCTTAAGTGGGGTCAGCTTTTAAAGATATTTAAAAAATGACTTAAGAGATTATTCATTAATTATAAATCTTCATGGATAATTATATTCCCCTTGACTTTAAAATAATCAATATTACGTCAATAATAATCAATATTACTTACGGAAACAAATGGGCAGAGTTTCTTTTACCCTGATGCCTCCTGTTACGTAGCAGCAAATAGGTACCTGGGAGTTAGACAGCCGCTACGGGCTACTTCCTGGGGGGGGGGGGGTTGTGCAACAAAAAGGAGGCCTGGTAGAGGACCGGGCCGCGGGGACGATAAGCCCCGACTTCATCTCAAGATAACCAGCCATCTTACTATCACACTCAGAGGATGTAAATGTGTATTGTCTCGGAGCCAGACCGCCTGGCGACACAACAACCTGGCTGAACACTCTCTACTTGTATAGTGAATGTATTCAATAATACCATTTACAGTGTTACAGTGTTTGAGATTTGGGTGTTGCCTGTCGTGCAGGGAGAGAAGGGTGTTGCCCGTCGTGCAGGGAGAGTAGGGTGTTGCCCGTCGTGCAGGGAGAGAAGGGTGTTGCCCGTCGTGCAGGGAGAGTAGGGTGTTGCCCGTCGTGCAGAGTAGGGTGTTGCCCGTCGTGCAGGGAGAGAAGGGTGTTGCCCGTCGTGCAGGGAGAGTAGGGTGTTGCCCGTCGTGCAGGGAGAGAGGGTGTTGCCCGTCGTGCAGGGAGAGTAGGGTGTTGCCCGTCGTGCAGGGAGAGTAGGGTGTTGCCCGTCGTGCAGAGTAGGGTGTTGCCCGTCGTGCAGGGAGAGTAGGGTGTTGCCCGTCGTGCAGGGAGAGTAGGGTGTTGCCTGTCGTGCAGGGAGAGTAGGGTGTTGCCCGTCGTGCAAGGAGAGTAGGGTGTTGCCCGTCGTGCAGAGTAGGGTGTTGCCCGTCGTGCAGGGAGAGTAGGGTGTTGCCCGTCGTGCAGAGTAGGGTGTTGCCCGTCGTGCAGGGAGAGTAGGGTGTTGCCCGTCGTGTAGGGAGAGTAGGGTGTTGCCCGTCGTGCAGGGAGAGTAGGGTGTTGCCCGTCGTGCAGGGAGAGTAGGGTGTTGCCCGTCGTGCAGGGAGAGTAGGGTGTTGCCCGTCGTGCAGGGAGAGTAGGGTGTTGCCCGTCGTGCAGGGAGAGTAGGGTGTTGCCCGTCGTGCAGGGAGAGTAGGGTGTTGCCCGTCGTGCAGGGAGAGTAGGGGTGTTGCCCGTCGTGCAGGGAGAGTAGGGTGTTGCCCGTCGTGCAGGGAGAGTAGGGTGTTGCCCGTCGTGCAGGGAGAGTAGGGTGTTGCCCGTCGTGCAGGGAGAGTAGGGTGTTGCCTGTCGTGCAGGGAGAGTAGGGTGTTGCCCGTCGTGCAGGGAGAGTAGGGTGTTGCCCGTCGTGCAGGGAGAGTAGGGTGTTGCCCGTCGTGCAGGGAGAGTAGGGTGTTGCCCGTCGTGCAGGGAGAGTAGGGTGTTGCCCGTCGTGCAGGGAGAGTAGGGTGTAGGTCATATAGTTGCAAGAGGCCATATCACAGTGTTGCAAGTGTGTGTGTGTGTGTGTGTGTGTGTGTGTGTGTGTGTTGTGTGGTGTGTGTGTGTGTGTGTGTGTGTGTGTGTGTGTGTGTGTGTGTACTCACCTAGTTGTACTCACCTAGTTGTGCTTGCGGGGGTTGAGCTCTGGCTCTTTGGTCCCGCCTCTCAACCGTCAATCAACAGGTGTACAGTTTCCTGAGCCTAATGGGCTCTATCATATCTACACTTGAAACTGTGTATGGAGTCAGCCTCCACCACATCGCTTCCTAATGCATTCCATTTGTCAACCACTCTGACACTAAAAAAGTTCTTTCTAATATCTCTGTGGCTCATTTGGGCACTCAGTTTCCACCTGTGTCCCCTAGTGCGTGTGCCCCTTGTGTTAAACAGCCTGTCTTTATCAACCCTGTCGATTCCCCTGAGAATCTTGAATGTGGTGATCATGTCCCCCCTAACTCTTCTGTCTTCCAACGAAGTGAGGTTTAATTCCTGCAGTCGCTCCTCGTAGCTCATACCTCTCAGCTCGGGTACTAGTCTGGTGGCAAACCTTTGAACCTTTTCCAGTTTAGTCTTATGCTTGACTAGATAGGGACTCCATGCTGGAGCCGCATACTCCAGGATTGGTCTGACATATGTGGTATATAATGTTCTGAAAGATTCCTTACACAAGTTTCTAAAGGCCGTTCTTATGTTAGCCAACCTGGCATATGCTGCTGATGTTATCCTCTTGATATGAGCTTCAGGGGACAGGTCTGGCGTGATATCAACCCCCAGGTCTTTCTCTCTCTCTGACTCTTGAAGTATTTCATCTCCCAAATGATACCTTGTATCTGGTCTCCTGCTTCCTACCCCTATCTTCATTACATTACATTTGCTTGGGTTAAACTCTAACAGCCATTTGTTCGACCATTCCTGCAGCTTGTCCAGGTCTTCTTGAAGTCTCAAGCTGTCCTCCTCTGTCTTAATCCTTCTCATAATTTTGGCGTCGTCAGCAAACATTGAGAGGAATGAGTCTATACCCTCTGGGAGATCATTTACGTATATCAGAAACAGGATAGGTCCAAGTACAGAGCCCTGTGGGACTCCACTGGTGACTTCACGCCAGTCTGAGGTCTCACCCCTCACTGTAACTCTCTGTTTCCTATTGCTTAGGTACTCCCTTATCCACTGGAGCGCCCTACCTGTTACTCCTGCCTGTTTCTCCAGCTTATGCATCAACCTTTTATGGGGTACTGTGTCAAAGGCTTTCCGACAGTCCAAAAAAATGCAGTCCGCCCACCCTTCTCTTTCTTGCTTAATTCTTGTCACCTGATCGTAGAATTCTATCAAGCCTGTAAGGCAAGATTTACCCTCCCTGAACCCATGTTGATGGGTTGTCACGAAGTCTCTTCTCTCCAGATGTGTTACTAGGTTTTTTCTCACAATCTTCTCCATCACCTTGCATGGTATACAAGTTAAGGACACTGGCCTGTAGTTCAGTGCCTCTTGTCTGTCACCCTTTTTGTATATTGGTACTACATTAGCAGTCTTCCATATTTCTGGTAGGTCCCCCGTTTCCCCCGGTGTGTGTGTGTGTGTGTGTGTGTGTGTGTGTGTGTGTGTGTGTGTGTGTGGTGTGTGTGTGTGTGTGTGTGTTGCGTCTATCGTTGCAGGAACGTGCAACACTCATTAAGATGCTTCTGCAGGAAATTTATGGAGATTACGAACCATTTCGTTAATCGTCTGCATTTCTTTACTTTGGCGCTGAGATATTACGGCGGGCAAACATCTCGGTGATATTTATATTATAAAGCCATAACACGGCCAAGGAAAAAAGACGTTTGGTGAAGAAATCACAGTTAAGGTCGTGGCTTTGCATAATTACACACCAATTTAGAGTGGCGCCAGGCAAGAGCTGACAGCCGGCAACGAGGAAGTATTAACCTAGCGTCAACTAATTGTTTTTAATCGCGGGGCTGTCAGCGTGGCGCCGCCGTGGCCTGCTGTTGCCTGGGAATATTGAATCGGCTAAAGCGGAAACATTCAAATAAGATAAATCTCGCTGGAAGTGATAGGAACACAGCTTGACTCTGATAATCAACGTTTGATTTGATACCACAGAAAGGGAGGGTGGAGAAAAAAAAACCCACGCATTTAAATTGCGTCTGAAACTGCTTTTTGTGAGTGGTGAGTGAGCGAGGCTATTATGATTTACTCAAGAGGGCGTAGAGCTCCTGGGCCAAGTCAGTCCCTGGCAATCATCATATCCCCCCCCCCCCACCACAAGGTCCCTCCCTCATTAGTGTATTCATAACTAATTACTCTACCGTCATTATCGCCACTTGCAGCCCGTGGCGCGAGCCATTAACAAGCGTGGAATAAGAAGGAACATGGAATGGCATTAAGGGAGGCCGTGTGTAAAGGCGGTAATGGCGGGTGAAGGGAAGGAGAGGGGGGGGGGGGGAGCAGCGGCCCCATAATACCAAGGCAGGGCGGTGCCTCACGCCCGCACCTCTCCTTCATCACCCCTGGTAACACACGCCCACACCTACGGCAACCACGCCCACCACACCACACCAGTACACTATGCTATACCACAACAAACCACTACACTACACAACACCATATAGTCCCACTCCTGTGCCAGGTAAGTCCACTACGGGTTCACCATAGCCCGTGCTACTTGGAGCTTTTTATTCCCCAGTAACTGAATCTAAAAACAACAACAACAACAACAACTACTACACAACACCATACCACACTGCACCACCACACTATGCCCACAACACACTACACACCACACTGCTACACTATACAACGGGTCACCACCACACAACCACGTTACACCACACCCCCTCTCCATACCCCACAACCACACACCATACAACACCAACGTATGATCCTGGCAGAAGTTGAATTTGTATGAATGTGTATGGAAGCTGACAGGGTAATCAGGCGAGACAATACTGGGACTCCGGTACACGTAGAAACCCCTAAGAGCTTCCACAATTATGAGAAGCTGGCGGAAACTTCAATGACCTGCAAAAAGTGGAAACTACTTGCCGGAAGAAGGTGGTAGCAAGCTAAGGCACAATGAGGGGACGTCTTGAGGAAGGCCAGAGGAATTGCCGCAGATGCAGACGAGGAGTCACAAAGTGGCTGAAATATGTTGACCAGACCACACACTGGAAAGTGAAGAGAAGACGACGTTTCGGTCCGTCCTGGACCATTCTCAAGTTGATTGTGTTAGAGGGGGCGCAGTAACACTACATACATTAATTTTTATTTACTGTTCTACACTAATTTCCTTCCGATATGAGTGGTNGTGGCCAAGCTGATGGTGAGGCTTCCTGACATGGCCAAGCTGATAGCGAGGCTTCCTGACGTGGCCAAGCTGATGGTGAGGCTTCCTGACGTTGCCAAGCTGATGGTGAGGCTTCTTGACGTGGCCAAGCTGATAGCGAGGCTTCCTGACGTGGCCAAGCTGATGGTGAGGCTTCCTGACGTGGCCAAGCTGATAGCGAGGCTTCCTGACGTGGCCAAGCTGATAGCCAGCCTATAGCAGAATGCGGATGTCTTGGTTATATAATGTCAGCCGTCAGTTATCAACTTTAAATCCTGGACACGCTGACGGCAGGATGCTGAGTGTATACACACACACACGTGGCTTCGGTGACGGCGTGTCGAGGATTTAAGACTGACGGCTGACAGCGTATAGTATGATCCAACCCCACACACGCACACACACACACACACATGCCAAATGAGCCACAGAGACATTAGAAATAATTTTTTTAGCGTCATAGTAGTTAAAAAATTGAATGCATTAGACAGCAATGTGGTGGAGGCAGACTCCATACACATTTTAGGTGTAGATATGATAGAGCTCAGTAGGCTCAGGAACCTGTAGCTGTTGATTGACAGTTGAGTAGCGGGGCCAAAGAGACGAAGCTCAACCCCCGCAAGCAAAACTAGGTGAGTACACACACACACACACACACACATCTGAGGGCCTCGTGGCCAGCGCTTTTGGGTCGTAGTCCTAGAAGCCCGGGTTCGATTCCCGGCGGAGGAGGAAAGAAATGGGCAGAGTTTCTTTCACCCAGATTGCCTGTTCACCTAACAGTAAATAGGTACCTGGAAGTTGCTTTAGTAGCTTTAGGTACCGTATGTACTAGCTTTATCTATAAATCCAACTTTATGTTTGTAAATCAACTATGTATGTACTTTTCCTGAATATAGAATTTGAATTAAATTTGAATTTGAGTTCGACAGCTTTTATGGGCTGCTTCCTGGGGTGTGTGTGCATGTGTGTGTGTGTGTGCTTGTGTTAGAGATAAATATGTAGTAGACATATTAGAGGAAAAATAGATTGCTTAGAAAGGCGCTTGAAGACGGGCATTTAGCATGGCGGACTGAAGCAGCTTACTCCTCTCTGGTTTCCTCAAAATAACTAAGTCCTTGTCCAACTTAGGACAACTTCTCCCAATACCGTCGACGTCCAACTTTCTGAAGAGTCTCGTGAGGCTAAGCATAAAAGGACCTGATACCGTCTAGACACAGTATGACAGAATCCTGTCCACTGCGTCACCACGAAGGACACTATCGTCCAAGTGTTCACTCGCTCTTCAATGTGAAGAGGAACCTCGAGTGACGAGCGGCTCCAGTTACGAGCATTTCGAGTAACGAGCGGGCCACTCGCTGAAAATATGTCTCGGCTGACGAGCTTTCCCTCGATTAACGAGCGTTCCCGCTGGTTCTCGGACTCCTCCTCCGACAGTCTTGTTGTTGTTTCACAAGACGAGTTTTCCACATGACGAGCTTGGTGCCGGAACAGATTAAACTTATTAATCGAGGCGCCACATACACTCATAGTCACCACAAAGGAAATTCATTATCTCACCTATGGCATCATCACCACAGGATTGTTTCGACTTCCTCGCATCATTATAATATCACAACTAATATTACAAATAATACTGTGACCCGGCTTCACCAATTCCTTGAGCATGGCAGGGTCGCACTATCACTTGGAGCTTAATTGGTCTCCAAGCATCAGTTTGTCAACAGAACTGCAAGGATGGTACCCCTGGCTGCCTAGATTCGAATCCTTGAGGGATCATTTGGAGTTGTGTTGAAAGAATAGTTGTACATGTATTATTCTAAGCCAAAGAAAAGGACAGGTTCAAGCGTTGATCACTTTCACGGGTCCTATATAAACTTAATAGTAAAAACGTCGACAATTTTTGTATAAACTCACCAATTACATTATTGAGTGTGTACTGACTTTGTAGTAAACAATAACAAAGCGAAGATAGACGAATAATCCGACACAAAAACTATTTAAGTACTATATCAAGTTTGAATTTGTATTTATTTATATGTGCTTCGAATCATGGTCCGGGGAGAGGGGCCCAACATTGGATAACCACAAGAAACTCGAGCCATGACCTATAGGTTTCGTTCCGAATGAAATACTGGAGGAGTATGACAGGCCATTCACAACACATGTCACATCTCGTGGTCATCTGAGTGTTGTAACACGGAACTCCCTCCACAATATCATGTTCACGGCATTATTTGCTACATGCAACAGTGCACATGTTGTACACACACTACGTCCTCAGGACTTCCCTTCGTTATATGTCCTGGTGGTGAAGTGTTTATTAACCACATAAGACGCAGCATTTTCCTTTAGTTTGCTTAAAGAAGGTGTCCAGAGAAAGTAGTCTGAGAAGAAGAGGCACAGGTGGGCGTCCTGAGCACGTCATTAGAGAGGGCATAGAGGCAGCACAGGAGGGAAGACACATTAGCGAGAATATTCTGTTTTGAAAAAAAAATATACTCGCTAAGATGTCCTCCTTGTTAGAGTGCATTTTGCGTCGGGGTCTGACCGAAAAACAGACCGGGGTCTCATGTGCAGTTTGAACACAACAGCTTAGGGCTGGCAAGGTAACGACCCATAGGGCAACAAGGCTGGGCCATCCGAGCTGCACCTGTCGAGTTGGGCCACCTGTCCGCCAGGTGAAATAAACAAGGACTGGCCATCCGATATAGGCCAACTATATTGGGGACTCCGTGACGGGTCACAACCTAATTACACAATATCGTCTGGGTTTCTTGGTTCAAAATTTCCCAGCTGGTTATCCTTCAAGGGTTAGATGGGACTAGTTAGTTGTTACTGTAACAGTCCCAACATGGTTAGTTGTTACTGTAACAGTCCCAACATGGTTAGTTGTTACTGTAACAGTCCCAACATGGTTAGTTGTTACTGTAACAGTCCCAACATGGTTAGTTGTTACTGTAACAGTCCCAACATGGTTAGTTGTTACTGTAACAGTCCCAACATGGTTAGTTGTTACTGTAACAGTCCCAACATGGTTAGTTGTTACTGTAACAGTCCCTACATGGTTAGTTGTTACTGTAACAGTCCCTACATGGTTAGTTGTTACTGTAACAGTCCCAACATGGTTAGTTGTTACTGTAACAGTCCCAACATGGTTAGTTGTTACTGTAACAGTCCCAACATGGTTAGTTGTTACTGTAACAGTCCCAACATGGTTAGTTGTTACTGTAACAGTCCCAACATGGTTAGTTGTTACTGTAACAGTCCCTACATGGTTAGTTGTTACTGTAACAGTCCCAACATGGTTAGTTGTTACTGTAACAGTCACAACATGGTCAGGTGTTACTGTAACTGTCCCAACATGGTCAAGTGTTACTGTAACAGTTCCAACATGGTTAGTTGTTACTGTAACAGTCCCAACATGGTCAGATGTTACTGTAACAGTCCCAACATGGTCAGATGTTACTGTAACAGTCCCAACATGGTCAGGTGTTACTGTAACAGTCCCAACATGGTCATGCAGCTGTCACGAAAGTGTCCCATCACCGCCCACATGCTGTGAATCAGAGGTGTGGGGCCAGCCCTGGCGACACGGGTCAAAGGTAAACAAATCAAGCCAAACAACCCCAAAAACAGTTTTGGCGGCGGTAACACCATGTTGGCGTCGATTTGAAGACAGGTATTTTTACCCAACCACTCGCTTGAAAGACATAATTTCATGGTGTTGGACTAAAGTAGCTTACAGCCTTAAGACCACTGTTATTCATTACGTTGGTACACCCTTAAAGAATCCCCAAAACTGCCATTTTCTCTGATCATGTATACTATTTGTGTGATTCGACCACAATCTACTTGAGAATGGTCCAGGACGGACCGAAACGTCGTCATCTAGTGTGTGGATTGGTCAACATACTTGTGTGAATTCTACCTTAGTCTTCGTCTTGCGTGATTATTTTTTTTGAGATATATACAAGAGTTGTTACATTCTTGTACAGCCACTAGTACGCGAAGCGTTTCGGGCAAGTCCCTGGAATACGATCCCCTGCCGCGAAGAATCGTTTTTTCATCTAAGTACACATTTTACTGTTGCGTTAATTATAGTTAATCATCTACAAAAATGGACTTCCTACGACTTCTTCAACTGGGTATCATTTACCCCAAATACGGTAAGGACACCAGCCAGTCTCCAAGAGTCTCCCCTCATCAACTGGACCTCCGCCAACACCAGTTTTTTATGTCAACAAATATCGAATAATTTACCTCATGAGGGATATAATTATGGGTCCCACCCCTCCCTATTTTTGACAGTCTGTGTTGTTTAAGATTTAAATAATTAGTCACAAATAATTGTGGGTAATTTATACGGAAATGTATTCAATAGATTGTTATTTCTTTTGTGGGGCTGTCCCCCGCCCCCCCGTGGCTTGTGGAGCTGTTCCCCCCGTGTCATGTGGAGCTGTTTCCCCGTGTCTTGTGGAGCTGTTCCCCCCCGTGTCTGGTGGAGCTGTTCCCCCCGTGTCTTGTGGAGCTGTTCCCCCCGTGTCTTGTGGTGCTGTTTCCCCCGTGTCTTGTGGTGCTGTTCCCCCCGTGTCTGGTGGAGCTGTTCCCAAAGTGTCTTGTGGAGCTGTTCCCCCCCGTGTCTTGTGGAGCTGTTCCACCCCCGTGTCTTGTGGAGCTGTTCCCCCCCCGTGTCTTGTGGAGCTGTTCCCCCCGTGTCTTGTGGAGCTGTTCCCCCCGTGTCTTGTGGTGCTGTTTCCCCCGTGTCTTGTGGTGCTGTTCCAAAGTGTCTTGTGGAGCTGTTCCCCCCCGTGTCTTGTGGAGCTGTTCCCCCGTGTCTTGTGGAGCTGTTCCCCCCCCCGTGTCTGGTGGAGCTGTTCCCCCCGTGTCTGGTGGAGCTGTTCCCCCCCGTGTCTGGTGGAGCAGTTCCCCCCGTGTCTTGTGGAGCTGTTCCCCCCGTGTCTTGTGGAGCTGTTCGCCCCCGTGTCTTGTGGTGCTGTTCCCCCGTGTCTTGTGGAGCTGTTCCCCCCGTGTCTGGTGGAGCTGTTCCCCCCGTGTCTTGTGGAGCTGTTCCCCCCCCCCCCGTGTCTGGTGGAGCTGTTCCCCCCGTGTCTGGTGGAGCTGTTCCCCCCCGTGTCTGGTGGAACTGTTCCCCCCGTGTCTGGTGGTGCTGTTCCCCCCGTGTCTTGTGGAGCTGTTCCCCCCGTGTCTGGTGGAGCTGTTCCCCCCGTGTCTTGTGGAGCTGTTCCCCCCCCCGTGTCTTGTGGAGCTGTTCCCCCCCCCGTGTCTGGTGGAGCTGTTCCCCCCGTGTCTGGTGGAGCTGTTCCCCCCCGTGTCTGGTGGAACTGTTCCCCCCGTGTCTGGTGGTGCTGTTCCCCCCGTGTCTTGTGGAGCTGTTCCCCCCGTGTCTGGTGGAGCTGTTCCCCCCGTGTCTTGTGGAGCTGTTCCCCCCCCCGTGTCTTGTGGAGCTGTTCCCCCCGTGTCTGGTGGTGCTGTTTCCCCCGTGTCTGGTGGTGCTGTTCCCAAAGTGTCTTGTGGAGCTGTTCCCCCCGTGTCTTGTGGAGCTGTTCCCCCCGTGTCTTGTGGAGCTGTTCCCCCCCCCGTGTCTGGTGGAGCTGTTCCCCCCCGTGTCTGGTGGAGCTGTTCCCCCCGTGTCTTGTGGAGCTGTTCCCCCCGTGTCTTGTGGAGCTGTTCCCCCCGTGTCTTGTGGAGCTGTTCCCCCCGTGTCTGGTGGAGCTGTTCCCCCCCGTGTCTTGTGGAGCTGTTCCCCCCCCCCGTGTCTGGTGGAGCTGTTCCCCCCCCCGTGTCTGGTGGAGCTGTTCCCCCCCCGTGTCTGGTGGAGCTGTTCCCCCCCGTGTCTGGTGGAGCTGTTCCCCCCGTGTCTTGTGGAGCTGTTCCCCCCGTGTCTTGTGGAGCTGTTCCCCCCGTGTCTTGTGGAGCTGTTCCCCCCCCCGTGTCTTGTGGAGCTGTTCCCCCCGTGTCTGGTGGTGCTGTTCCCCCCCGTGTCTTGTGGAGCTGTTCCCCCCCCGTGTCTTGTGGAGCTGTTCCCCCCGTGTCTTGTGGAGCTGTTCCCCCCGTGTCTGGTGGAGCTGTTCCCCCCGTGTCTTGTGGAGCTGTTCCCCCCGTGTCTTGTGGAGCTGTTCCCCCCCCGTGTCTTGTGGAGCTGTTCCCCCCGTGTCTGGTGGAGCTGTTCCCCCTGTGTCTTGTGGAGCTGTTCCCCCCGTGTCTTGTGGAGCTGTTCCCCCCCCGTGTCTTGTGGAGCTGTTCCCCCCGTGTCTTGTGGAGCTGTTCCCCCCCCCCGTGTCTGGTGGAGCTGTTCCCCCCCCCGTGTCTGGTGGAGCTGTTCCCCCCGTGTCTTGTGGAGCTGTTCCCCCCGTGTCTTGTGGAGCTGTTCCCCCGTGTCTTGTGGAGCTGTTCGCCCCCGTGTCTGGTGGAGCTGTTCCCCCCCCCGTGTCTGGTGGAGCTGTTCCCCCCGTGTCTGGTGGAGCTGTTCCCCCCGTGTCTTGTGGAGCTGTTCCCCCCGTGTCTGGTGGTGCTGTTCCCCCCGTGTCTTGTGGAGCTGTTCCCCCCGTGTCTGGTGGAGCTGTTCCCCCCGTGTCTTGTGGAGCTGTTCCCCCCCGTGTCTTGTGGAGCTGTTCCCCCCCGTGTCTGGTGGAGCTGTTCCCCCCGTGTCTTGTGGAGCTGTTCCCCCCGTGTCTTGTGGAGCTGTTCCCCCCCGTGTCTTGTGGAGCTGTTCCCCCCGTGTCTTGTGGAGCTGTTCCCCCCGTGTCTTGTGGAGCTGTTCCCCCCGTGTCTGGTGGAGCTGTTCCCCCCGTGTCTTGTGGAGCTGTTCCCCCCCCCGTGTCTTGTGGAGCTGTTCCCCCCCCGTGTCTGGTGGAGCTGTTCCCCCCGTGTCTTGTGGAGCTGTTCCCCCCCCGTGTCTTGTGGAGCTGTTCCCCCCGTGTCTTGTGGAGCTGTTCCCCCCCCCCCCGTGTCTGGTGGAGCTGTTCGCCCCGTGTCTGGTGGAGCTGTTCGCCCCGTGTCTTGTGGAGCTGTTCCCCCCGTGTCTTGTGGAGCTGTTCCCCCCGTGTCTGGTGGAGCTGTTCCCCCCCGTGTCTGGTGGAGCTGTTCCCCCGTGTCTTGTGGAGCTGTTCGCCCCCGTGTCTGGTGGAGCTGTTCCCCCCGTGTCTGGTGGAGCTGTTCCTCCACGTGTCTGGTGGAGCTGTTCCCCCCGTGTCTTGTGGAGCTGTTCCCCCTGTGTCTGGTGGAGCTGTTCCTCCACGTGTCTGGTGGAGCTGTTCCCCCCGTGTCTTGTGGAACTGTTCCCCCCCGTGTCTTGTGGAGCTGTTCCCCCCGTGTCTTGTGGAGCTGTTCCCCCCGTGTCTGGTGGAGCTGTTCCCCCCGTGTCTTGTGGAGCTGTTCCCCCCCGTGTCTTGTGGAGCTGTTCCCCCCCGTGTCTGGTGGAGCTGTTCCCCCCCGTGTCTTGTGGAGCTGTTCCCCC
>WNGS01111181.1:19667204-19677556 GCA_020271785.1 Procambarus virginalis
ACACCCAATATTCAGACACCCAATATTCAGACACCCAATATTCAGACACCCAATATTCAGACACCCAATATTCAGACACCCAATATTCAGACACCCAATATTCAGACACCCAATATTCAGACACCCAATATTCAGACACCCAATATTCAGACACCCAATATTCAGACACCCAATATTCAGACACCCAATATTCAGACACCCAATATTCAGACACCCAATATTCAGACACCCAATATTCAGACACCCAATATTCAGACACCCAATATTCAGACACCCAATATTCAGACACCCAATATTCAGACACCCAATATTCAGACACCCAATATTCAGACACCCAATATTCAGACACCCAATATTCAGACAACCCCAATATTCAGACAGGGCTCCGTAAAGTCGAGACACCCATATTCAATAGCCCCCAATCTCGAATACTTCCAAGTATCAAAGACCCAATAGTCAACCACCTGATATTACAGACGCCCCAAGGATTCAGTACCAACCCTAATATCTCGGACCCCCATATTCAGCCTACCCAATAATTCAGAACCTCCTCAATAATTCAGGACCCCCTAAATATTTCAGTACAAACCCCCTAACTATTGCAGAACCACCCTAAGATTCAGCACCCCTAATATTCAGGACCCTAATTTCAACCCTATATTCAGACCGCCAATATGGAAACACCAGCTGGTGGGAAAAAAGGTATATATATAATATGATATATATATATTATATATAATATATAATATAGTATGATAGTATAGTATATATTATAAGATAATATATATAAATATAAAATATAGCACTTTATTATTTTCAGCATATTAAGTTTAAAAAACTGAGGTAGGTAATTTCGCACATAAACATTGCTACTCGAAGTCCCTCCGTTCCTGTAACGTTGTAATATAAAACCGCTCAATAGAATGCGCGATACGAACCCCTGCCTGGCCATGTTATATGGTGAATTTCTTGAAACACTGTAAGTGCCAGTAACCACATCCAGTGAACGTAACTTAGCAGTGTGAGTTAGTGTCCCTCACTGCATCTCATTTACTGACATCTCAGTGCGTTTCATTAATGTGACGCGGCCTAAGGTGTCCCTCAGCTGTAGGGTGTGGTAGTGTAACTTCCATATTATGTAATGCACCTGTGGTGGTAGGTCTGGACAGGTCGACATTGCTCTTGGATCCCGCAAACTTTCGAGCATCGGGTGTTTCCAGCAATGACTCTGGGCCCATTTCCCTTATCATACCTGGTTAAAGTTAAATAGATTATTGCTTTCCACACCTGTTCCTTGAAGTGTATTCCTTTTCCCACTGACTCTATGGAAGCGAAAATTTCGTAACATCCCTGTGATTCATCCGAGTTTCCAGCTTCACCCATGGTCATTCCTCGTCTCGTGTATACTCTTTCCCGTGTGAACATTTCGTGCTCTCAGTCACACATCCGGTTCAAGCCCCCGTGAAGATTTTATACGTTCTGTAATCATGGGCCCCCCTCCTCCCTTCTTCTTCTTCCTAGTGTCGCAAGGCACAGTTCCCTCAGGGCGCATCCGGTGGTTGTGTGTGGTGTGGGTGTGGTGTGTGATGGTGGGGTGACTTAGAAAAACAGTGCCAATTAATTGGGGTGTTCGTGGTTACTTAGTTATGGGGCGCCGTGGCCGCGGGGTGGCACGCCGCAACATCAAGTCGGGGGCCCACGCTGGGAAGGTGGAGGCGAGGCGCTTGGGTACCATGGCCACGACGATAATGGCAAAGCAACCAGGGTACCGTTCTCACTGACCCTAACGGGGCTGCGATCATATAAGACCCGGTGATAAGCTGTGTATGGGGCAAGCCTCGCAAACGGCAAGTACCAGAAGGCTTGCAAATTGGCGACTAGCGCGGAAAGCCATGAAAAATTTCTTGGTCACGGACGGCCCTACTGATGACTCCTCATTGAGCTCTACGTCTTCTAACTCAATGTCCACCGGGTCCCCCTAGGGGCGTGTGCCCCTGGTGTTAAAAACTTCGGGTGTGTCTCTTTAGGTATCGAATGACTGTAGTGGCTCAAGTGCCATCGTGAGCTGGATTGTGTGCTACCATAGCCCACTTCTAGACTCTGGCCTGGGCTCCAGGGAACATGAGGGTTTTATGCCAGTAAGCCCACTGTCCTCGGAGCGCATAACCCCTCAGAGCTAATGTTTGCATATTGTGTCGTTGAAAAGTAATATATCTGCGGATTGACAATAGGAACGTAGGTTCTGCTGAATATTGGGTGTCTGAATATTGGGTGCCTGAATATTGGGTGTCTGAATATTGGGTGCCTGAATATTGGGTGTCTGAATATTGGGTGCCTGAATATTGGGTGTCTGAATATTGGGTGCCTGAATATTGGGTGTCTGAATATTGGGTGCCTGAATATTGGGTGTCTGAATATTGGGTGCCTGAATATTGGGTGTCTGAATATTGGGTGCCTGAATATTGGGTGTCTGAATATTGGGGGTCCGAATATTGGGGGTCCGAATATAGGGTGTCTGTATACCGAGGCCTGATTACTGGGGTATTCAAGCCCATCGAGTCCCTCTGGGTGCTGACCAGACCCATCCAGCCCCTCTGGGTGCTGACCAGACCCATCCAGCCCCTCTGGGTGCTGACCAGACCCATCCAGCCCCTCTGGGTGCTGACCAGACCCATCGAGTTCCTCTGGGTGCTGACCAGACCCATCCAGCCCCTCTGGGTGCTGACCAGACCCATCCAGCCCTCTGGGTGCTGACCAGACCCATCCAGCCCCTCTGGGTGCTGACCAGACCCATCGAGTTCCTCTGGGTGCTGACCAGACCCATCCAGCCCCTCTGGGTGCTGACCAGATCCATCGAGTTCCTCTGGGTGCTGACCAGACCCATCGAGTTCCTCTGGGTGCTGACCAGACCCATCGAGTCCCTCTGAGTCACACATTCCATAAGCCACTTAAGATGGAGTGCTAATCCTTACTGTAAAGGGAATATCGAGTCATGCTGCCTCTACTACACATCTCCTGGAAGGTCTTGTGCCGCGAGATTAATAATGCTTTATCTAATAAGTAGTCCCAGCAAGCAGGGACCCAGCCTGCGGTGGAGCAGGCTTGAAGTCCTTATCACCTGGCGTCCCCGGCCAATGGCGTGGCCTTATGAGGAGGTCGACCTTGTAGTGTCTGACCAAAACCTCAAAGACTGTGTGGCCAAATACGGCGGCTGAGCGCCTGGCGTTTGGTACCTGAGAGTTTTTCTTGCCCATAACGAGTGCGGGCGATGAGGTGACTGGCTGATTATCGCCAGTGTTTCGCCAGAACTTTTAGCTGAGTTTGTGTTATCGTCTGGAGACTCTTGGGCGCGCGCGCAGCTGGGTCTCCTCGCCCGGACTGACACACTGCTCCGTGGTCTGAGCGCTAATGTTCCGGTAATTGACTCGAATGAGAGATAATTGCACCCGAAAGTGAAACACGGAACGAGGAGCCACGTGCAAAAAGCTTTTTTTTTATTAATTTTTGTTTTTAAAGTATGAAACTCATTGTTTTTTTCCTTCGTTAGGCTAAACTGGTAAATGAAATGACATATTCGGTTAACGATTCGCCGGAGCGGGTTTTTATATACTGTGGCTTATAACAGCCGGAACAATGCATATAATGCTACCTTAGTAGGCGTGATATTAATCAAATTTAGCGTGACTGTCGGCGGTGATTCATATATACACTCAGCCACGCTAGCCCAAGCGCGCGCGCTCACGCTACTAAATGTACTTAGTTTTTATGATAGAGCCACAGAGATACTACGGGAAAGAGGCGGCTGGGTTGGCTGTGTCTATCTGGAACCAAAAGTGGCTTTTGACAAGAGTCCCACACATGAGGTTGTTTTGAAAACTGGAACATGCTGGAGAGGTGCCGAAAAAAAACATTAGAAAGTTTTCTTTGGCAGAGTGGTAGACGGTTAGAATAATTCAGAAGGTGGAGGAAGCCAAACCGTCAGTAGCTGCCAAGCGTCACATGACCATAAATGCCGGGAAGACGTAAAGCAGAAGGAAGTGGAGGACATACTGAGAAAAGAGAACCAGATGCAACAGAGATAGAACCGAACACATCAACATAATAAGAGTATCAGAAAACAAAACAAAAATGATAACAATTATATTGCAGCCATAACAAAGAAACAATCTGAGTTACTGCACATGAAGGGAACTGAAAGTGAGTGAGCGAGTAAGTAGACAAGACGGGAGCAGATCATTCAGAAGTTGACATGATAATTTACGAGGAGGTAAATGCCAGTATCCATGGAGTGTTCACCACTCACCCGGAATTCACCGCCTCCCACCGCTAGGAGGCGAGGAGGTAATTAAACACAGAAATCACAATAGCGTGATGTATCAAATGAACAAATCCACAAGAGCCGTGACGAGGATTCGAACCTACGTCCGACATTATCGATTAAGGCAGCGTCTGGGATGCTCTCGTACGTAGGTTCGAATCCTCGTCACGGCCCTTGTGGATTTGTTCATGAGGAGGTAATCCTAGACGAGCAACCCACGAATACTGAGGCTCCATCAGAGGTTAGGAGACAACTGGCATCATTAGAATCAAATTCATTGGCCAACCTACTGCACCATATATCAGATAAACAAAGCAGCATCGATCCTCAGTTTACCTGAACCTCTGATTTGTAATGATTCAAGTACCAAGAGACCTTTTCCAGCTGCTGGAAGATGAGGAATGTAGGAATGTAGTACCAGTAAGGAAGAGAGAGAATAGGGAGGAGGTTCTCATGACTATACACCAATGTCAATAACGAACATCCGTGCATAGTACACGAAACAGTAATAAGGATAACATTAGTTAAACACCTACAGAGGATTAAATGTGAATGGAAACAGTAAACATGACTTTAGAAAACGGAAATCATATCTAAAGAAACTACCGTTCTCTGTGATGCAGTAATGGCCATAAGACACAAGAAATGGGCAGACTGAGCTTTTCTCGACTCTTTCCCCCTCCCCTCAAAAAAAAAAAAAAATTCTGACACAGTCTCGCACATGAGACTGTCACAGAAGCTTGGGAAGCAGGCGGGAGTATAACTGCAGGAACACAGACACAGGTGACAGCATACTTAACACATACTTAACACATACCATAAATAGTGTCACAGTGAGGAGAGAGAAGTCGGACAGGTCAAGGGAAACAAACATTTAGGATCGGTGCAGAGACCCAAGCTATTTTTCATACATGCTAATAACCTATCACAGTTAGTGACCTATCTACAGTTAGTGACCTATATACAGTTAGTGACCTATCTACAGTTAGTGACCTATCACAGTTAGTGACCTATCTACAGTTAGTGACCTATCACAGTTAGTGACCTATCTACGGTTAGTGACCTATCTACAGTTAGTGACCTATCTACAGTTAGTGACATATCTACAGTTAGTGACCTATCTACAGTTAGTGACCTATCTACAGTTAATAACCTATCTACAGTTATTGACCTATCTACAGTCGTACATGAAGATGTTTGCAAACTTTGAAAACAAAATAATATGGGGTCGAGACAGACAAAGCTTTGAAATCGCTCCAAGATGTCTAACACAAGATGCAGAGTTTGTCTGAAAAATGACTATACTGCATTTCAAGACGAACATGTCTACTCACCTAGTTGTACTCACCTATTTGTGCTTGCGGGGGCTGAGCTTCGGCTTTCTGATCCCACCTCTCAACTGTCAATCAACCGATGTACAGATTCCTGACCTGTATAATGAGGGAAATGGAAGCAGTTGAAAGAGACCAGGAGGACCATACACAGTTAAGGGAAACAGCATTACAAAGTTGATGGAGTTTTTTTAGCCATTTAGAGATACATTTAAGCTCATGCTGCACGAATGACAACCCAGCTTATTACAAATGAGAAAATGTGGGAAATCCTGGCCCTGGTTCAGTGTTTAATTGCTTGATAAGATCAAATATAAATGACATGAGATTATGGAACAAGCAGTGTAGTGTGAAGACAATAATAATAATAATAGCAGCCATTTTATGGTCTTGAAATATTCCCGTATCTAAAATCGTTTATGATTATTATATAATTATAAACCTAATAATAGTTATGAAAGAGAAAATAGGTTGTGATTTTTTTTGTGTGAGTTCACACACACACACACCACACACACACACACACACACACACACACACACACACACACACACACACAGACTGTGGTGGAGGCTGACTCCATACACAGTTTCAAGTGTAGATATGATAGATCCCAGTAGGCTCAGGAACCTGTACACCAGTTGATTGACAGTTGAGAAGCGGACCAAAGAGCCAGAGCTCACCCCCGCAAGCACAACTATGTAAATACACACACACACCCCAACAAGAGGACAGGGCAGCAAGGCG
This sequence comes from Procambarus virginalis, assembly GCA_020271785.1. Lineage (NCBI taxonomy): Eukaryota > Metazoa > Arthropoda > Malacostraca > Decapoda > Cambaridae > Procambarus > Procambarus virginalis. The sequence continues at coordinate 19,673,601 of WNGS01111181.1, forward strand.
GGAAATGAGACTTAAGGCTTGTAACGACCACACTCTTCGGGTGGAACTAGTCTCAGACCCGCTGTAAATAACGGGACCTGGCACATGACAGATACCCGAGGGAGCGCTCCTTCTGGCGGTGGTGTTGGTGCTGATACATGTCCTGGGCGAAGCTTCCTGACGTGGCCAAGCTGACGGTGAGCTTCCTGATGTCACCAAGCTGATGGCGAGGCTTCATGACGTGGCCAGCTGATAGCGAGGCTTCCTGATGTGGCCAAGCTTATGGTGAGGCTTCCTGACGTGGCCAAGCTGATGGTGAGGCTTCCTGACGTGGCCAAGCTGATGGCGAGGCTTCCTGACGTGGCCAAGCTGATGGTGAGGCTTCTGACGTGGTCAAGCTGATGGCGAGGCTTCCCGATGTGGCCAAGCTGATGTGAGGCTCCCTGATGTGGCCAAGCTGATGGCGAGGCTTCCTGATGTGGCCAAGCTGACGGTGAGGCTTCCTGATGTGGCTAAGCTAATGGCGAGGCTTCCTGATGTGGCCAGCTAATGGTGAGGCTTCCTGATGTGGCCAAGCTAACGGTGAGGCTTCCTGATGTGGCCAAGCTGATAGCGAGGCTTCCTGATGTGGCCAAGCTAATGGTGAGGCTTCCTGATGTGGCCAACTGATGGCGAGGCTTCCTGACGTGCCCAACTGATGGCGAGGCTTCCTGATGTGGCCAACTGATGGCGAGGCTTCCTGACGTGGCCAAGCTGATAGTGAGGCTTCCTGATGTGGCCAACTAATGGCGAGGCTTCCTGACGTGGCCAAGCTGATAGTGAGGCTTCCTGATGTGGCCAAGCTGATAGTGAGGCTTCCTGATGTGTCCAAGCTGATGGTGAGGCTTCCTGATGTGGCCAAGCTGATGGCGAGGCTTCCTGACGTGGCCAAGCTGGTAGTGAGGCTTCCTGACGTGGCCAAGCTGATGGTGAGGCTTCCTGACATGGCCAAGCTGATAGCGAGGCTTCCTGACGTGGCCAAGCTGATGGTGAGGCTTCCTGACATGGCCAAGCTGATAGCGAGGCTTCCTGACGTGGCCAAGCTGATGGTGAGGCTTCCTGACGTGGCCAAGCTGATGGTGAGGCTTCTTGACGTGGCCAAGCTGATAGCGAGGCTTCCTGACGTGGCCAAGCTGATGGTGAGGCTTCCTGACGTGGCCAAGCTGATAGCGAGGCTTCCTGACGTGGCCAAGCCGATAGCCAGCCTATAGCAGAATGCGGATGTCTTGGTTATATAATGTCAGCCGTCAGTTATCAACTTTAAATCCTGGACACGCTGACGGCAGGATGCTGAGTGTATACACACACACACGTGGCTTCGGTGACGGCGTGTCGAGGATTTAAGACTGACGGCTGACAGCGTATAGTATGATCGAACCCCCCCCCCCCCACACACACACACACACACATGCCAAATGAGCCACAGAGACATTAGAAATAATTTTTTTAGCGTCATAGTAGTTAAAAATTGAATGCATTAGACAGCAATGTGGTGGAGGCAGACTCCATACACAATTTTAGGTGTAGATATGATAGAGCTCAGTAGGCTCAGGAACCTGTAGCTGTTGATTGACAGTTGAGTAGCGGGCCAAAGAGACGAAGCTCAACCCCCGCAAGCAAACTAGGTGAGTACACACACACACACACACACACACACCACACACACACACACCCACACACACCACACACACACACACACCTCTGAGGCCTCGTGGCTAGCGCTTTTGGGTCGTAGTCCTAGAGGCCCGGGTTCGATTCCCAGCGGAGGAGGAAACAAATGGGCAGAGTTTCTTTCACCCAGACGTCCTGTAGCTTTAGGTACTGTTTGTACTAGCTCTATAAATCCAACTTTATGTTTGTAAATCAACTATGTATGTACTTTACACACACACACACAAATATATAACAATTAAACAATCAGCGTTCGAAGACCTCGTCCAGCTCCTCGGAGGTTGGGTGCGTACCCAGGATACAGCACCCATTTCCCCTCTGCACCGCGACACTGAGGCGCTGGAACAGGAAACTGGCTGCTCGTGGGTCTCTAGTTTTCCCAATGAGTTCCTCACCAACCTCCTTTAAAAACTTGAGAGCACATTTACCACAGGCGCCCAGAGTCTCTGAGCCTATCGGCATGAACCTGTAACAACGTTCTAGGTCTGTGTACTTGTGGATTTCTGGGTCTCCCTGAAGGTGGCTGCCCCACCTCCCTCCGCTGAGCTGTAAGGTAAATAGGTATCAGCCAATGTAGATGCACAGGTGTAATCCCACACGACCTGTTTACCTTCCCTCCATGGCTGCAGGGTGACTCCATCTGGGCGTTTTTGGCTGTTGTCAGGTCTGCACAACTGGGGTTCCCTTTGTGCTGGACACCCAGCTGTAGCCAAACTTCTCTTGATGATGTCATTGACTGCCTCGTGTCTGGCAATCTTTCATTGTGTCTTACGACAGATGAGACCATGGCTGCCGTATTGGTCTGCCCGTGCCTGGCCGCAAATACACCGGTGCTCGGTGGAGATAGGGGCGGCAAGGCGCAGAGCAACACCAAAACTTAGGTCCCGATGATCCAGGCGGGTGCCCAAGGCGGAATTAGGGACTGCCAACAGGAAGTCCCCAGCATGGGGGGGGCTTGCACAGCTAGGAGACGCGCTCTGTCCTTCTGAGAAGCAACGTCCAGCAATGCTTTGGCGATGTTCTCCACTATGGGGCTATCCCATTTGGCCTGTTTACCGTCGTTTGGACAAGTTGGTCGGGTGTGTGAATTGGCGAGTGTGTCCCACAGACCAGCTCCTTCCACAAATTTGGGATCACGAATCCCAATGGAGTTCCTTAGGTATTCTGGTAGTATTTCCTTCACTAATTCACTTGTAGCACTGGTCGAGGATAAGAATGCCGGCAATGCTAACTGTGTCGCCTTGCGAATGCCTATACCCCCGAGTCTAACTGGGAGCGTTGCTTGGTCCCACTGGTCATCTTGCAGGGAGAGTTTAACACTTTCATAGTTATTGTCTTTAGGAGTGAATTGTATTCCGTTAATTTTGGGCTGTCAAAAGAAGGGGCACACCTGAGGAAATAGGTAAGTCTGGGCAAGGCCAGGCACCTTGTAAGAAGGTACAACGCAACATGAGCATCCAAAGCCCCTATTCGCGCCTCCACCCTCCCCAGGTCTTTAAGCTTTTCTTCGAGGACTAACTCAATGGCGTTCGAGCCCAGAGGTGCCCCTAGCAGCACACTGTCGGTGGGAGCGATCACTTGGGCTCCTGGCAATAAGATTTGTACTGCATTTATGATTGGTTGGTTGGACGAGATGATTTCACACTTTGATGGATTTAGTGTAAGGCCTAACTCCTCTCCCCTAGATTTCACTAGCTGAAGATCTCCTAGCAGGGATTCCTGTGTCCCTGCCAGGGTGCCATCGTCCAGGAACCACATGTTGAATCGCTGGACAACCTACTTGTGACCTCCTTAGCTGCCATGCAGAAAAGAAAAGGGGCAAGTGGGTCTCCCTGCTGCTGGACACCTTCTGCGGAAACAACTTCATGTTCCCCAAACAACAGTGTCGATTCCCTACTGTACCCTGCTGAAACGAAAGGAAGTAGACAAGGAAAGCTGGTTCGAACTGCTTCCAGTACCACATCCCTTTTTTACCTGGTTGAAGGCATTTTTAAAGTCTAATTTAATTAATGCCTTATTTTCTGGGAGGTCCTTGATATAGGCTCGTGCTGCAGGAGCAGCTGCTTCACAGCCATGGGGGACACCAAATCCTAGTTGATGGGGTCGAAGCATCGTTGCAGCGTCTATGCTGATTTTTCTGAAGCTGCCCTAGCAACAAGGCGCCGAAGTGTGTTGCCCACGGCAATGGGTCTGACTCCACCATCCTTCTTCTTAAGGTATATATATATTATATATATATATATATATATATATATATATATATATAT
>WNGS01111181.1:19677581-19691779 GCA_020271785.1 Procambarus virginalis
ATATATATATATATATATATATATATATATATATATATAATTTCCTCCCAATCCTCCTGGGAGTAGAAATATGTAGTAACGGACCACCAGTAATTCACTTTTTATTCTGTTAATGTCTAAGAATTCGATTTAGAACCTGTCCTCTGGAATACTACACATTTTGATGGATAAATCCCAAAGGCCAAACACGTATGTTCTAAAATCATAGCGGGTCGCAAAATTGACGTTATGTCCGTTTCCTATTCGTGGGTCCTCGGTTAGGTTAGGTATCAGTTTAATATACCTCATCAGATACTAAATAATCAGTTTAATTAGTATCAGTTTAATAACCTTGCGAACGCTCGCGAAAACGTGCTGCGAATAATAAAGCTAATCTTCCCAGTGAAGCTTATTTTCTTTAATATTCCTTTCCAGTTACCTTGACAGTAAATTGGTGAAATTTTTCCCCTAACACAGCCAGTTTCGTGTTCAAAACCGCACTAAGAAAGGCATTAGCTATAAAGGTCTGTAGAGAGGGCGACGGTGTCTTGGCTGTCCCCAGGAGGATTTCGAAGGGATCGACAACAGACAGGTTGTGGATGTCTTGAAAGACATCGAGGCTGTCCTCCAACAAACAAGAATCGTCGGAGAGGTGGTCCTCTAGGTCGCTGACACAATCAAGTGATCTTTGCACTGTGAAGGGCGAACTGGGGGAGGAAGTATGACTGGAAGTAGAATAATACCTCAAGAAGTGAGGCTCTTGAAGGAGGTATGGCTGGCTGTAGGGCGGCGTCGAGGGCTCTGAGTGGAAGGTGTTGAGGGCGGCTTGCTGTGTGGGCATCGTCTTGCAGAAGGACCGCTCAAGCGACTGCTGGAGGGAGTTCTGGAATGAACATTCGAGTGAGCTCTGAAGAGAAGAGATGTCATCATCACCTTCATCCTCCAGGACGAGAGACAGAGCCCTGATGTAGTTCACCGCGAGGCGCAGAGTCGTGATCTTGGTCATGGACGACGAGGCTGCTTCAACCTCTACTACGCCAGGAAGAACCTTGCGAAGTGACTCGAATGCGTTGTTTATTTCCTTCATGCGTTGGCCGTCTTCCTGCGGTACTTGTACAGAGGCGCGGGTCTCGCCTTGGGCCTCACCGGCCTCTTGGGCACCTCCTGACGAACCCTCTCCTGCTGCAGCCTCTTAATAATGGTCCTTGGACGCAGGCCATACTTCTCCTCGGAGCTGGAGTTGGAGGTGGAGGAGCGGCGAGGCCACCAGCTCCGCCCTCTGGTGGCCACTGACCCGCGCCATCACCGCTCAGCGCCGCCACCCTCGTCAGATCACTACATACACCAGCATCAATGTCCCCATCAGAAAATTTTCCTTTCAGGAATGAGATATTTTAATGAAATTCCTTTTACAATTCATATATTTCTTAACACTGCCAAGTTAAATTGTTCTTACACTCACAAGTAAATACATTTAAATATACACTCACTACAAGTATACACTCACTACAAGTATACACACTCAAGTACACACACTCAAGTACACACACACACTACAAGTAAGCAGCCAACTAACAAGCCACTGGCGTCCTGCGAAATATTTCGCTATTTGTGTCATTACAATTTTTTAGACGACGGAAAATATAGTGCTTCTTGCGTGCGTCGCCTCCACCAGGGCGAGTGTGCGTGTGCGTCGCCTCCACCAGGGCGAGTGTGCGCGTGCGTCGCCTCCACCAGGGCGAGTGTGCGTGTGCGTCGCCTCCACCAGGGCGAGTGTGCGCGTGCGTCGCCTCCACCAGGGCGAGTGTGCGTCGCCTCCACCAGGGCGAGTGTGCGTGTGCGTCGCCTCCACCAGGGCGAGTGTGCGTGTGCGTCGCCTCCACCAGGGCGAGGAGTGTGCGTGTGCGTCGCCTCCACCAGGGCGAGTGTGCGCGTGCGTCGCCTCCACCAGGGCGAGGAGTGTGCGTGCGTCGCCTCCACCAGGGCGAGGAGTGTGCGTGCGTCGCCTCCACCAGGGCGAGGAGTGTGCGTGCGTCGCCTCCACCAGGGCGACGAGTGCGCGTGCGTCGACTCGCTCACCCCTATAAGCAAAAATTATTTCCAAGCTAAGCAGTTTAATGCCCCAAATTGGTTTCGTGTTTGGATTAAGACTAAGATTAAGACCGTGGAGCCGGTCGGCCGAGCGGACAGCACACTGGACTTGTGATCCTGTGGTCCCGGGTTCGATCCCGGGCGCCGGCGAGACACAATGGGCAGAGTTTCTTTCACCCTATGCCCCTGTTACCTAGCAGTAAAATAGGTACCTGGGTGTTAGTCAGCTGTCACGGGCTGCTTCCTGGGGGTGGAGGCCTGGTCGAGGACCGGGCCGCGGGGACACTAAAAAAAAAAAGCCCCGAAATCATCAAGATAACCTCAAGATAAGATAAGACTTATCAACACCCGCAGGGGATAAAAACCGATACAACAGTTTACTGAAAACCCTACAAGTATACACTAGTAGGAACATAGTTTATTACTCTAGTATATTCCCAAGGATATGACCACTGAGAGGTGGAGTATACCTCTCAGTATACTGATCCCTTGAACTAAGAACTGATCCCTAAGTGCAATATGAATGTACTTTATAAAAAAAATAAATACAATAGCCACTGGAAACTCTGTATGTTATTGTCGCTTTAGAAGATATATACAAAATATACATAACATCGACGTCTAAGCCGTTGAAATAATATTAGTGAGCTGGAGGAGCGGTGCAGCAGCACGTCTGACCCCAATGGCTGCAAGATGTCCACTGATGCCCAATTCACCTGTTGCCCCGCCACACGTGCTCCCCCCCCCCCTCTGACGTCACTCTTTGGCACGATGAAATTTTCGCGACCAGATATGTACGCACATTTTTATTCCATTTACAGTATCCCATTAATTCAGAGCTCCAATCTTCCGATAATTATGACACGTATTTATTTATGTAATATATATCAAAATATTAAATAATGGATATATAATTATTTAAAAGAAAACGCGATTTGGTGAATTTTGAGTGTCTGGCGCGCAAGGCAGTCTGATCTGCGCGTCAGTACCGCTTGGTGGCTGGTCGGGGCGAGGTGGCGCCGGTGCTGCTCCTGACCTCGCCCAATGATGAGTCCCTATTTTCATTTAATAGTAAACATTATAACAAAACTATCATAACTTTCTAAATTACCGTGTCTGAATCTTTAACAATATATTATTTTTTTTTAATAAACCCAAATATATATACAGAAGCAAAAATCCCTTAAATGATAAGACAGTAAATGAACAGATATTTTTTGTCATTACAATTCCATCCTCCTAAAATGAGAGTACAAGTTCAAGTATGTTTACAGAGACAAGAAAAAAATACATCTCAAAGGCTTAGGCAAATGAGAGTACTTATAGTAACGACGTTGTCCATAGAACAAACATAGACCTGATAGATCAATAGAAAGTAGACTTGTATTATTGTATTTGGAGACAAAGCGGAAAATTTGTCTATTTATGTTGCTAGTGTAACCTAACCAAACCTAAACATTCTAGGCCTAATACAAGCTCTCTGAGGCCTAATATATTACACATATGAGCTATACTAGGTCTAAGAACACTTAATTTTTTTTAACTTAACCTTTTCCGGACTATGAAATGATTAGCACTAAATTATATTATCTATTTGTCCACTACGTCGATATTTGAACGATCGTGGGCATAGTTCCAGACAGTGCCACCTCAACGGGAGAATGAGTTGCTTTACAACCGTCCACATTATCAATACACAAAATAATATCACAAATATTAATAGTATATTATTCCGCGGTTTTTTAAAATGGGTTTTGAAATGGAAACATAACAGCCGACAAGGAAGGCCTCGGGACACTCAACGGACACTGCTGGTCCTCCCTCTCCATCGCCCCGAGTGCCTGGGACACTGCTGATCCTCCCTGAGTGGCTGGGACACTGCTGGTCCTCCCTGAGTGCCTGGGACACTGCTGGTCCTCCCTGAGTGCCTGGGACACTGCTGGTCCTCCCTGAGTGCCTGGACACTGCTGGTCCTCCCTGAGTGCCTGGGACACTGCTGGTCCTCCCTGAGTGCCTGGGACACTGCTGGTCCTCCTGAGTGCCTGGGACACTGCTGGTCCTTCCTCCTCCATCGCCCCGAGTGCCTGGGACACTGCTGATCCTCCCTGAGTGGCTGGGACACTGCTGGTCCTCCCTGAGTGCCTGGGACACTGCTGGTCCTCCCTGAGTGCCTGGGACACTGCTGGTCCTCCCTGAGTGCCTGGGACACTGCTGGTCCTCCTGAGTGCCTGGGACACTGCTGGTCCTTCCTCCTCCATCGCCCCGAGTGCCTGGGACACTGCTGATCCTCCCTGAGTGGCTGGGACACTGCTGGTCCTCCCTGAGTGCCTGGGACACTGCTGGTCCTCCCTGAGTGCCTGGGACACTGCTGGTCCTCCCTGAGTGCCTGGGACATGCTGGTCCTCCCTGAGTGCCTGAGACACTGCTGGTCCTCCTGAGTGCCTGAGACACTGCTGGTCCTCCCTGAGTGCCTGGGACACTGCTGATCCTCCCTGAGTGGCTGGGACACTGCTGGTCCTCCCTGAGTGGACACTGCTGGACCTGCCTGAGTGGACACTGCTGGTCCTCCCTGAGTGGACACTGCTGGACCTGCCTGAGTGGACACTGCTGGTCCTCCCTCCTCCATCGCTCCGAGTGCCTGGGACACTGCTGGTCCTGCCTGAGTGGACACTGCTGCACCTGCCTGAGTGGACACTGCTGGACCTGCTTGAGTGGACACTGCTGGACCTGCCTGAGTGGACACTGCTGGACCTGCCTGAGTGGACACTGCTGGTCCTCCCTGAGTGCCTGGGACACTGCCGGTCCTGCCTGAGTGGACACTGCTGGACCACTAACGTCAACAAAATGTAAATGTAAGGTCACATAAAGGATCATTTTACAGCTGAAATTACTGGTATAATTGAGTAAGCATCTGCGTCCCTTATAAAGACAAGAGCGCAACTTTAGCCCGTGGTCGGCTACGTAGAGCTCAGCTCAAGCTCTATCCTCTAATTGATCTACGAAGCCTCGTAACAGCCGCGCAACTTATCCCCTTAATTTGAAAACATTTGACGCTCTGTCATCTTCTGGCAATCAGAATATCGATGCATCATTAGGGACAGGTCCTAATTTCTTATTGCATCGTAAACTACACTTTAGATTACTTAAAAAAACGACTCATTTAAATTTATCGATTGTAGTCTATGTGTTTCACGTTAACTTGGGTGATTGAGACGTACGATAATGTGTTGCTTTGCACGCGCACACACACACACACACACACATGCACACACACACACACACGCACGCACGCACACAACACGCACGCACACACACACACGCACGCACACACACATTAGAGAATGACAAAGAGGTGTGTGAAGAACTCAACAAAAGGTTCCAGGAGGTCTTTACAGTAGACCAAGGAGAGGTCACGGCGCTAGGAGAGGTGGCAGCAAACCAGGCGACCTTGGAAGGGTTCGAAATTACAAAAGATGAGGTCAAGAGGCACCTATTGGAGCTGGATGTGAGAAAGGCTGTTGGGCCGGACGGAATCTCACCATGGGTATTGAAAGAGTGTGCAGGAGCACTTTGTTTGCCACTCTCCATAGTGTATAGTAGGTCACTGGAAACGGGAGACCTACCAGAAATATGGAAGACTGCTAATGTAGTACCAATATATAAAAAGGCGACAGACAAAAGGCACTGAACTACAGGCCAGTGTCCTTAACTTGTATACCATGCAAGGTGATGGAGAAGATCGCGAGAAAAAACCTAGTAACACATCTGGAGAGAAAGGACTTCGTGACAACCCATCAACATTGGTTCAGGGAGGGCAAATCTTGCCTTACAAGCTTAATAGAATTCTACGATCAGGTGACAAAGATTAAGCAAGAGAAGGATGGGCGGACTACATTTTTTGGACTGTCGGAAAGCCTTTGACACAGTACCCCATAAAAGGTTGATGCATAAGCTGGAGAAACAGGCAGGAGTAACAGGTAGGGCACTCCAGTGGATAAGGGAGTACCTAAGCAATAGGAAGCAGAGAGTTACGGTGAGGGGTGAGACCTCAGATTGACGTGAAGTCAGCAGTGGAGTCCCACAGGGCTCTGTACTCGGACCCATCCTGTTTCTGATATACGTAAATAATTTCCCAGAGGGTATAGACTCATTCCTCTCAATGTTTGCTGACGACGCCAAAATTATGAGAAGGATTAAAACAGGAGGATTGCTTGAGGCTTCAAGAAGACCTGGACAAGCTGCAGGAATGGTCGAACAAATGGTTGTTAGAGTTTAACCCAATCAAATGTAATGTAATGAAGATAGGTGTAGGGAGCGAGCCCAGATACAAGGTATCATTTGGGAGATGAAATCCTGCAAGAGTCAGAGAGAAAGACCTGGGGGTTGACATCACGCCAGACCTGTCCCCTGAAGCTCATATCAAGAGGATAACATCAGCAGCACATGCCAGGTTGGCTAACATAAGAACGGCCTTTAGAAACTTGTGTAAGGAATCTTTCAGAACATTATATACCACATATGTCAGACCAATCCTGGAGTATGCGGCTCCAGCATGGAGTCCATATCTAGTCAAGCATAAGACTAAACTGGAAAAGGTTCAAAGGTTTGCCACCAGACTAGTAGCAGAACTGAGGGGTATGAGCTACGAGGAGAGGCTACGGGAATTAAACCTCACGTCACTGGGAGACAGAAGAGTTAGAGGGGACATGATCACCACATACAAGATTCTCAGAGGAATTGATAGGGTAGATAAAGACAGACTTTTTAACACAAGGGGCACACGCACTAGGAGACACAGGTGGAAATTGAGTGCCCAAATGAGCCATAGAGACGTTAGAAAGAATTTTTTCAGTGTCAGAGCAGTAGACAAATGGAATGCATTAGGAAGTGATGTGGTGGAGGCTGACTCCATACACAGCTTCAAGTGTAGATATGATAGAGCCCAGTAGGCTCAGGAACCTGTACACCTGTTGATTGACGGTTCAGAGGCGGGACCAAAGAGCTAGACCTCACCCCCCGCAAGCACAATTAGGTAAGTACACACACACACACACACACACACACACACACACACACACACACACACACACACACACACACACACACACAGGGAGCGCCTGAGGGAACTGTGCCTTGCGACACTAGAAAAGAAGAAGGGAGAGGGGGGACATGATAGGAACGTATAAAATTCTCAAGGGGATTGTCAGAGTGGACATAGACGAAATGTTCACACGGAATAGTAACAGAACGAGGGGACATGGGTGGAAGCTGGAAACTCCGATGAGTCACAGAGATGTTAGGAAGTTTTCTTTTACCGTGAGAGTAGTGGGAAAATGGAATACACTTAAGGAACAGGTTGTGGAAGCCAATACTATTCATAACTTTAAAACCAGGTATGATAGGGAAATGGGACCAGAGTCATTGCTGTAAACAACCGATGCTCGAAAGGCGGGATCCAAGAGTCAATGCTCGATCCTGCAGACACAAATAGGTGAGTACAAAAGGGAAGTACACACACACACACACACACACACACAGAGGACACCCATTACTAACACTAGTGTCAGTTAATGTCACTAGACACTGACTCCAGTAACAGTTACTGGAGTGTTACTGGACACTTCAGTGTTCAGAATCACCAATAACATGGCCAGGAAGGTGTTCGTATCGCTGCATTATATTGATCGGTTTTATATTACAAGTTACAGGAACGGAGGACTCGAGTAGCCAGGTTTATGTTGCGAAATTCCTCCCATCAGTTTTTTAACCTTAATACTGATGACAAATAATAAAGTGTATATTATATATATTTATATATATATATATATATATATATATATATATATATATATATATATATATATATATATACCTTTTTTCCCACCAGCTGGTGTTTCCATATTGGCGGTCTGAATATTAGGGGTCTGAATATTAGGGGTCTGAATATTAGGGGTCTGAATATTGGGGGTCTGAATATTGGGGGTCTGAATATGGAGTGTCTGAATATGGAGTGTCTGAATATTGGGTGTCTGAATATTGGGTGTCTGAATATTGGGGGTCTGAATATGGAGTGTCTGAATATGGAGTGTCTGAATATTGGGTGTCTGAATATTGGGTGTCTGAATATTGGGTGTCTGAATATTGGGTGTCTGAATATTGGGTGTCTGAATATTGGGTGTCTGAATATTGGGTGTCTGAATATTGGGTGCCTGAATATTGGGTGTCTGAATATTGGGTGCCTGAATATTGGGTGTCTGAATATTGGGTGCCTGAATATTGGGTGTCTGAATATTGGGGGTCCGAATATTGGGGGTCCGAATATAGGGTGTCTGTATACCGAGGCCTGATTACTGGGGTATTCAAGCCCATCGAGTCCCTCTGGGTGCTGACCAGACCCATCCAGCCCCTCTGGGTGCTGACCAGACCCATCCAGCCCCTCTGGGTGCTGACCAGATCCATCGAGTTCCTCTGGGTGCTGACCAGACCCATCCAGCCCCTCTGAGTCACACATTCCATAAGCCACTTAAGATGGAGTGCTAATCCTTACTGTAAAGGGGAATATCGAGTCATGCTGCCTCTACTACACATCTCCTGGAAGGTCTTGTGCCGCGAGATTAATAATGCTTTATCTAATAAGTAGTCCCAGCAAGCAGGGACCCAGCCTGCGGTGGAGCAGGCTTGAAGTCCTTATCACCTGGCGTCCCCGGCCAATGGCGTGGCCTTATGAGGAGGTCGACCTTGTAGTGTCTGACCAAAACCTCAAAGACTGTGTGGCCAAATACGGCGGCTGAGCGCCTGGCGTTTGGTACCTGAGAGTTTTTCTTGCCCATAACGAGTGCGGGCGATGAGGTGACTGGCTGATTATCGCCAGTGTTTCGCCAGAACTTTTAGCTGAGTTTGTGTTATCGTCTGGAGACTCTTGGGCGCGCGCGCAGCTGGGTCTCCTCGCCCGGACTGACACACTACTCCGTGGTCTAAGCGCTAATGTTCCGGTAATTGACTCGAATGAGAGATAATTGCACCCGAAAGTGAAACACGGAACGAGGAGCCACGTGCAAAAAGCTTTTTTTTTATTAATTTTTGTTTTCAAAGTATGAAACTCATTGTTTTTTTTTCGTTAGGCTAAACTGGTAAATGAAATGACATATTCGGTTAACGATTCGCCGGAGCGGGTTTTTATATACTGTGGCTTATAACAGCCGGAACAATGCATATAATGCTACCTTAGTAGGCGTGATATTAATCAAATTTAGCGTGACTGTCGGCGGTGATTCATATATACACTCAGCCACGCTAGCCCAAGCGCGCGCGCGCGCTCACGCTACTAAATGTACTTAGTTTTTATGATAGAGCCACAGAGATACTACGGGAAAGAGGCGGCTGGGTTGGCTGTGTCTATCTGGAACCAAAAGTGGCTTTTGACAAGAGTCCCACACATGAGGTTGTTTTGAAAACTGGAACATGCTGGAGAGGTGCCGAAAAAAACATTAGAAAGTTTTCTTTGGTAGAGTGGTAGACGGTTAGAATAAGTCAGAAGGTGGAGGAAGCCAAAACCGTCAGTAGCTGCCAAGCGTCACATGACCATAAATGCCGGGAAGACGTAAAGCAGAAGGAAGTGGAGGACATACTGAGAAAAGAGAACCAGATGCAACAGAGATAGAACCGAACACATCAACATAATAAGAGTATCAGAAAACAAAACAAAAATGATAACAATTATATTGCAGCCATAACAAAGAAACAATCTGAGTTACTGCACATGAAGGGAACTGAAAGTGAGTGAGCGAGTAAGTAGACAAGACGGGAGCAGATCATTCAGAAGTTGACATGATAATTTACGAGGAGGTAAATGCCAGTATCCACGGAGTGTTCACCACTCACCCGGAACCCCCTCCCACCGCTAGGAGGCGAGGAGGTAATTAAACACAGAAATCACAATAGCGTGATGTATCAAATGAACAAATCCACAAGAGCCGTGACGAGGATTCGAACCTACGTCCGACATTATCGATTAAGGCAGCGTCTGGGATGCTCTCGTACGTAGGTTCGAATCCTCGTCACGACCCTTGTGGATTTGTTCATGAGGAGGTAATCCTAGACGAGCAACCCACGAATACTGAGGCTCCATCAGAGGTTAGGAGACAACTGGCATCATTAGAATCAAATTCATTGGCCAACCTACTGCACCATATATCAGATAAACAAAGCAGCATCGATCCTCAGTTTACCTGAACCTCTGATTTGAAATGATTCAAGTACCAAGGGACCTTTTCCAGCTGCTGGAAGATGAGCAATGTAGTACCAGTAAGGAAGAGAGGGAATAGGGAGGAGGTTCTCATGACTATACACCAATGTCAATAACGAACATCCGTGCATAGTACACGAAGCAGTAATAAGGATAACATTAGTTAAACACCTACAGAGGATTAAATGTGAATGGAAACAGTAAATATGACTTTAGAAAACGGAAATCATATCTAAAGAAACTACCGTTCTCTGTGATGCAGTAATGGCCATAAGACACAAGAAATGGGCAGACTGAGCATTTCTCGACTCTTCCCCCTCCCCTCAAAAAAAAAAAAAATTCTGACACAGTCTCGCACATGAGACTGTCACAGAAGCTTGGGAAGCAGGCGGGAGTATAACTGCAGGAACACAGACACAGGTGACAGCATACTTAACACATACTTAACACATACTTAACACATACCATAAATATAGTCACAGTGAGGAGAGAGAAGTCGGACAGGTCAAGGGAAACAAACATTTAGGATCGGTGCAGAGACCCATGATATTTTTAATACATGTTAATAACCTATCACAGTTAGTGACCTATCTACAGTTAGTGACCTATCACAGTTAGTGACCTATCTACAGTTAGTGACCTATCACAGTTAGTGACCTATCTACAGTTAGTGACCTATCACAGTTAGTGACCTATCACAGTTAGTGACCTATCTACAGTTAGTGACCTATCTACAGTTAGTGACCTATCACAATTAGTGACCTATCACAGTTAGTGACCTATCACAGTTAGTGACCTATCACAGTTAGTGACCTATCTACAGTTAGTGACCTATCACAGTTAGTGACCTATCACAGTTAGTGACCTATCACAGTTAGTGACCTATCTACAGTTAGTGACCTATCTACAGTTAGTGACCTATCACAATTAGTGACCTATCACAGTTAGTGACCTATCTACAGTTAGTGACCTATCACAGTTAGTGACCTATCACAGTTAGTGACCTATCTACAGTTAGTGACCTATCTACAGTTAGTGACCTATCACAGTTAGTGACCTATCACAGTTAGTGACCTATCACAGTTAGTGACCTATCACAGTTAGTGACCTATCACAGTTAGTGACCTATCTACAGTTAGTGACCTATTACAGTTAGTGACCTATCACAGTTAGTGACCTATCACAGTTAGTGACCTATCACAGTTAGTGACCTATCACAGTTAGTGACCTATTACAGTTAGTGACCTATCTACAGTTAGTGACCTATCTACAGTTAGTGACCTATCACAGTTAGTGACCTATCTACAGTTAGTGACCAATCTACAGTTAATAACCTATCTACAGTTATTGACCTATCTACAGTCGTACATGAAGATGTTTGCAAACTTTGAAAACAAAATAATATGGGGTCGAGACAGACAAAGCTTTGAAATCGCTCCAAGATGTCTAACACAAGATGCAGAGTTTGTCTGAAAAATGACAATACTGCATTTCAAGACGAACATGTCTACTCACCTAGTTGTACTCACCTAGTTGTGCTTGCGGGGGCTGAGCTTCGGCTTTCTGATCCCACCTCTCAACTGTCAATCAACCGATGTACAGATTCCTGACCTGTATAATGAGGGAAATGATAGCAGTTGAAAGGAGACCAGGAGGACCATACACAGTTAAGGGAAACAGCATTACAAAGTTGATGGAGGCTTTTTTTTTAGCCATTAGAGATGCATTTAAGCTCATGCTGCACGAATGACAAACCAGCTTATTACAAATGAGAAAATGTGGGAAATCCTGGCCCTGGTTCAGTGTTTAATTGCTTGATAAAATAAAATATAAATGACATGAGATTATGGAACAAGCAGTGTAGTGTGTAGACTAATAATAATAATAAATAGCAGCCATTTTATGGTCTTGAATTATTTCCGTATCTAAAATCGTTTATATCTGAGCAAAAGATTTACCTTAATAATAGTTATGAAAGAGAAAATAGGTTGTGATTTTTTTGTGTGAGTTCACACACACACACACACACACACACACACACACACACACAACACACACACACACACACACACAGATCCTCACAGATCCTCTCACCCACGGAACAGCTTCCCACACCAGTAGAATACTCGCCAAGAAAGGGATATGTAAATGAACAGAAGAAAGTGAGATTCAAGGCGATGTACACTAACATAGATGGGATTACAAATAAAACTAGTGAACTTGGAGAGTGGGCACTAGAAGAAAACCCAGACATAATAGCACTCACAGAAACAAAGCTAACGAAAATCATAACAAATGCAGTGTTTCCACAGGGCTACTATGTAGTGAGGAAAGAGAGAGAAGGGAGAGGAGGAGGTGGTGTAGCTTTGCTACTAAGAGAAGGTTGGAGTTTCGAAGAGATGGTAATTCAGAACTGTGAAGGTTTCAGGGACTACATATCAGGCACCATTGCAACTGGAGGACAGAAAATTATAATAGTAGTCATATATAACCCCCCACCGAATGACAGAAGACCCAGACAGGAATATGATAGAAACAACATGGCCACCATCAATATAATAGAGAGAGCAGCTTCTGTGGCTAGCAGGAACGGATCCAGACTTCTAATCATGGGAGACTTCAACCATGGGAAGATAGATTGGGGGAACAGAGACCCACACGGAGGCCCAGACACATGGAGAGCTAAGCTGCTGGATGTGGCAACAAGAAACTTTCTAAGTCAATACGTCAAGGGACCGACAAGAATGAGAGGAGGGGATGAACCAGCCTTGCTGATTTGATATTTACCCTAAATGAGTCGGATATAAGGGAAGTTAAGTTGGAAGCCCCCTTGGGAATGAGTGATCATAGTGTATTGAGCTTTGAGTACCTGGTTGAGCTAGGAATTATCTCCCCCAAAAAAGAACTGGGAACCAAAGGGCTGGCGTACAGAAAGGGAAACTATGAGGAGATGAATAAATTCCTATGGGATATACATTGGGACACAGAACTCGGAACCAAGTCCGTACAAGACATGATGGACTATGTCACCCAAAAATGTCAGGAGGCTGTAAGCAGGTTTGTCCCAGCCCAACAGAAAAAACAGAGAAGCAAAGGAAGAATCCGTGGTTTAATAGGGAATGTATGAAAGCAAAGGAGCTGAACAAAAGGGCATGGAGGAACTTCCGTAATAACAGAACACCAGAAAGTAGAGAGAGATACCAGAGAACCAGGAACGAGTATGTCAGTGTGAGAAGAGCAGCTGAGAAAAGGTATGAAAATGATATAGCTAACAAAGCCAAGACTGAACCAAAGCTACTACACAGTCACATCAGGAGGAAGACAACAGTGAAGGAACAGGTGATTAAACTTAGGGTGGGCGAGGACAGGTACACAGAGAATGACAAAGAGGTGTGTGAAGAACTCAACAAAAGGTTCCAGGAGGTCTTTACAATAGAACAGGGAGATATCACGGCGCTGGGAGAGGTGGCAGCAAACCAGGTGACCTTGGATAGGTTCGAAATTACAAGAGATGAGGTCAAAAAGCACCTATTGGAGCTGGATGTGAGAAAAGCTGTTGGGCCGGATGGAATCTCGCCATGGGTATTGAAAGAGTGTGCAGAAGCACTTTGCTTACCACTCTCCATAGTGTATAGTAAGTCACTGGAAACGGGGGACCTACCAGAAATATGGAAGACTGCTAATGTAGTACCAATATACAAAAAGGGTGACAGACAAGAGGCACTGAACTACAGGCCAGTGTCCTTAACTTGTATACCATGCAAGGTGATGGAGAAGATTGTGAGAAAAAACCTAGTAACACATCTGGAGAGAAGAGACTTCGTGACAACCCATCAACATGGGTTCAGGGAGGGTAAATCTTGCCTTACAGGCTTGATAGAAA
>WNGS01111181.1:19691879-19707261 GCA_020271785.1 Procambarus virginalis
CCCCGTTATTGTGACTCCGCTGCCTTCTTATATTGATACTGGTTAATGTTAAGTGAAGAAGACATGTTGTTCCGTATTTAGCTTCGAAACCGGTGCTCCAGACCCTCTTGTGGTGATTCCAGATTCTCTTGTAGTGATTCCAGACCCTCTGTGGTGATTCCAGATCCTCTTGTGGTGATTCCAGATCCTCTTGTGGTGATTCTAGACCCTCTTGTGGTGATTCCAGATCCTCTTGAGGTGATTCCAGACCCTCTTGTGGTGATTGCAGACCCTCTTGTAGTGATTCCAGATCCTCTTGTGGTAATTCCGATCCTCTTGTGGTGATTCCAGACCCTCTTGTGGTGATTCCAGATCCTCTTGTGGTGATTCCAGACCCTCTTTGTGGTGATTCCAGATCCTCTTGTGGTGATTCCAGACCCTATTGTTGTGATTCCAGACCCTCTTGTGGTGATTCAGACCCTCTTGTGGTGATTCCAGACCCTCTTGTGGTAATTCCAGACCCTCTTGGGGTGATTCCAGACCCTCTTGTGGTGATTCCTGACCCTCTTGTGGTGATTCCAGACCCTCTTGTGGTGATTCCAGACCCTCTTGTGGTAATTCCAGACCCTCTTGTGGTAATTCCAGACCCTCTTGTGGTATTCCAGACCCTCTTGTGGTAATTCCAGACCCTCTGGGTGATTCCTGACCCTCTTGTGGTAATTCCAGACCCTCTTGGGTGATTCCTGACCCTCTTGTGGTAATTCCAGACCCTCTTGTGGTAATTCCAGACCCTCTTGTGGTGATTCCAGACCCTCTTGGGTGATTCCTGACCCTCTTGTGGTAATTCCAGACCCTCTTGTGGTAATTCCAGACCTCTTGTGGTAATTCCAGACCCTCTTGTGGTAATTCCAGACCCTCTTGGGGTGATTCCTGACCCTCTTGTGGTAATTCCAGACCCTCTTGTGGTGATTCCAGACCCTCTTGTGGTGATTCCTGACCCTCTTGTGGTGATTCCAGACCCTCTTGTGGTGATCCAGACCCTCTTGTGGTCATTCCAGATCCTCTTGTGGTGATTCCAGACCCTCTTGTGGTGATTCCTGACCCTCTTGTGGTAATTCCAGACCCTCTTGTGGTGATTCCTGACCCTCCAGTGCTCCTTCCAGCCCTTCCAGTGCAACTTTTGCCACGTTGTGCCACGATAATTATCCTCAATATTTCATCAACATTCAAAAATTTCAAGCGAGGTTCAAACCTTCAAGGCCTCGAACAGCGAGAACCCATTTTGTTGTCCATTGAACTCCACACACATGATGGTTCATTTGACCGTTATTTACCCGTTGAAGATTTCGAGAGTTGTTCAACTCCTCAGTGACCGCCTGGTCTAGAGTCTAGCTGTTTGTCTACTGTTGTGTAGATTATATTCACGACTGAGCTGCATACGTTGTGTTCCGAGAGATTACATACATACATACATACATACATACATACATACATACATACATACATACTACATACATACATACATACATGTGTGAGGAGATGTAGAATCTCCTCAGCTAGTTTTCCTAGTTTCTAGAATAGGCTAGTCGCTCTAGGGACTCTAGAAACTGAAGCTTTCAAATTTACATATACTTGTTGGGTGTCATATGAAAGCTTATGTTAAATGCTGGCAGTTAAAACTAATGAGAGGTCTGTGATTGCTCTGTAGAGAGAATTACAGCAAAATTTGCCTGTTCTGTGAAACAGAGAGGGTAGTATAACAAAAACCGTTAGAGGTGGAGGGGGGACAGTGGGGCGAACGCTGCCTCCCCCCACCAAGGGAGACGTTGAGACGTTGTGTTAGGCCTCACCCTCCTTGTGACGTCACGCCACGCCACAGGCGAGGGGCCCGTGTGATTGGTCTAAGCACCCCTGCTCCTATGCCGAGTTTTGGCGCGAAAAGCTGTCATTGGAAGCGGCACGAGGACAGTGCCGGCTTCCTGCTGATTGGTCAAGACAAGGTAGGGGGAGAAATATGGGGATGTGAGCCTCTCTAGCCGCCAAAGAGTTAGTTTGAATTGGGCAGCCAGGGTGTGAAGAGTGTCTAGGTGCGGGGTGGCGGGCCTGCCACCCCCACCACCGTTATCGCTCCTGTCGTTCTGTTTACTCATATTGCATGGCACTCCAGCCACCCTGGGTGTGTCGAAGCCCAAATTGCGAGAAACTGGGACTTGGACTTTGAATTGCGCCCGACGTCGTCCATGGGGAGGTGACGCCGGCCAGTGTCACTCCTGTAACCCCAGTGTAAGAGCGAGTCATGCTCTGGTATGATGGGGTTGTTAGTGATTCCCCATCCAAGTGTGTATGGCACGCGGCCACCCAGGCCGCCCTCTGGCCGCCCACCGCCCACGGGCACCCGCCGGCCGCCCAGTCCCCACCCATGCGGCCCGGCGCGGCCCGGCCCGGCCAGGCCCACCACCCACCTTACACCGCGCGCGAGCTGCTCGGGTGGGGTGGGGTGGGGTGCTGTGACGTCACGCGCCACCCGTGGCCACCCTCCTGAAGGCCACGCAGTGGCCACATGTTGGCCACCACCTTTGGCCACCCCTTGGCCACATTCCCAGGACAGCCTAGGCCACATCTTGTCGACGCACGAGGAGCAAGCTAAGTGTTGACAGCCAGGTGGTAAGGACCTGGGAAATGAGGAAATGTGTGGACGGAAACGTGAGTACTTTATCAGTGTCTCAGATTAGTGGAAATCATAGTAGAAAAGTTGTGTGAGCCCCTAGCCCGGCCAGGCTAGGGAAGTAGCTGAGACGCCCGTCTGTGGCATGCCCAGGTGACTGTGGGGCAGTACCTGGAGTGGGAAATTGTCACTGTAAATCACGTAGTGTTATAATTATATATCTGTAGATATATTGTTGTGTGTAGACTGACTGAGTTTGGGACCAGTCAGTGTAGAGAAATCATCATATAAATGATCCAGTCTGGCGATTCTGTATAATCGTCCAGCCTTGGTTAGTGCCATGGTACCTCATTATGTAATTAGGCCAGGTTAGAGTTAATTAAGCAGGCCCGTGGGGCAGGGTTATTAGTGAATATCCTGAGGTCTGTATATATCACCTGTTGATTAATTACATTGTTATGGAGGCCATTTCCATATGTTTCATTTGCATGTTGCATGTATGAGGTTGTGTGGTGAGTCAGTAGATGTGATCGCTGACTGATTGCCTAATGATGTCATTAGCATGGGGGGCATGCTGACGGTATCATTATGTGCAGGTTTGTGCAGTGTTATCAGGTATACGATATTACTGTCCTAGGAACTGTGTTGAGGATTTAAAGGGACCCTTTGAGTATTCAGGGAAATTCTCAGTCACTTAATGAGAGCGAGCAATTAGTTAATTTGCCTAATTATGGGAGAATTAGTGCCAGCTGTCCGCGTAGAGCGACGGTGTCTTATATTAACGTATATTGTCTTGCTGAAGCCACCGGGATCGGGCGATCTTTTGCAACGTTTGCAAGATTAGAGGGACAGTAAGATTGGTATACCTTGAGTGTTGCAAAACCGTGTGTTATACTGTGTGGGCATAGTAATTAACGAGTTGCAGTAGTCGCAACTGTATGTGGGCAGTGCTATTTTATAATGTTTTGCATGCCATTATATGTGTGACCTATGTAACCTTAGGGTTACTTTGTTTCTTTAAGTTGTGTTGAGTACTTAAGGATTCAGTGAGTTAATTAGGGGTAATTAACTGGATAAGGGGGTGCACACTTGAAGTTGTTGAATGAGTGAGTGCTGTTATGGGAGAACAGTGTTGAACTTGAGCTTGTGGGAATACGTGTCCGGTGCAATTAATTGTCCGTGTGACAATTAATTGACCACTCTAGCTAATTATGTAATTAGCATTCTCATCATGAATTCACGTAGTGGGAGAGGATCTGTCAGAGTCTGTCAGTGATAGTGCTAACGTCAGTTGCTCGAGACTAACTGCCTTTCAGGGTTGGGGCAATTAGTGGCTCATGATAATTAGTGGAGTAATTAACGTCTGGAGTCTTGAGGACTCAGATGACTCGGTAAAGCGAGGTCATGGGGTTAGCATAATACGTTATATTAATCATATTCTGTCTGGTGACAGTGGATTAAGTTGCACTCATTGTTAATTAGGGTAATTAACTCCTCTTCCGTGAATTCACAGTGTTTGATGAGACCTGCTTAGGCAGTGCGGAGTGAGACGTATTTATGTATGATTAATTATCGGTCCTGGTGACAGTTAATTAATTGCTCAAGGCTAATTAGGGTAATTAGCACTCATTAGTAAGTAAACGTAATTAGTGATACACAGACTGTTGAGAAGCCACCCACTTGGGGTAGGCTTAGTTAACGTAACTCAATTGGGATGTAATTAGTGGTCCGTTTGACCTTAATTAAGAATTACTCACTGAATACTTGCAAGGAGTCAAGTGTGATGTAATTTAAGAGTTTGAGTTATTGTGACAAGAGGACTTGTGTTAACGTAGAGTACTATCATGTTGTTGTCTAGAGTGAGACACTTGTTGTTATTAAAGTAGTACTTGTTGCTGACTGCTGTGATCAGTCAATTTCCATCATTATTCACATAATCAATGTTGCAATTGATTAAGGCAATTTCTTTTGGTTATCGTCTAGTGACGAGGGTAAAGTAACTTAGGGATGAGTGGAGCTGTGTCCCAGAATCCCACCTTGCCTGACTGTGTTCACTTTAGTTGTGATAGGGGGAGTCACTGTTAGACTACCCACCTGATTACGGGGGTCTCTCCTGTTGGAGGGAGGGCCTTAAGCTTGTGATTAGAGTAGCTGCCACTAGGAAGTCGTGTCACTATTGATTGCTTGCTTGTGTCATCAGTGGAAGATTGTTCAGTTAGTTCATGTTGTCAGCCCGAAGTGTCAGCAGGATGGAGCCTGCTGTCATTTCTCGAGGGGCTGTTGAATAGCTGTGTTGCAAATGCCACTGGTTGGACTGTAACGTAATTAAATCACACGCTGTGGTGTAACTTAGTCTGTGATATTTTTCTTTGAGTTTGCAATATTGCGTCATCAGTGGGCACACCTGTGTTCAGGTTAGTTCAGTATGCAGCCACACAGCAAGGGTTGCTATTTAGCTGTTGGTTATGGTGCCACTGGATGGACATTAACGTAAAGATTAATTTGAGGAAGGGTGCTGGAGTTGCCAGTGAACCCATTAGTTATTGATGTCATTGAAAGGCTACTGATTTGATTGCATTGCAACCGCTATTGCAGGTGTAGACTGCACTGAGGCGTAGAACAGTTAGGAGGTTACTGGAGACGTGTTCCAGAACTCACTGTGTCATTTGTTGTAATTGTGATTATAGATCTGTTAGTTCTTGCTTGCGTGTTGATTCCTCTGTGGGCACGCTTATGTTCGAGTAACGTCATTGACATTCTTTTGTTTTAATGTAGTAGTCTAGTCTCTTGTTATAATAAATTGTTATTTGTTAACAGTCTTTGATGTCAACCTTCAACTATTCTGTACCACTCCCATTGTTCTGATATATATTTGATATTGTTGTTTTAAATCTTTGATATGACGGCTGCGCTCTTGGGAATTCGAATTCCAATTCATAGCGCCACACAACAAATATAAAATTTGATTGTGAGAACCCGTCGGTTACCCTTTATTGGTTTTAACGTCATGTTTAACTAGGAGGAACCAGCGGCCTATTGTGGACAGGTTTTCACCCCTGCTGGTGGAAGCCTGGCGGTTTGCTCCCGCTTCTCCTTTTTCTACTGGACTCATGCTTAACTGCCAAGAGCAGCCTTTAAACTTGTAGTCCACCTCCTAAGGGAGGTAGGCGTAGAGAAAAATCTCACAGCTGGCGCCCAACGTGGGGCTATGCAACTTGGGTTCGAGCCCATGCAGGGCAGTCTCATTGATTTTTAAAGTAACATAAAAGTTATCATTACAGAACAATGTGGGCCAGGATGGTTGAAGGTATGTTTTGTGCACGGTTGTCACACACAGGTACACACACACCACACACACTGTAGGAAAGAGGTATTTCATGGTAAATATGGTGAAATTTGTCTGGCTTTCGTGGCTGCTAGCTAGGGGACATTGACACACTCGTGAGTGAGTGGGGTCAGCTCAGCAGCAGGTGTCGTGGACACCAAGCCAGCGTGCAACAGTGGTTGCAAGGGGTGCACTCAGGATATGCCTGAGGTGCAAGACACCACCTACCTGAGGGTAGACGAAGCTTCTAGAAGTGACCTCAAGCGTGAGAGGTTTCATTGGACGACAGTGTAGTTGTCAAGGGTGTCATTAGAGTGTAGTTGTTAGATACACCTTAGGATCTTAGTGGGAGGTCGCGCCACCAGCTAAGGATCCGAGTTGTCTTCTTTAGAGAAAGGAGAGTAATTGTCTGTAGTTAGACAGGTGAGGGAATTCTTGCCAGAGTGGGGACTGTACAACCCCAGGAAGAATTCATGGTAGTCACTTGAGAGGTTGAGCAGAGGCTCCCGACTGGAGAGGTTGAGCAGAGGCTCCCATTTTCAGAGGTGACAGCAAGGCCGAGTTCGAGCCTGATGGTGAGAGTGCAGCAAGTCAGTGCTGGCTCAAGAGCAGATTGCAAGGGGGCAATCTCACACAGGGAAGGGAAGCAAGCCCACCCTAGTGCACTTAACCTGGTGACAAGGTATGAAGGTAAAGATGCCTAGCATGGCAGCACTGAGAAAGACGATTCGATGGATGCATACATCGATCGCCTTTTGAAGAAAGGCTGAAAATGCAAGATGGCAAAGGTCATTTTGGGCTGGTGATTTTCCATGGTTCAGATCCCCAGCAGCATAATGATTTTGTTCTTTAAGGATTGCCTTGGTAAAGGGTTATAGTAGATCTGCAGAGGGAATGCTGATCACATTCCAAGTTAGGTCCAGGTAGAAACGGACCGGGGAGTTTGACAGATGTCAAGAGTTTCGCTCATGTCCTTGTTAGAGGAGCGAGACCGAGGAAAAGCAAGGGAGAGACCC
Organism: Procambarus virginalis; assembly: GCA_020271785.1. Lineage (NCBI taxonomy): Eukaryota > Metazoa > Arthropoda > Malacostraca > Decapoda > Cambaridae > Procambarus > Procambarus virginalis. Next base: position 19,698,865 of record WNGS01111181.1, read on the forward strand.
CAAGCTCAGTAGGGTGAGTGTAGGTGCTTGTAGAAGGGCTTTCTCCCAGATAGTTCAGTCGGTAGAGCAAGACCGGCTGGTGTTTGACAGTTGGACAGGTAGGGTGATCCTGTCAACTTGTTGCAATGTCAGGTGGAAAACTGACAGTAAGTTCTTAGTAGGCTGAGGGGAGGTAGAAGTACTTCACCGGTAAGGCCACACCAATGTGTTGCTCATGTGTCCAGTATGACACAGACCGAGGATGGAAATGGGAGGTTCAGTGATGGAAATGGTTGCGAGGTGTTGAACCGGCCAGGACCAGAGCTAGAGCGAAACATGTTGCCACTCCAAGGTCAGGCAGCACCACCAGGGTGATCCGGTGGTAGTACACAGGGACCCTCAGGCCAGTGATGTATAGGAAACAGGTTACACACTACACACTTGTTTAGCTAGTACACCTGTTGGGCAGGTGTGTGCAGAAAAACTAGCTGGTGTTTTGAATGTATTTTCCTTGCAGGAAAATATATTCTTTAGTGGGAGGTAGTGTGAGGAGATGTAGAATCTCCTCAGCTAGTTTTCCTAGTTTCTAGAATAGGCTAGTCGCTCTAGGGACTCTAGAAACTGAAGCTTTCAAATTTACATATACTTGTTGGGTGTCATATGAAAGCTTATGTTAAATGCTGGCAGTTAAAACTAATGAGAGGTCTGTGATTGCTCTGTAGAGAGAATTACAGCAAAATTTGCCTGTTCTGTGAAACAGAGAGGGTAGTATAACAAAAACCGTTAGAGGTGGAGGGGGGACAGTGGGGCGAACGCTGCCTCCCCCCACCAAGGGAGACGTTGAGACGTTGTGTTAGGCCTCACCCTCCTTGTGACGTCACGCCACGCCACAGGCGAGGGGCCCGTGTGATTGGTCTAGGCACCCCTGCTCCTATGCCGAGTTTTGGCGCGAAAAGCTGTCATTGGAAGCGGCACAGGGACAGTGCCGGCTTCCTGCTGATTGGTCAAGACAAGGTAGGGGGAGAAATATGGGCATGTGAGCCTCTCTAGCCGCCAGAGAGTTTAGTTTGAATTGGGCAGCCAGGGTGTGAAGTGTCTAGGTGCGGGGTGGCGGGCCTGCCACCCCCACCACCGTTATCGCTCCTGTCGTTCTGTTTACTCATATTGCATGGCACTCCAGCCACCCTGGGTGTGTCGAAGCCCAAATTTGCGAGAAACTGGGACTTGGACTTTGAATTGCGCCCGACGTCGTCCATGGGGAGGTGACGCCGGCCAGTGTCACTCCTGTAACCCCAGTGTAAGAGCGAGTCATGCTCTGGTATGATGGGGTTGTTAGTGATTCCCCATCCAAGTGTGTATGGCACGCGGCCACCCAGGCCGCCTCTGGCCGCCCGCGGGCCACCGCCCACGGGCACCCGCCGGCCGCCCAGCCCACCCATGCGGCCGGCCCGGCCAGGCCCAGGCCACCCACCTTACACCGCGCGCGAGCTGCTCGGGTGGGGTGGGTGGGGTGCTGTGACGTCACGCGCCACCCGTGGCCACCCTCCTGAAGGCCACGCAGTGGCCACATGTTGGCCACCACCTTTGGCCACCCCTTGGCCACATTCCCAGGACAGCCTAGGCCACATCTTGTCGACGCACGAGGAGCAAGCTAAGTGTTGACAGCCAGGTGGTAAGGACCTGGGAAATGAGGAAATGTGTGGAAGGAAACGTGAGTACTTTATCGGTGTCTCAGATTAGTGGAAATCATAGTAGAAAAGTTGTGTGAGCCCCTAGCCCGGCCAGGCTAGGGAAGTAGCTGAGACGCCCGTCTGTGGCATGCCCAGGTGACTGTGGGGCAGTACCTGGAGAGGGAAATTGTCACTGTAAATCACGTAGTGTTATAATTATATATCTGTAGATATATTGTTGTGTGTAGACTGACTGGAGTTTGGGACCAGTCAGTGTAGAGAAATCATCATATAAATGATCCAGTCTGGCGATTCTGTATAATCGTCCAGCCTTGGTTAGTGCCATGGTACCTCATTATGTAATTAGGCCAGGTTAGAGTTAATTAAGCAGGCCCGTGGGGCAGGGTTATTAGTGGATATCCTGAGGTCTGTATATGTCCTGGTGATTAATTTACATTGTTATGGAGGCATTTCCATGTGTTTCATTTGCATGATTGTTGTACTGTGTTGTGTGGTGAGTCAGTAGATGTGATCGCTGACTGATTGCCTAATGATGTCATTAGCATGGGGGGCATGCTGACGGTATCATTATGTGCAGGTTTGTGCAGTGTTATCAGGTATACGATATTACTGTCCTAGGAACTGTGTTGAGGATTTAAAGGGACCCTTTGAGTATTCAGGGAAATTCTCAGTCACTTAATGGAGCGAGCAATTTGTTAATTTGCCTAATTATGGGAGAATTAGTGCCAGCTGTCCGCGTAGAGCGACGGTGTCTTATATTAACGTATATTGTCTTGCTGAAGCCACCGGGATCGGGCGATCTTTTGCAACGTTTGCAAGATTAGAGGGACAGTAAGATTGGTATACCTTGAGTGTTGCAAAACCGTGTGTTATTACTGTGTGGGCATAGTAATTAACGAGTTGCAGTAGTCGCAACTGTATGTGGGCAGTGCTATTTTATGTTTTGCATGCCATTATATGTGTGACCTATGTAACCTTAGGGTTACTTTGTTTCTTTGAGTTGTGTGGAGTACTTAAGGATTCAGTGAGTTAATTAGGGGTAATTAACTGGATAAGGGGGTGCACACTTGAAGTTGTTGAATGAGTGAGTGCTGTTATGGGAGAACAGTGTTGAACTTGAGCTTGTGGGAATACGTGTCCGGTGCAATTAATTGTCCGTGTGACAATTAATTGACCACTCTAGCTAATTATGTAATTAGCATTCTCATCATGAATTCACGTAGTGGGAGAGGATCTGTCAGAGTCTGTCAGTGATAGTGCTAACGTCAGTTGCTCGAGACTAACTGCCTTTCAGGGTTGGGGCAATTAGTGGCTCATGATAATTAGTGGAGTAATTAACGTCTGGAGTCTTGAGGACTCAGATGACTCGGTAAAGCGAGGTCATGGGGTTAGCATAATACGTTATATTAATCATATTCTGTCTGGTGACAGTGGATTAAGTTGCACTCATTGTTAATTAGGGTAATTAACTCCTCTTCCGTGAATTCACAGTGTTTGATGAGACCTGCTTAGGCAGTGCGGAGTGAGACGTATTTATGTATGATTAATTATCGGTCCTGGTGACAGTTAATTAATTGCTCAAGGCTAATTAGGGTAATTAGCACTCATTAGTAAGTAAACGTAATTAGTGATACACAGACTGTTGAGAAGCCACCCACTTGGGGTAGGCTTAGTTAACGTAACTCAATTGGGATGTAATTAGTGGTCCGTTTGACCTTAATTAAGAATTACTCACTGAATACTTGCAAGGAGTCAAGTGTGATGTAATTTAAGAGTTTGAGTTATTGTGACAAGAGGACTTGTGTTAACGTAGAGTACTATCATGTTGTTGTCTAGAGTGAGACACTTGTTGTTATTAAAGTAGTACTTGTTGCTGACTGCTGTGATCAGTCAATTTCCATCATTATTCACATAATCAATGTTGCAATTGATTAAGGCAATTTCTTTTGGTTATCGTCTAGTGACGAGGGTAAAGTAACTTAGGGATGAGTGGAGCTGTGTCCCAGAATCCCACCTTGCCTGACTGTGTTCACTTTAGTTGTGATAGGGGGAGTCACTGTTAGACTACCCACCTGATTACGGGGGTCTCTCCTGTTGGGAGGGAGGACCTTAAGCTTGTGATTAGAGTAGCTGCCACTAGGAAGTCGTGTCACTATTGATTGCTTGCTTGTGTCATCAGTGGAAATTGTTCAGTTAGTTCATGTTGTCAGCCCGAAGTGTCAGCAGGATGGAGCCTGCTGTCATTTCTCGAGGGGCTGTTGAATAGCTGTGTTGCAAATGCCACTGGTTGGACTGTAACGTAATTAAATCACACGCTGTGGTGTAACTTAGTCTGTGATATTTTTCTTTGAGTTTGCAATATTGCGTCATCAGTGGGCACACCTGTGTTCAGGTTAGTTCAGTATGCAGCCACACAGCAAGGGTTGCTATTTAGCTGTTGGTTATGGTGCCACTGGATGGACATTAACGTAAAGATTAATTTGAGGAAGGGTGCTGGAGTTGCCAGTGAACCCATTAGTTATTGATGTCATTGAAAGGCTACTGATTTGATTGCATTGCAACCGCTATTGCAGGTGTAGACTGCACTGAGGCGTAGAACAGTTAGGAGGTTACTGGAGACGTGTTCCAGAACTCACTGTGTCATTTGTTGTAATTGTGATTATAGATCTGTTAGTTCTTGCTTGCGTGTTGATTCCTCTGTGGGCACGCTTATGTTCGAGTAACGTCATTGACATTCTTTTGTTTTGATGTAGTAGTCTAGTCTCTTGTTATAATAAATTGTTATTTGTTAACAGTCTTTGATGTCAACCTTCAACTATTCTGTACCACTCCCATTGTTCTGATATATTTGATATTGTTGTTTTAAATCTTTGATATGACGGCTGCGCTCTTGGGAATTCGAATTCCAATTCATAGCGCCACACAACAAATATAAAATTTGATTGTGAGAACCCGTCGGTTACCCTTTATTGGTTTTAACGTCATGTTTAACTAGGAGGAACCAGCGGCCTATTGTGGACAGGTTTCCACCCCTGCTGGTGGAAGCCTGGCGGTTTGCTCCCGCTTCTCCTTTTTCTACTGGACTCATGCTTAACTGCCAAGAGCAGCCTTTAAACTTGTAGTCCACCTCCTAAGGGAGGTAGGCGTAGAGAAAAATCTCACACTCATGACGTTGTTTTGTCTGTCTTAGCGCCTGCATCTGTCGTAGCTCCTCCACAGGGAATCAATCTCAACCCTCAGAGCTCCACATAGCTCCCTCACTAGCACCAGTTCACTCGCTACACCTTCCATTTTCAGTATCAAGACATTTGGAGCTCCAGTTAACATACACTCTCACTGAGACGATCCTGATCAAGGAAGATACCATATGTGGCATCATACTCAAGGAAGACTATTATATGTTGTATTCTGTCAAGACAAACTCTAAATGTTGGATCCTGCTAAAGAAAAACACAATATGTGGTATCCTGATCAAAGAAGACATAATATATGGTATCCTGCTCAAGGAAGATACTATACTCACCTAGTTGTGCTTACAGGAGTTGAGTTCTGGCTCTTTAGTCCCGCCTTTCATCAATCAATCAACTGATGTTCAGGGTCCTGAGCCTACTGGACTCTATTATATCTACAGTTGAAACTGTAGTCTGCCTCCACCACATTACTTCCTAGTGCATTCCAGTTATCAACTACTCTGACACTAAAAAAATTCTTTTTAATATCTCTGTGGCTCATTTTGGCACTCTGTTTCCTCCTGAGTCCCCTAGTGCGCGTGCCCCTTGTAATAAACAGCCATTCATTTTCTACCCTATCAATACCTTTGAGAATCTTGTATGTAGTGATCATGTCCCACTTAACTCTTCTGTCTTCCATCGACGTAAGGTTTAATTCCCGTAGTCTTTCCTCGTAGCTCATACCTCTCAGTTCGGGTACAAATCTGGTGGCAAACCTTTGAACCTTTTCCAGTTTAGTCTTATGCTTGACTACATATGAACGCCAAGCTGGAGCTGCATACTTCAGGATTGGTCTGACATATGTGTATATAAAAAGTTCTGAATGATTCCTTACACAAGTTTCAGAAAGCCATTCTTATGTTGGCCAACCGGGCACATGCTGCTGATGTTATCCTCTTGATATGGGCTTATTATATGTAGTACCATGTTAAAGAAAGACACTCTATGATATATCCTGCTCAAAGACGCCATTTTATGTGGTATTCTACCCAAGAGAGACTATATATATTTAGTATTCTGCTCAAGGAAGACACTATGTGTGGTACCCTGCTCAAGGAAGACACTATGTGTGGTACCCTGCTCAAGGAAGACACTAAATGTCAACGGGTGTTAGTGGGTGAGTGAACAGCAAGACTCTGAATACGTAGTTTTGAGTCTGGGTTCGATTCCCGACCCCTGCGGAAACAGTTGGGCAGAATTCATTCACCCTGATGCGTCTGTTACCTAAGCAGTAAATAGGTACCTGGGAGTTAGACGGCTATTAAGGCGCGTGTGTGGAAAATAAGTAAAAAAAAAGTTAGTAGTTAGTAACAGTTGATTGATTGACAGTTGAGAGGCAAGCACAACTACTCACCTACTTGTGCTTGCGGGGGTTGAGCTCTGGCTCTTTGGTCCCGCAGGTGTGTATACATAAGCGTGCATATGTATTCACTCAACACTGGTGCACGTCATATATACACTCGCCACTGGTGCATGCTATGCATACGTCCACCACTGGTGCACGCTATGTACATACACACCACTGGTGCACGCTATGTATACATCCACCACTGGTGCACGCTATGTATATACACACCACTGGTGCATGCTATGTATACATCCATCACTGGTGCACGCTATGTATATACACACCACTGGTGCATGCTATGTATACATCCACCACTGGTGCACGCTATGTATATACACACCACTGGTGCATGCTATGTATACATCCACCACTGGTGCACGCTATGTATATACACACCACTGGTGCATGCTATGTATACATCCACACTGGGCATGCTATGTATACACACCACTGGTGCATGCTATGTATACACTCCACCACTGGTGCACGCTATGTATATACACACCACTGGTGCATGCTATGTATACATCCACCCTGGTGCATGCTATGTATATACCACCACTGGTGCATGCTATGTATGCATCCACCACTGGTGCACGCTATGTATATACACACACCATGGTTCATGCTATGTATACATCCACACTGGTGCATGCTATGTATATACACACCACTGGTGCATACTATGTATTCACTCACCACTGGTGCATATCTTTTAGTGGTGACGGTAAATGAAAAATCAATTCTCCAAAATTCATTTTTTATTTCTAGTCTGACGTGACACTTGAGCGCGTTTCGTAAAACTTATTACATTTTCAAAGACTTCAGTTTATCCACACACAACTTTATGACTGAACAGCATTTGGCTCTTATACCTGCATTTGGGTGAGGTGATGTAATACAATAGTGGGGTGAAAAAACAAACTTTCAACAAAACATAGAACACGGAACAATGGGTAGTTGGGTAACAGATAGAAGTTGGGTAACACAACTGCAGAAGGCCTATTATCCCATATTTCTTGATGTTTCTATATTGGAGCGGAGTCTTGAAGTGGGTAGAATATAGTTGTGCGTTAATTGGCTGTTGATTGCTGGTGTTGACTTCTTGATGTGTAGTGCCTCGCAGATGTCAAGCCGCCTGCTGTCGCTGTATCTATCAATGATTTCTGTGTTGTTTTGCTAAGATTTCTCTGGTGATGGTTGGTTGTGGGAAGAGAGTAGGAACATATATTCTCTTGCCACAACTAAACCGTCACCATAGAAATCTTAGCAAACAACACAGAAATCATTGATAGATACAGCGATAGCAGGCGGCTTGACATCTGCGATGCACTACACATCAAGAAGTCAACACCAGCAATCAACAGCAAATTACGCACAACTATATTCTACCCACTTCAAGACTCCGCTCCAATATAGAAACATCAGGAAATATGGGATAATAGGCCTTCTGCAGTTCTGTTACCCAACTTCTATCTGTTACCTAACTACCCATTGTTCCGTGTTCTATGTTTTGTTGAAAGTTTGTTTTTCACCCCACTATTGTATTGCTTATGTATACATTCGCCACTGTTGAACGCTTATGTATACACTCCACCATTGGTGCACGCTTATGTATACATTCCACAACTGTTGCACGATATGTATATTGGCCAAACCACACACTAGAATGTAAAGAGACGACGACGTTTCGGTCCGTCCTGGACCATTCTCAAGTTGATTGTGATTCTCACAATCGACTTGAGAATGGTCCAGGACGGACCGAAACGTCGTCGTCTCTTCACTTTCTAGTGTGTGGTCTGGCCAACATACTTCAGCCACGTTATTGTGACTCCTCGCTTGCACACGATAGGTATACACTTAATACTGGTGCATGCTACGTATACACTTCACCACTTGTGCACGCTCATGTATACACTTAACACTGTTGCATGCTTATCTATACACTCAACACTGGTGCACGTTATATATACACACATATCTGGTGCACGCTCTGTATACATAAGCGTGTACCAGTAGTTAGTGTATACATAAGCGTGCACCAGTGGTGGAGTACTCACGTAGTTGTGCTTGCGGGAGTTGAGCTCTGGCTCTTTGGTCCCGCAGGAGTTTATACGGAAGCATGCACCAGTGGTGAGTGAATACATAG
>WNGS01111181.1:19708261-19720720 GCA_020271785.1 Procambarus virginalis
CTATATAATCACAAGCTTAAGGCCCTCCCTCCCAACAGGAGAGACCCCCGTAATCAGGTGGGTAGTCTAACAGTGACTCCCCCTATCACAACTAAAGTGAACACAGTCAGGCAAGGTGGGATTCTGGGACACAGCTCCACTCATCCCTAAGTTACTTTACCCTCGTCACTAGACGATAACCAAAAGAAATTGCCTTAATCAATTACAACATTGATTATGTGAATAATGATGGAAATTGACTGATCACAGCAGTCAGCAACAAGTACTACTTTAATCACAACAAGTGTCTCACTCTAGACAACAACATGATAGTACTCTACGTTAACACAAGTCCTCTTGTCACAATAACTCAAACTCTTAAATTACATCACACTTGACTCCTTGCAAGTATTCAGTGAGTAATTCTTAATTAAGGTCAAACGGACCACTAATTACATCCCAATTGAGTTACGTTAACTAAGCCTACCCCAAGTGGGTGGCTTCTCAACAGTCTGTGTATCACTAATTACGTTTACTTACTAATGAGTGCTAATTACCCTAATTAGCCTTGAGCAATTAATTAACTGTCACCAGGACCGATAATTAATCATACATAAATACGTCTCACTCCGCACTGCCTAAGCAGGTCTCATCAAACACTGTGAATTCACGGAAGAGGAGTTAATTACCCTAATTAACAATGAGTGCAACTTAATCCACTGTCACCAGACAGAATATGATTAATATAACGTATTATGCTAACCCCATGACCTCGCTTTACCGAGTCATCTGAGTCCTCAAGACTCCAGACGTTAATTACTCCACTAATTATCATGAGCCACTAATTGCCCCAACCCTGAAAGGCAGTTAGTCTCGAGCAACTGACGTTAGCACTATCACTGACAGACTCTGACAGATCCTCTCCCACTACGTGAATTCATGATGAGAATGCTAATTACATAATTAGCTAGAGTGGTCAATTAATTGTCACACGGACAATTAATTGCACCGGACACGTATTCCCACAAGCTCAAGTTCAACACTGTTCTCCCATAACAGCACTCACTCATTCAACAACTTCAAGTGTGCACCCCCTTATCCAGTTAATTACCCCTAATTAACTCACTGAATCCTTAAGTACTCACACAACTCAAAGAAACAAAGTAACCCTAAGGTTACATAGGTCACACATATAATGGCATGCAAAACATAAAATAGCACTGCCCACATACAGTTGCGACTACTGCAACTCGTTAATTACTATGCCCACACAGTGATAACACACGGTTTTGCAACACTCAAGGTATACCAATCTTACTGTCCCTCTAATCTTGCAAACGTTGCAAAAGATCGCCCGATCCCGGTGGCTTCAGCAAGACAATATACGTTAATATAAGACACCGTCGCTCTACGCGGACAGCTGGCACTAATTCTCCCATAATTAGGCAAATTAACAAATTGCTCGCTCCCATTAAGTGACTGAGAATTTCCCTGAATACTCAAAGGGTCCCTTTAAATCCTCAACACAGTTCCTAGGACAGTAATATCGTATACCTGATAACACTGCACAAACCTGCACATAATGATACCGTCAGCATGCCCCCCATGCTAATGACATCATTAGGCAATCAGTCAGCGATCACATCTACTGACTCACCACACAACACAGTACAACAATCATGCAAATGAAACACATGGAAATGCCTCCATAAACAATGTAAATTAATCACCAGGACATATACAGACCTCAGGATATCCACTAATAACCCTGCCCCACGGGCCTGCTTAATTAACTCTAACCTGGCCTAATTACATAATGAGGTACCATGGCACTAACCAAGGCTGGACGATTATACAGAATCGCCAGACTGGATCATTTATATGATGATTTCTCTACACTGACTGGTCCCAAACTCCAGTCAGTCTACACACAACAATATATCTACAGATATATAATTATAACACTACGTGATTTACAGTGACAATTTCCCTCTCCAGGTACTGCCCCACAGTCACCTGGGCGTGCCACAGACGGGCGTCTCAGCTACCTCCCTAGCCTGGCCGGGCTAGGGGCTCACACAACTTTTCTACTATGATTTCCACTAATCTGAGACACCGATAAAGTACTCACGTTTCCTTCCACACATTTCCTCATTTCCCAGGTCCTTACCACCTGGCTGTCAACACTTAGCTTGCTCCTCGTGCGTCGACAAAATGTGGCCTAGGCTGTCCTGGGAATGTGGCCAAGGGGTGGCCAAAGGTGGTGGCCAACATGTGGCCACTGCGTGGCCTTCAGGAGGGTGGCCACGGGTGGCGCGTGACGTCACAGCACCCCACCCCACCCCACCCGAGCAGCTCGCGCGCGGTGTAAGGTGGGTGGCCTGGGCCTGGCCGGGCCGGGCCGCATGGGTGGGTGACTGGGCGGCCGGCGGGTGCCCGTGGGCGGTGGGCGGCCGCGGGCGGCCAGAGGGCGGCCTGGGTGGCCGCGTGCCATACACACTTGGATGGGGAATCACTAACAACCCCATCATACCAGAGCATGACTCGCTCTTACACTGGGGTTACAGGAGTGACACTGGCCGGCGTCACCTCCCCATGGACGACGTCGGGCGCAATTCAAAGTCCAAGTCCCAGTTTCTCGCAAATTTGGGCTTCGACACACCCAGGGTGGCTGGAGTGCCATGCAATATGAGTAAACAGAACGACGGGAGCGATAACGGTGGTGGGGGGTGGCAGGCCCGCCACCCCGCACCTAGACACTTCACACCCTGGCTGCCCAATTCAAACTAAACTCTCTTGGCGGCTAGAGAGGCTCACATGCCCATATTTCTCCCCCCTACCTTGTCTTGACCAATCAGCAGGAAGCCGGCACTGTCCCTCGTGCCGCTTCCAATGACAGCTTTTCGCGCCAAAACTCGGCATAGGAGCAGGGGTGCTTAGACCAATCACACGGGCCCCTCGCCTGTGGCGTGGCGTGACGTCACAAGGAGGGTGAGGCCTAACACAACGTCTCAACGTCTCCCTTGGTGGGGGGAAGGCAGCGTTCGCCCCACTGTCCCCCCTCCACCTCTAACGGTTTTTGTTATACTACCCTCTCTGTTTCACAGAACAGGCAAATTTTGTTGTAATTCTCTCTACAGAGCAATCACAGACCTCTCATTAGTTTTAACTGCCAGCATTTAACATAAGCTTTCATATGACACCCAACAAGTATATGTAAATTTGAAAGCTTCAGTTTCTAGAGTCCCTAGAGCGACTAGCCTATTCTAGAAACTAGGAAAACTAGCTGAGGAGATTCTACATCTCCTCACAATGAGGAAACAAAATGAGGAGAGCAGCAGTACAAAGTTGTCGTCTTGGAATGTCGTAAAGGACAGGCGTCTTAAGAAGACTCTGATAATGCTGCCTACAGATGTTATTAAGACTTCCAACCCATTTGTCGTACTAGAAGACTAAGGCTGTAGGAAGACTGCAGTTCGCTCGAAAGGCAAGACAACGTAGGGAGCGCCGGTCCCTCGATAAGAAAATTTTGGTTATGGGAGATTCCCAGGTGAAGTATTTAGACAGAGCTTTTAGTGCCAGAAATAGGGGGGGAACAAGTTAAGGGTTTGCTATCCGGAAGCAGGAATTGGTGATCTAGTAAACAACATGAATGATATTATGGCTGGAAATGGGAACAAACCCATTATTTGTATCAGTGCCGGTGGAAATGATGTAGGACGAGTTAGGAGTGAAGCCCTGATACAGAGGTTTAAGACAATCATATAATTAGTTAGGAGTAAGGGAGAAATCCCAGTCATATGCGGCATTCTTCCAAGAAAGGGAGTTGGAAATGCATGGTTGTTGAAGGCACTTGGTGTCAGTTGCCGACTTGACAAATATTGTAAATCAAATGCAACATCATTCATTGATAACTGGGAACACTTTTACGGAAGGAATGGCATGTATGCTCGGGATTTTATTTAATTTATTTAGTGAATTTATTTAGGGCTGGGGTTGTTGCTGTTGTCAACTCGTTGGAACATGTGGGCGAGGGCTTTGTGTTTAAACTGTTAATAGATAGTGGTATGGGAACTGATATGGAGAAAGGAGGCAATAAAAGTATTTGTTGGGCCGGGGTGGGGGGGGAATGGCAAAGTGAACAGGGAAGGAGAAGGGCCTCAAAATAACAATACATTTAAGGTATATTACACAAACAGTAGGAGTCTAATTAACAAAATAAACAGTGACTGAGGAGAATATATATTCTCCACAACTTGTTTAGTCATTTGTTTGTTTACTTTACTTTTTCATGTATGAAATATATTGAAAATTGTTAAACAAGTCTCCCGTTATTTGGCATCAGCGTCGTGAAATTTTCATCCAAATATGTTAAGAAATGTATTTTTTAACGAATGTTTTTTAAATAAATGCGTGCGAGACGGGCGGCAACCGGTACTGATAATAACGATAACACCTTCTATTTACTGGTAATCAGGGATAAGGAAATGCAAGCACCTGTCCGATGCACAAAGAAGAAAAATACTAGTAAAGAGAGGCCACAAAGTGGATATGCAACGGGGCCACCTGCAGGGCCAGAATTTACACATAATAACGAGCTAGTTTTTTATTATGCTGTATCTTATTATGTATACCATATAAATGCGTTGCCCAATGGCAATATTTATTATGTTCCTTTGTACGAAAAGCTGACAACCCTTATTTTCTTTTATATTCTTTTTTCTCTCCTTTCATTCTATGCACATTTTGTTGTATCTTCTACATCTTGGAGAATGTATATCCGGTACTAAGTATGTGAAGCTGGAACGAAATTGGTCAACATGTTAATCAACCACTGGTGGCAGAAATTGTGACTCTTATTTTTGGGGGCCGATTTATTTACAGATTTCAAACTCTATTCTTTTGTTCTCCTTAGGTTGTATTGATGAATGAGGACCAGATGAGTGCCTTATCACTTATATATTGGCAATGAAGTTACTGCAATATATAAGTTTGTTATTCCTAACCTAGCCTTATTTTTTTTAGGTTATTTTTACTTGACTTCCTTTCAACACATATTAACCTACAACTTTCACATATTCCAGCAAGAATGCCAAGCAATGTTTATTAAAACATACAAGAAAAATCATTAATTAGAACTATCATATTCATTGTCGATAACTTTAACTTCAATTATCTCTAAAATAGAAATTTCAACTTTGAGACAGCTTAAAAAATTCATTTTCTGACCGATTCTTTCCGTTTTTACGTATTTTGTGCAAAGCTCTTAGTTTTAAGGTGCCCTAAGGGTCGTTTAGTCATAAAGCCACAACATTTGGAGTAATCATTTTTTTGGCGTCTAAATTTTGGATGCCAACATTGAAAAAATCTTTTACAGTGAACTATACTCTCAAAGAATATTTTTCCCTTAGTAACTTGAACGTTATATGTCATTTTGAGACATTAATGAATAAAATAAAAATTGGTGACATTATAATTACACACAGAAATCACAATAGCGTGATGCATCAAATGAACAAATCCACAAGGGCCGTGACGAGGATTCGAACCTGAGTCCGAGAGCATCCCAGACGCTGAGTAAGGCAACGTCTGGGATGCTCTCGGATGCGGGTTCGGACATTTTAATATTTTTAAAGCTAATTTGAAATTGTGATTTTTTTGTTTCTATTTCATTTTTAACATTTTTTTCTGCTCATGGTACGATGATGATCCATTAGGAAAAGTTGGATCATTTACCATGAATAAATTATTCATAAAAATTTAATGTGTTTGAGGAAGTTTCAGTAAACAGTCACTCTTAAATGCTCTTGTTTGCACAGAAACAATAGATATTATTGCACTTACCGAAATATGGATTATTGTAGAAAACAAAAAAACTATTAGCTGAATATCAAATAAACGGATTTTAGCTATTTCACACAGATAGATATATTAGACTCGGAGGGGATGTAGCCATATATATGTTAGGAGAAAATTTGAAATGCAGTCTCAAAGAGACTGGGGGCAGTCTGTTCAAAGAGGTCTCTCCATGTTCGTGGAGTCACTAGCCAAAAAATTGGAGGCAAAGAGACAGAGATGGATAGCCGGTAGCCAGGAAGACAGACCAGAATCGGACTTCGTTTGTGCTCGGTGTGGGATGGACTGCTACTCTGGGATTGGCCTCATCAGTCACACCAGACGCTGCACCAGGATTGACAACCAGAGCGCAACTCCATAGTCTCCCGAGACTGAAGGATGCCTACTACTACTACTGTCTCAAAGAGGGAATCAAAACTGACCCACACAGAAACTATTTGGCTAGAATTAAGCGAAAAAGCTAGAATAATTTTTTGTGGAATAAACTGGATTAACATAATAGGTAATAATGAAGCAGAAGATTTTCTAGAATTTAATTGATGATTGCTTTCTTGACCTACATTAAGGAACCAACACAGGAAAATTATATTTTAGACTTCGTGTTTTGTTATAATTAATGACATCGAAATAGGGAGGGAGTTAGGGAACAGAGATTACAAAGAAATCAGATTTAGCATAGAATGGAATACATTTGTAGGAGAAAATTCTGTTTAAGTGCCAGATTTTTGAAAAGCTGATTTTAATGGCCAAAGAAATTGAATTGCAAAGTGAAATTGATTAGAAAGTCCTGGGCATGGGGGGGTGGGCCAGTCTTGGAGCGAGACATAAACCCAGCGATGGGTGATGTAAAAAGGAATTTCGGTGTGGATTCAAAATATATCTTGTTCAAAAATATTATAAGCAAAGCACAGGAACAGAGTATACCATACAAATTGAATAGATCGAATATTAATGACCCGAAATGGATAACATAGAATCTGAAGAAACTTATAGGTAGAAAGAGAGCGTGGTACAAAAGGATTAAGAATGGGGAAGTCAGTTTAGAACAAGAATTCGTACAACTGGTTAGAAATGTTAAAAAGAGATAAGGAGGGCAAAACAAATTACTATGAAGTTCGCATAGTAAAGCCATCAAAGACAAATCCTAAATTTTTTTCAGTTATATCGAACAAAGATTTGGAAAAAGATAAGTTCATTAAAAAACTGAGACAGGTCAGATAACTGATAAAGACGAAGAGGTCAGTAGTATTTATAATAAATATATTATCTCTGTATTTACTAAAGAGGAACTTAACATTATGCTGTCAGCTGAACAATTCTAAGTGGATGGGGACGAGGACAGGTTGACTAGTTTAGCAGTTACCAGGGAGGATGTTATTAAACAAATAGTGAAACTCAAATCAAACAAATCCCTAGGGCCGAACGAAGTGTTTGCCAGGGTGCTTAAAGAATGCAAAGAGGAGCTTTGCGAGCTATTGACTACTTTATTTAATAAATCAGTAGTCAGCAGAGTGCCAGAGTCATGGGAGGTTGCTAATGTGGTACCAATTTTCAAGGAGATAGAACACTTGCGTCAAACTATCGGCCAATTAGCTTAGCGTCTATTGTGGGAAAGTTACTTGAATCTATAATTGCAAATGCCATTCGTAATCATCTTGAAAAACATACATTAACAAAGATTCACAACATGGATCTACAAATGGTCGTTCATGTTTAACAAATTTGCTATCAATTTATTCCAGCGTAGTTGAGGCAGTTGATAGTGGTAAGATATTTGATGTTGAGTACTTTGACTTTAGCAAAGCTTTTGATACAGTGCCACATGAAAGACTGATTAACAAGTTAGAGACACATGGTACTGGGGGTGCTATACTAAGTTGGATTAGGGCATGGCTATAACAAAAGAAACAAAGAGTTAGTATAAATGGGGGAAAGTTAGATTGGGAAAAATGTTGTAAGTGGAGTGCCTAAAGGCTCTGTCCTGGGATCTCTGTTATTCATAAAATATATAAATGATTTAGATTCAGATTTGAGCAGCCATATTTGCAAATTTTCGAGTGATACAAAAATCGGGACGGAAATAAACACGGACAAAGACTCACTATCACTTCAAGATGATCTAAATAGGGTTTTGAAATGATCTAAGGATTGGCAGATGCAGTTCACTGCTGACAAGTGTAATGCTTTGAGGCTAGATAGTAATTATAGAGTTACAAAATACGAGCTAGATGGTGTTGAGGCTGCGACAGAGATATGGGAGTTATGATTAGTAAGAATTTAAAACCAAAGGATCAATGCATAAATGTTCATAACTTCGTAAAATCTAGTAACTCTATCATCATTACCTAACCTCAAAACTTTACATATCAGCTTTAAACTGCATCTGCCAATCTTTTGACGATTTCAAAGCCCTATTTAGGTCAACTTAAAGTGATAGTGAGTCTTCATCCGTGTTAATTTCCCTACTGATATTTGTATCATCGTCAAATTTTCCAATGTTGCGACTCAAACCTGAATCTAAATCATTTATATATATGTATTATAAACAACAGAGGTCCCAAGACAGAGCCTTGAGGGACTCCACTTAAAACATTTTCCCACTCTGACTTTACCCCATTTATACTAACTCTCTGTTTCCTTTGGTATAGCCATGCCCTAATCCAACTTAATATAGCACCCCCAATACCATGAGCCTCTATCTTTTTAATCAGTCTTTCATGTGTCACTGTATCAAAAGCTTTGCTAAAGTCAAGGTACACAACATCGCAAACCTTGCCACTACCAACTGCCTCAACTATGCTGGAATAAAATGATAGCAAATTTATTAAACATGAACGGCCATATGTATAACCATGTTGTGACTCGTTTATTAATTTATGTTTTTCAATATGAAAACGAATGGCATTTGCAATTACCGATTCAAGTAACTTTCCCACAATAGACGTTAGGCTAATTGGCCGATAGTTCTTATGATACCATATATATAGTGTCTTCCACGAGCAGAATATCACATATAATGCCTTCCGTGAGCAGGATACCACATATAGTGTCTTTCTTGAGCAAAATACCACATATAATGTCTTCTTTGATCAGGATACCACATATAATGTCTTCCTTGAGCAGAATACCACATACAGTGTCTTCCCTGAGCAGGATACAACATATAATGTCTTTCATGAGCAGGATACCACATGTTTTGTTTTCCTTCAGCTGGATACCACATATTCTTCTTCAGCACGATACCATATATAATGTCTTCCTTGAGGAGGATACCAATTATAGTGTCTTTATTGAGCACGATATCACTTTCAGTGTAATCCTTGATTAGGATACCATATATAACGTCTTCCTTGAGCAGAATTCTACATATAGTGTCTTCCTTGAGAGAGATACCACATATAGTGCCTCCCTTCAGCAGCATACCACACATTATGCCTTCCTTGACCAGAATACCGCATATTGTGCCTTTCTTGAGCAGGATACAATATATTGTCATCCCTGAGCAGGGTACCATATATAATTTTTATTTTGAGCAAAATACCACATATAGTGTTTTCCTTGAGCAAGGGTACAACATATAATGTCGTTCTTTAGCAGAATAACACATATTGTGTCATCCATGAGCATGATACCACTTGTAACGTCTTCCTAGTTCAGGATACCACACATAGTGTTTTCCTTGAGCAGAATACCGCATACAATATCTGCCTTGAACAGGATACAACATATAATGTCTTCCTTGAGCAGGATACCACATATAATGTCTGCCTTCAACAGGCTACCACATCTCTTTCAATTCTCTTTGAAACAGTATCAACAGAAAAAAAAACAATTTATTTTTTGATTCCAGGTTACAAAAGTCCCATCTTCCCAGTTTAGTGGTGGAATTTTAGTGGTGGAATCAGACTTTGTAATAAACTCGTCTTGATACAAGTTTTCTGCTTGTTTCCATCTTGAAATTAACGTTTT
Source organism: Procambarus virginalis (assembly GCA_020271785.1). Taxonomy (NCBI): domain Eukaryota; kingdom Metazoa; phylum Arthropoda; class Malacostraca; order Decapoda; family Cambaridae; genus Procambarus; species Procambarus virginalis. The sequence goes on from WNGS01111181.1 coordinate 19,718,066, forward strand.
GTTATACATTAATATTATGTGTCGAAATGTTGTCAAAGGCCAGATATATGAGATTGGATTGAAAGAATTGACGTATACATTAGAATGGTAAAGATAAATTTACTGAAACAATGGAAAGTTTGAAAATATAGCAGGTAAAATATTTCATAAGAAAGCAGCAGAGCGCAGCTTAAATAAAAGTGAAAAACGTGAATAATAGAGACCGATGTAGAAAAATTGAGAAGTGTTGATGAAAGACAATGGAAAAGGAATAGGAGAATTATTATCAATTCAGTGAATGGGGGAAGCAGACCAATTCACATAAATAACTAAACAGTTTACATTATGAGATGAGAATATCGTTCCGGTTCTTACTTAAAAATAATCAGAAGAAATTGTAAGATATGAAAATATCTTCTAAAACCGCTAACAAGAGAGAAGAAGAAGAAAGGGCCAGGGAGAAATGAGTGGAAGAGTCTCAAGAGCACTCTGGAGATATGGAAATAGAACTGAAGAGGAGAGAGATCAGGGTAGATAGAGCAAGTGAAGCACGTGTGGAGTGAGAGACCGGGAGAGTACCTGGGAAGGCCACGATGGCCAAGGGCAAGAGGTAAGCCGAGACCACAAGGCAAACACAGGAGACCAGAACGAAGGGAAGGAGATGACTGCGGGATGTGTGGGAACTGTGATGATGGTGTGTGTGTGGGGAACTGTGATGATGGTGTGTGTGTGTGGAACTGTGGTGATGGTGTGTGTGTGGGAGCTGTGGTGATGGTGTGTGTGGGAACTGTGGTGATGGTGTGTGTGTGTGGGAACTGTGATGATGGTGTGTGTGTGTGGGAACTGTGGTGATGGTGTGTGTGGGAACTGTGATGATGGTGTGTGTGTGTGGGAACTGTGATGGTGGTGTGTGTGTGTGGGAACAGTGGCGATGGTGTGTGTAGGAACTGTGGTGATGGTGTGTGTGGGAACTGTGGTGATGGTGTGTGTGTGGGAACTGTGGTGATGGTGTGTGTGGGAACTGGGATGATGGTGTGTGTGTGGGAACTGTGGTGATGGTGTGTGTGGGAACTGTGGTGATGGTGTGTGTGGGAACTGTGGTGATGGTGTGTGTGTGTGTGTGGGAACTGTGATGATGGTGTGTGTGTGGGAACTGTGATGATGGTGTGTGTGTGGGAACTGTGGTGATGGTGTGTGTGGGAACTGTGGTGATAGTGTGTGTGGGAACAGTGATGAAGGTGTGTGTGGGAACTGTGATGGTGGTGTGTCTGGGAACTGTGGTGATGGTGTGTGTGTGTGTGGGAACTGTGATGATGGTGTGTGTGTGGGAACTGTGATGATGGTGTGTGTGTGGGAACTGTGGTGATGGTGTGTGTGTGGAACTGTGATGATGGTGTGTGTGTGGGAACTGTGGTGATAGTGTGTGTGTGTGTGGGAACTGTGATGATGGTGTGTAAGTGGGAACTGTGATGATGGTGTGTGTGTGGGAACTGTGGTGATGGTGTGTGTGGGAACTGTGATGATGGTGTGTGTGTGGAACTGTGGTGATGGTGTGTGTGGGAACTGTGATGATGGTGTGTGTGTGGGAACTGTGGTGATGGTGTGTGTGTGGGAACTGTGGTGATGGTGTGTGTGTGTGTGGGAACTGTGATGATGGTGTGTGTGTGGAAATGTGATGATGGTGTGTGTGTGTGGGAACTGTGATGATGGTGTGTGTGTGTGGGAACTGTGGTGATGGTGTGTGTGGGAACTGTGGTGATGTGTGTGTGTGTGGGAACTGTGATGATGGTGTGTGTGTGTGGGAACTGTGATGATGGTGTGTGTGTGGGGAACTGTGGTGATGGTGTGTGTGTGGGAGCTGTGGTGATGGTGTGTGTGGGAACTGTGGTGATGGTGTGTGTGTGTGGGAACTGTGATGATGGTGTGTGTGTGTGGGAACTGTGGTGATGGTGTGTGTGGGAACTGTGATGATGGTGTGTGTGTGTGGGAACTGTGATGGTGGTGTGTGTGTGTGGGAACAGTGGCGATGGTGTGTGTAGGAACTGTGGTGATGGTGTGTGTGGGAACTGTGGTGATGGTGTGTGTGTGGGAACTGTGGTGATGGTGTGTGTGGGAACTGGGATGATGGTGTGTGTGTGGGAACTGTGGTGATGGTGTGTGTGGGAACTGTGGTGATGGTGTGTGTGGGAACTGTGGTGATGGTGTGTGTGTGTGTGGGAACTGTGATGATGGTGTTGTGTGGGAACTGTGATGATGGTGTGTGTGTGGGAACTGTGGTGATGGTGTGTGTGGGAACTGTGGTGATAGTGTGTGTGGGAACAGTGATGAAGGTGTGTGTGGGAACTGTGATGGTGGTGTGTCTGGGAACTGTGGTGATGGTGTGTGTGTGTGTGGGAACTGTGATGATGGTGTGTGTGTGGGAACTGTGATGATGGTGTGTGTGTGGAACTGTGGTGATGGTGTGTGTGTGGGAACTGTGATGATGGTGTGTGTGTGGGAACTGTGGTGATAGTGTGTGTGTGTGTGGGAACTGTGATGATGGTGTGTAAGTGGGAACTGTGATGATGGTGTGTGTGTGGGAACTGTGGTGATGGTGTGTGTGGGAACTGTGATGATGGTGTGTGTGTGGGAACTGTGGTGATGGTGTGTGTGGGAACTGTGATGATGGTGTGTGTG
>WNGS01111181.1:19740717-19753680 GCA_020271785.1 Procambarus virginalis
ACAAATGAGCAATAATAGCTAGGATGAAAGAATGATAAAGAGAAAGAGAAGATGATTAAGAATAAAAAGACATAATTTCAATTTCTTTCTTTATTATGCACCCCATACCCATCCCGTGGGCGGTGTAAAGGGTTACAGAGGCACATAATCGGTTTAGGTACTGAACTCTGTAGTTCGTTTAGCTAAGCAAATAAAATTTTTTTGACGCTAGTTACACAGTTAATAATGTTATATATATACATGCACACATACTCACACATACATGTACATATATATACATAAACATTTATACATACACATACATATACAATCATCTACACAAATACACACATCAATAATCTTTTGTGACACAAGTGATCCGTCAAGAGGCTCACAACAATCACTATACAAGGATATCGAGAAAATAATTCAAGTAAGAAAGAGGATATCAATAAAGAAAGAAAGAGGATATTAGGAGAGAGGATATCACGATATAGAGGGAATATCAAGAGAGAGAGAGAGAGAGGGGTTTCAAAAGATATAATATTAAGAGAGATGATATCAGGAGTGACGATATGAAGAGAGGGAAAGAACATCAAGAAAAAGAGATAATATCAACAGAAAGGATATCAAGAATTAGAGGAGATATCGAGAAAGTGAGGAGTATCAAAAGTGGCGATATCAAGATAAATATATCAAAGACAAATAATATTATTTGCGAGAATATCACGATAATATCCATAGCAAGGATATAAAGAAAGTAGAAGACATTAAGCAAGAAAATTTGAAGAAAGAGGATATCAAGAGAGATCATGTTAAGAAAATAGTAATCAAGAGAGAGATAATATTAAGAGAGGCTATCAAGAAAGTGGATATCAATAATCAGAAAGTACTTCAAGAAATAGGATATCAAAAGACAAAATATGAAAAGCGAGGAAAACAAAGAAAAGGACGTCAAAAGAAAGTGTCTCACGAGAGAAGTTATCAAGAGAGGATATCAAGAAAAAGGGAGGATATACAGAGAGAGTATATGAAGAAAAGAGTGCATATCAAGAGGAAAGATATCAAAGAAGATATTAAAAAGGGATATCGAAAGATGAGGATTTGGAGAAAAGGAGAGGATACGAAGAGAGAGATATATAAAGATTGAAAGGTTTTATCTAGATAGAAACAGATGATATCAGGAAAGAGGATATGAAGATTGAGAGAGAGGATGTCAGGCGAAAGGATATCCAGGAAGAGAGAGGGTATGAAACTGAGAGGATATCTATAGAGAAGATATAAAACAGTAAGAAGATATCAAGAGGATATCAAAAGAGAGCATATCACGAGAGAGAATATAATGAGAGAATAAAAACATTGACAGACGATATCAAGAAAAACAGACGATATCAAGATACAGATATCTAAGAGAGAGGATGTAAAACGAGATATCAAAAAGGAATATATCAAGAGAAAGGATAACGAGGGTGAAGATCTTAAAAAGAGAGACGATATCAAAATAGTCGATAATCAAGAGAGGCGATGTCAAGATATATTATATCAATAAGGAGAGAATATATCAAAAGAAAGGATATGAAGAGTAAAGATCTAAAAATGAGATGATATCAAGAAAGAGTGAATATATCATGAGAGATGATATCAAGAAATATGATATCAAAAGAGATGATATCGAGAGAGATGATATCAAGAGAGATGATATCAAGAAAACGTGAACATATCAAGAAAAAGGATATCAGAGGATGATATCATGAGTGAAGAAATAAAAAAGGGAGATGATATCAAGAGAAACGACAATTAAGTGAGACGATATCAAGAGAGATGATATCAAGAAAGGAAGGGGATAATAAGAAAGGAAGAGGATACCAAGAAAGGAAGAGGATATAAAGAAACGAAGATGATATCAAGAGAGAAATGATCAAGAGAGAGAGAGAATATCAATGGACAGATGATCAAAAAATAAATTGGAAATCAAGAGAAAGGATATAAATAGAGAATCAAGAAATATATAGGATATCGAGAGAAAGGATATCAACGGACAGATAATCAAGAAATATCTAGGCTATAAAGAGAGAAATAATAAAAAAAAATAGCGCTAGGATATCAAGAGAGAAAATCAAGAATAAACATATCAGGAAACAGCGAGAATATAACGAAAGAGAGAGGATATCTAGAAAGAGAATATCAAGAGAGAGAGAATATCAAGAGAGTAATGATATCAAGAAAAAAGAGAACAGCGAGGAGAGAGAGATATCAAGAAAGAGAGAATGTCAAGAAAGGCAGAGGATGTTATGAAAAAGGCAAGATATCAAATAGGAGCGAGGTTATCAAGATTCATAATAATACCTATATAAATTCAATAAATATATATATATATATATATATATATATATATATATATATATATATATATATATATATATATATATATATATATATATATATATATATATATAGTAGCCAGAACGCACTTCTCAGCCTACTATGCAAGGCCCGATTTGCCTAATAAGACAAATTTTAATGAATTAATATATTTTCTCTAATTTTTTCTTATGAAATGATGAAGCCACCCATTTCATTATGTATGAGGACAATTTTTTTATTGGAGTTAAAATTAACGTAGTTATATGACCGAACCTAACCAACCCTACCTAACCTAACCTATCTCTATAGGTTAGGTTAGGTTAGGTAGCCGAAAAAGTTAGGTTAGGTTAGGTTAGGTAGGCTAGGTAGTCGAAAAACAATTAATTCATGAAAACTTGGCTTATTAGGCAAATCGGGCCTTGCATAGTTGGCTGAGAAGTGCGTTCTGGCTACTAGGTTCTTCTTTGCTCTTTAGGCCCGCCTCTCAACTGTCAATCAACTGTTTACTAACTACTTTTTTTATTATTATATTTTTCCCCCACACCACACACACACACACACACACACATACACACACACACACACACCAGGAAGCAGCCCGTGACAGCTGACTAACTCCCAGGTACCTATTTTACTGCTAGGTAACAGGGGGATTCAGGGTGAAAGAAACTTTGCCCATGTTTCTGCCTCGCGCGGGAATCGAACCCGCGCCACAGAATTACGAGTCCTGCGCGCTATCCATCAGGCTACGAGGCCCCACAGTGTGTGTGTGTGTGTGTGTGTGTAAATCACGAAAAATAAACACGTGATTAAAAATGTGACAGTGTCAGACCACGGAGGAAGAATTGAAACAGGAATTTCCTTAAGTACTTTCGTATATTAATACATCTTCAGAAGGAGTCAATTGACTCCTCAGGAGACTGATTGACTCTTTCTGAAGATGTATTAATATACGAAAGTACTTAAGGAAATTCCTGTTTCAATTCTTCCTCCGTGGTCTTCCTGATGTTGTGTGTGTGTGTGTGTGTGTGTGTGTGTGTGTGTGTGTGTGTGTGTGTGTGTGTGTGTGTGTGTGTGTGTGTGTGTGTGTGTGTGTGTGTGCCTGTACATATTTGTTTTTGTGGAACAAGAATTTTTCCTGTACATTTCAAGTATTCATTTTACAGAGTTTTATTGTCAGAGTTTTTCACTGTTCTGCGGTGTGATTTGTGTTAATATTTGTTTCACTGCTAATGTATTTTGAATAAGTTTTGAAGTTTTTATGTGATAGGTGTGAGTTTAGTGCATTTATCTCAGATCTTCTTATTCACGTCTTTTGTCCTTGTTGAAGTGCAACTTGCATGTGTTGTTGCGGTCATGTTGTGGTGCAACTTGCATGTGTTGTTGCAGCCTCTCATGTTGTGGTGCAACTTGCATGTGTTGTTGCAGCCTCTCATGTTGTGGTGCAACTTGCATGTGTTGTTGCAGCCTCTCATGTTGTGGTGCAACTTGCATGTGTTGTTGCAGCCTCTCATGTTGTGGTGCAACTTGCATGTGTTGTTGCAGCCTCTCATGTTGTGGTGCAACTTGCATGTGTTGCTCCAGCCTCTCATGTTGTGGTGCAACTTGCATGTGTTGCTCCAGCCTCTCATGTTGTGGTGCAACTTGCATGTGTTGCTCCAGCCTCTCATGTTGTGGTGCAACTTGCATGTGTTGCTCCAGCCTCTCATGTTGTGGTGCAAAAAAAATACTTCGTATGTATGGCTTCTATTGTACACACAAATCATTTTTACTCAGTGTTTGTTAATGAATTTGGGGAATGTTGGTGTGATTATTTGCTGAATACCTTGGTTATAATAGTAGTCTACTTGTAATTAAAAAGTATTTTATTTTTATTCATCACATATCACTTGTCGATATTCAAGAGATGCAAGTATTTTTTTTACCGATATGCAAACAAAGAATAATTGAGGAACATCGCGCGAGGGAGTTCTCGTACACCCTCCTCTGCCGAAGGCCCAGACGGTACTGAGCCCAGCTCGGTGTTTCTGCCCCACACCGCCTGCCACGCGCGGTCCCGCCTACATGGAATTACACCTTAACGCCATTCACAATTAATGTTAATTAATGATCAGTTATGGGAAATAAAATACAAAATTTGTTATCCTGTTCTTTGGGCTTTACAAATGAGAATAATGTTTGCGTAATATCTAAAGCTTTAAGTCTTAGCTGTGTCGCATCGCGAAAGTTTCAACTAGCGAATTGTGACGTCATTGTCGGGGGCACGTGTGGAGGGGTGGTCGGGGGCAACAGGTGAACTGGTCATCAGTGGTCCCCCGGCACCCACCCCGACAGCACACACACAACTCGGGACTGGCGGAGGACGCTCCTGCTCCTAGTGTCCTTACTCCAGTAGAAAAGTTGTTACAAATTTTCTTCAACTCGCACTATTTATACGTCTATTTGCGGCACGAGAACATTTCCCATGAGTTGCAAGGCGCTTCCTATCACTGCTCCGCTGGCGTCCACCGACAGGAAGACGAACTTTATTCCAAATTAGGGAATATATTTTCCCAGTGCGAAGAGGAAGTGTGGGGAGCCCGCTTGCGGCAACATCCGGGAGGAATAAACCCTTATGACCCACTTGCTTTTGAAGGAGTGAATAGGGATTTGACTGGAAGTTACGCAGTGTTCCCCGCATATTGAAATTTTTTGGTCTATCTTGTAAAAAGAAAAAAATTGTAAGTAAACATTGTACTGTTCAGTGAATCGAAAGCGTTTATAATAAACTTGGTGACAAGTTGAAGTGATTTCAACGGGTAAGAAATAGTGTTCCCGGGAGGCGGTGGTGCAGTGAGGGAGATGATGGAGCGGGTCGGACACCAGAGGGCGGAGCTGGACCAGCAGCGGCCTCGCCGCTCCTCCACCACCAACTCTAGCTCCGAGGAGAAGTATGGCCTGCGTCCAAGGACCATTATCAAGAGGCTGCAGCAGGAGAGGGTTCGTCAGGAGGTGCCCAAGAGGTCGGTGAGGCCCAAGGCGAGACCCGCGCCTCTGTCCAAGTACCGCAGGAAGACGGCCAACGCCAGGGAACGTCATCGCATGAAGGAAATAAACAACGCATTCGAGTCACTTCGCAAGGTTCTTCCTGACGTAGTAGAGGTTGAAGCAGCCTCGTCGTCCATGACCAAGATCACGACTCTGCGCCTCGCTGTGAACTACATCAGGGCTCTGTCTCACGTCCTGGAGGATGAAAGTGTTGATGACATCTCTTCTCTTCAGAGCTCACTGGAATGTTCATTCCAGAACTCCCTCCAGCAGTCGCTTGAGCGGTCCTTCTGCAAGACGATAGCCCCCCAGGAATCCTCCGTTAACTCCTTCCGCTACGAGCACTTTACGCCACCCTTCAGCCAGCAGTTTCTCCTTCAGGCGTCTCAATTCTCGAGTTATTACTCCAATTCCAATCATTCATCCACTATTAGCTCGCCCTCGACAGTGCGGGGTTCGCTAGATAGTGCCAGCGATCTCGAGGACCTTCTCTCTGACGACTCGTGTTTACTGGAAGACAACTTGGATGTTTTTCACGACATACCAACCTTCTCCATCCCTGACCCCTTTGACATCCTTCTGGGGGCAGAGAAAGATACGCTCGTCTTTACCACAGAGCTGTGTAGTTCACTCTAGTACTTTCAAGATGACTGAGAGTTGTGTTTGATTTCCTATCAAAATAGAAGACGTCCTTCTCTACATTGTTGTCTCCAGCAAGAAAGGTAATAGAATGCGTTCAATATGTGATGCGAATAATTATTTCTATGAGAGTGTTCTGACCTGCTTAGCTAACACTACTCGGTTTGGAGACACGAGACACCGTGTGTATCTATCATAAGGCGTGCATGTAGTGAATTATGGTGTGTATGTGTGTACCTAGTCAGGTAGTTCTGTCCCTTTCTGACTAAAAGTATACGCGCAAAGGAAGGGACTTAACAAGCAACCGAGTCTTGAACACATTGAGATGACTGCTTGGGGTGTGCAACATTCCACAAGTCACACACACAGAACCGCCACCTTGTGCGATGCTAGTCTATTGTGCCATATTGTGCCATATTGTGCCACCAGAGAATATCAATCATGTCAACTGGCAAAGAAAATTGTCATGAGTGACCTGTCAATGTTTCGTCGTGTGTGTTGCTTTCTAGTGTTTATATATATATATATATATATATATATATATATATATATATATATATATATATATATATATATATATATATATATATATATATAATATATATATATATATTATATATATATATATTATATATATATATATATATATATATATATATACAAATACATAAGTACTGTATAGCCTAAAACACTGTTCTTATAGGCGGCCTGAGCAGTCAATAAAACGTTTGATAAGCTCTGTTAGAAGGTGCCATATAATGTAATAATTTTTTTGTATACATAACAATTTGTGAAAAAAATATAAAAAAAAATTACGTGAGCCCTGAAAACATTTTACTATGGTTCCGTGAATGTGTTTCTCTTGCTGTGACATCTGGCTCCAAGGTCGACATCAACTTATTTGCAGAGAAGAAAAAATCGGTAATATTGAGAAAATTGTTAGTCATGGTGCATAGAGTTAAATATATATTTGATCAAGAATATAGGTTTAATATCAAGACGTTTGATACGCGCTGATTGAAAACGACTGTCATGTTATCTGTGACATTAAAAAGTAAGTCTGATGATATTAATATTCCCTTGATATTCTGTGTTTGACAACTTTTTTTTTTTTTACATATCACATGACTGGCATTAATATTCGTTAATCTTTTCGTGGTTCTTTCATTGCGAAATCATGAAACAATGTTTTCTGTTCAACAAAATGTATATTTAATTATATCACTTTCTTCTGTTCCTAATTTTTGCTCTTATTTACTTTCGTGGTTAGTTTCATTATTGCGATTTTAAGTTATTTTCTTTCATTGTTTTTTATTATTTTAATACTATTGTTTTTATTGTTATAACTTTATCTAATATTATTGTTATTACACTTATTGTTATTTTCATTATTATAGTCATAATTAATTCGTAGATATTGCTAAATTAATTATATTATTACTATTTCTTTTATTATATTATTATTCATTATTATTATTATTATTATTTTAATTATAATTATTAATCATTTCATTTATATTTTTCCAGTGATATTATCATTCCTGTTATAAAAAGTATTATCACCAAGGCTATTTTGATTGACATTGTAAACCTGCTGTAATTTATACTGTTTATTATAATCATCATTATTATTCTATATCTTAGTAACTTGTTAAGTGTAGTTACAGAGCAGTTTGACTCGTGCCCTTAATGCTAAGGTTTAATGTCTGAGTTCATAGGGATTGTTTTCGCCTGTGTGAACTTTTCCTTATATTCATGAACCGACATGTAAGATACAGGTATATAATATATTTTTTACTGCAGATGTAAATAATGTGTTTTTCTACGGCTTGAGATTTGAATAAAAAAAAGCTTCCTTTGTAATATTAGTTTATATATCGTCCTCGAATATCAGAAACTCTAACTGATTATACCTGATGCTATGAGGTATATGAATGAGGTATATCTATGATAGATATGAATCTATATCTGACTGTACCTGTCGGAATACTTCTATACTTGACTCTACATGATGATATACCTGTCTCAATACGTGACATAATATCTGAATGTGTAAACTGAGTATACCTGACACAATCTTGATTCTCTACCTAACTCTATACTTGACCTCCATGCCTGTTTGCTATACCTGACGCATAACCATACTCTATACAGTCGTTAAATATGAATTATACCCGACTATATCTGAACGCTATAACTGTCTATACCTGACGCCAATACCTGACCTGTTGCTATGCATGTCTCAATACCTTTCACTATACTTGACGCTATTCCTGTCACTATACCTGACGCTATCTGTCGCTTTACTTGACGTAATACCTTTCACTATACTTGACGCTATACCCGTCACTATATCTGATATTATATATCATGCAGTATCAGTCACGATACCTGAAGCTTAGTCTACAATATTAAATTTATATATAAGAACACTGACAAGTAAACAAAAATTTACATCACATGGCCTTGAAAATAATTATATTCGGTTTAAAATACTTGCTGATATATAAAATATATTGATTTCTGCATAAATTGTAGCATAACTTGTTTCAGGTTCTTTACTTTAAAAAACACGACGTTTCGAATACTTCTCGCATTCACATCAGATCTACAAGAAAAACAGAAGTCACAATAAATAACTAGCAAACTCATACTGAATAAAATTACCAATCAGAAGAAAAGAGATATCAAACGACATTGGTTGTAAAACAAATCACTTAAACTTACTTAAAGTGAACAAACCGAAAAAATTTTAGAACTATCACATCGATAATAAAAGCTAATTCAAAAATTATTAATAAAATAACTAATAAAACAAACCACACTGCTAAACTTACGTGAAGTGATCAAACGAAGTGGAGCTATAAATAAATACTTGGATAATCAACGCTAATACAACAATTGTAACAATGACTACACACTTACAAAAAAATGAATATAAAACATAAGTAAAATAGAAAAATATTGAAACATAAGCCAAAACCTTATAAAACATAACAAACAAAACTAAACACCAATATTTATTGTACATCTTAATTTAAACAACTATAACAATATACAAATCAACACTTGAAATAAATAAAAAGATACAAATCATGGACGACTAAAGAAAAAATAAAAAACGCCAGCATGAACTTGAATCAAAATACAAGGCCAACTGTGCATTATAAAGTGTACAATTTAACAGCCGAAAGGCGGTTATTTAGCAGAGACCGCAGCTCCTAATATACAAAGCTTCCATTATTCTCAAATCCGACTGGCCATTCATACAAGTGTCTAGAATTCTAAAATCCGATTCCAGCAGAGAATGATTCAATTCACGACAATGAATTTAATCTCCGAGAACGAGGTTTGGATAATGGTAATCCAGTCCTGAATACTCCCCGGTGCTCAAGATCCTAATCTTAAAGTTCCAATGGAACTCCCGATGTACCCAGCATTAAAGCTGGAATAATTATATAATATATACGATACTACAGCACAGAGGGGTAGGCACTTTATTTTTAAATTTAAAATGGAGCCTATGGTATTTGTATGACAAAGTAAATCTAAAGGTCTGCTTGAGGATAACAATTCTGTAAAAGTTATTCAATCGAATTCTTACAGAATAAACTATTTAAAACACAGCACTATTAGTGCCGTGTTTCTGAAACAAGATGCTTGTTATACTAATGGTTTTCTTATTCATTTTGACATTATATATGTCAAATGTGTATATATATGTGTGTAGTCATTATTGGGGTGTGAGTTTTCTTTCGCATATAGCCCTGGGGACCATTCAGGCTTGTTCGCATTTGTGGTTCCTCACGTGTGCCCCAAAGAATGAGGTGATTTGGTAAAATGCTATGCCCAAGATAACCATCCGAGTGCCGGCGGTGGGGTGGTTCAAATAGCTTCGTCTATCACCTCATTATGTCCGGTCGTGATGGTCAAGTGGTTTAAGGCGTCTTGTACATACCAGTTGCGATGCTCCTGGGAGTATGGGCTCGAGTCACTTCTGGGGTGTGAGTTTTCATTCGCATATAGTCCTGGGGACCATTCAGGCTTGTTCGCATAAATATAATAAAGAATATAATAGGGAGGATATATATATATAGATATAGATAGATAGATATATTATAGTATTGTACTAGTAGCCAGAACGTCGTACTCGGCCTACTATACAAGGCCCGATTCGCCTAATAAGCCAGTTTTCCTGAATTAATATATTTTCTGTATTTTTTTCTTATGAAATGATAAAGCTACCCATTTCATTATTTATGAGGTCAATTTTTTTTATTGGACTTAAAATTAACGTGATATATGACCGAACCTAACCAACCCACCTATCCTAAACTAACCTATCTTTATAGGTAGGTTAGGTAGCCAAAAAAAGTTAGGTTAGGTTAGGTTAGGTAGGTCAGGTAGCCGAAAAAACAATTAATTCATGAAAACTTGGCTTATTAGGCAAATCGGGCCTTGCATAGTAGGGTACTGAGAAGTGCGTTCTGGCTACTAGGTACATATATATATATATATATACTATTATATATATATATATATTATAGATAATATATATATATATATATATATATATATCTATATGCACACAGCCTGAATGGTCCCCAGGACTAGAATACACTGAAATACAACTGGTAAAGGGTTCGAGTCACTTCTCGAACTCTTCTCGAAAACTCACACTTCTGGGGTTTGAGTTTTCAGTTATATATATATATATATATATATATATATAATATATATATATATATATAATATATATCTGAAAACTCACACCCCAGAAGTGACTCGAACCCATACTCCCAGGAGCAACGCAACTGGTATGTACAGGGACGCCTTAAACCACTTGACCATACCGACCGGATAAAGGAAAGTGATAGCCGAGGCTATTGAACCACTTCCCCGCCAGAGGCACTCGGATGGTATCTTGGGCATAGCATTTTATCAAATCACCTCATTTTTGGGGCGCACGTGAGAGAACACAAATGCAAACAAGCCTGAATGGTCCCCAGGACTAGAAAAACTGAAAAGTCACACCCAGAAGTGACTCGAACCCATACTCCCAGGAGCAACGCAACTGGTATGTACAGGGACGCCTAACCACTTGACATCACGGACCGGAAAAAAGGAAGTGATAGCCGAGGCTATATGAACCACTTCCCCGCCGGCACTCGGATGGTAATCTTGGGCATAGCATTTTATCAAATCACCTCATTTTTTGGGGCGACACGTGGAGGAACACAAATGCAAACAAGCTGACACTGATTGTCCCCCAGGATAGATACAACTGAAAAGTCACACCCCAGAAGTGACTCGAACCACCCATACTCCCAGGAGCAACGCAACTGGTATGTACAGGGACGCCTTAAACCACTTGACCTCACGACCGGCACAAAAGGAAGTGATAGCCGAGGCTATATGAACCACTTCCCCGCCCGCGCACTCGGATGGTACTCTTGGGCATAGCATTTTATCAAATCACCTCATTTTTTGGGGCAAACACGTGAGGAATACAAAGGCAAACAAGCTGAATGGTCCCCAGGACTAGATACAACTGAAAAGTCACACCCAGAAGTGTGACTCGAACCCATACTCCCAGGAGCAAAGCAACTGTATGTACAGGGACGCCTTAAACCACTTGACCATCAGACCGGACAAAAGAAGTGATAGCCGAGGCTATATGAACCACTTCCCCGCCGGCACTGGATCGGTAATGTGAATCTGGGGCATAGCATTTTATCAAATCACCTCATTTTTTTGGGGCAACACGTGAGGAAACAAATGCGAAACGCCTGAATGGTCCCCAGGACTAGATACAACTGAAACATCACACCCACCAAGTGACTGCGAACCCATACTCCCATGAGCAACGCAACTGGTATGTACAGGGACGCCTAAAACCACTGCCCATCACGACCGGACAAGAAGGAATGGATAGCCGAGGCTATATGAACCACTCCCGCCGGCATTCGATGGTAACCTTGGGCAAGCATTTATCAATCAACCTCCATTTTACATACCAGTTGCGTTGCTCCTGGGAGTATGGGTTGAGTCATCTTGGGTGTGAGTTTTCAGTTGTATCTAGCCTGGGGACCATTCAGGATTGTTTCGCATAATATATAATATAAATATATATAAATAATAATATATATATATATATATATATATTATAATATATATATATATATATATATATTTATAATATTATTTGTTATTTTGGTTGCAGTCTTTCTTAGACATATATATATTTAAATATGATCGAAAAAGTAAGATAATATTCTAACACGAATTTTCTCGATTGTCCTTATGTTCTTTTAGTGTGACGGTAAATGAAAAAATCAATTTCTCCAAAATTCATTTTTTATTTCTAGTCTGACGTGACACTGAGCGCGTTTCGTAAAACTATTACATTTCAAAGACTTCAGTTTATCCACACACAACTTTATGACTGAAACAGCATTTTGGCTCTATACCTGCATTTGGGTGAGGTGATGTGAATACAATAGTGGGGTGAAAAAACAAACTTTCAACAAACAAAGAACACGGAACAATGGGTAGTGGGGTAACAGATAGAAGTTGGGGGAACTACCAACTGCAGAAGGCTATTATCCCATATTTCTTGATGTTTCTATATTGGCGCGGAGTCTTGAAGTGGGTAGAATATAGTTGTGCGTTAATTGGCTGTTGATTGCTGGTGTTGACTTCTTGATGTGTAGTGCCTCGCAGTGTCAAGGCCGCCTGCTGTCGCTGTATCTATCAATGATTTCTGTGTGTTTGCTAAGATTTCTCTGGTGATGGTTTGGTTGTGGGAAGAGAGTAGGAACATATATTCTCTTGCCACAACTAAACCGTCACCATAGAAATCTTAGCAAACAACACAGAATCATTTATAGATACAGCAATAGCAGGCGGCTTGACATCTGCGATGCACTACACATCAAGAAGTCAACACCAGCA
>WNGS01111181.1:19758524-19769860 GCA_020271785.1 Procambarus virginalis
AAAAAACACTTCATTCGGTAATATGAAAGTATCCAACGTAGGAAAAAATGAAACGAGAGTTCTGAACTTTTTTTTGTGTTTGGACACATTATCTAGGAATTCAGACATCCGAACACATGGGTTGGGATTATGTAACCCTACACCTGAGTAGATTAAGATCCATAAACAAACAATCGAATAATGGTAAGTGAATAATTGATTGGAAATAGAGTTATTCATGAATTCTTAAAATATATTGGAATCTTTGGAATCCAAGGCTAGTACATGTTACATGAAGCTAATGTAGTGCATATATGTGCTCCTCAAGTCCTAGTAATATTTAAGTGCGATATTTAACTATATTTTTCCAACTCAATAAAGTGAATAATGCCAAATTCTACTAACTAATTGTCCATTACGTCAATATGTGTAGGTTGGTCCACATAGTCAGGACAAAATACTATCTAAACAGTGGGTGATTTAGAGTTGGGGATATGTCCACTCCAGGTCTTTCTCATTTTCTGATTGAAATAATCAACTTATACTGCTAAATTCTTCCCTTCACCTTATATTGCTTTGCTGGTCTTCGCACTCCTGTTCCAATCCTCATAACTTTGCATTTAGATGGGTTTAACTCTAGCAACCATTTATCAGACCACTTCTGGAGCGTGTCCAAATTCGCTTCCAATGCATCACAATCTATCCCTGTCCTGACTCTTCTCATTAGTTGTGCATCATCTGCAAACATTGATATGAAGGAGCCAATTTTCTCTGTCAGGTCATTGACATATATCAGAAAAAGTTATATATATTTTAGAAACAGATGGTCTCTAGAATCGACCCTTGTGGAACTCCACTTGTAACCTCTCTCTCCACTATGATGTCTCTGCTCTCATGGTAACCCTTTGCTTCCTTCCTGAGAGAGATACTCTTTAAACCAGACCTTTGTGCGTGTGTGTGTGTGTGTTTATGTGTATCTGTGTGTCTGTGTTGGAGTGAGTACCTATCACTGTGCTGCTACTGTGAAAAATATCTTAACTCTTATATAACAAGTTTTAAAATAAACTATGCATAGTTATCACTATCACGAAAACCTTCTTTTGCAAGACTTCTCAGCCTCCTAATACTAAATCACGGCCTTGTGTCAACACTTTCATATGTGACTCTTACTGTTATTACTGATAATACTACATCACGATCTTAATATATATTCATTTCATCTTTGCTTTCTTTCCATAAAACGTCTTACTTTTTCTAAGTTTGAGCATAATTTTGAAATAAATAAATATTTAATCTAGAATAATATTTCTATCACACTGATTTCCAATAAAAACTGCACTTAAATGAATCAAATTATGTACCATAAACTGTACATCATAAAATTTATCATATATATCTTCCCGCAGAGAGAAATATGCAATATATTATGTGATTTTCATGTGAGATTGTCTTTTCAGGTGCAGCTTTTGTATCTGCTGTAAGGGATACATGTACATTGAGAGTTGTGGTCGACTCATCTTTGTATATATATACACTAAGAGTTTACTTTAGCTCTAGACAATACTGAGGATTAATGTATACTTGCTAGTTGGTCAGTAAGCTGTGGTGCTGGCTGTAATGACCCTCCAGAGGTTTGACACCTGGAAGCTCTACACCTCAGTAAGCTGTGGTGCTGGCTGTAATGACCTTCCACAGGGTTGGCACCCTGCACTTGATCTACTCGATGATATACATCGACTCGTATTAGAAACTCTGCATTTTGTGAACTTATTCATTTCTATTATACTAAACTTTTCAAACGAAATACTTTATTATTGTTGTAATGAAGGAATAAAGAAATATTTATATTTTGCATTTCTCTCTTCGGATATTTTTCTTGTGCGTTTATTGACATCTTTTGCTTTATCAAAGCAATTTTTAGCCTGGGCGACTTGCTACAAAATCTGAATAGTATTAATTCCCTACAGTTAAAACCCAGTCTTTTCATGACCCAAAAGTCTTCCATCGTCCACATGCCTGATTTCACTTCATCAGGTGTTGGAGATGCTTGACCTTAATCTTAACTTGTTCCTCTTCTTTCGTTTCACCTTATTTAAACAGAGTTGTTCCATTTATATTATTATTTTCTGTTAAATTACTGCATGTCCTGCGTTGCTTGAAAGAACATATGTTGCTTATATCGTGAATGAAATAAAATTATACTTGAGGTCGTAAGTCTAGTGTTCCACTCAAGCTCCGCCTTGTGGGCAAATGGTCAGTTATCAGCTAAGATAAATCGGTCATTGACAGAGCAATAATTACCAAGATGCAGCATCATGGCGAGAGTAGAAGGGCGCTCATCTCTCACGGCAAACACATTGTTAATGAGAAACTTTCACTTCTCCAGCAGCAATAACAAAGTGAAAGATTTATATTTGAGGCCATGGGGAGGATGGATACCTTAGTGGGTTCAAGTGTTGTTTGATGTAAGTGGAGGTGAATTGGTGAAGGCGGATGAGGAGCAAAATATGATGACACGAAGAGAAATGTAGAATGAGTGGAGTAGGAGAAACGAGTAGAGGAGTTCTTGCAAGGCAAGAGTGGAAGTAGGTAAATGGGGAGAAAAGAAGTAGTTATCTGACATCAAAACAGTGAGTTTGGCGAGCAGATGAGGTTGAGTGCGAGCATGATAAGTGGAGTGGGAACACGATTCAGTTAAATGGAAATAGAGGAATATCAGAGTAACTTGGCATCTGGAGGAAGGAAACATATTCCAATTTTCAAAATATCCGGCAAAATCCATGTGTAGAATGTTTCGAAAAATTTAAGTTGAAAATGTATTTACTCCAAATTTATATTAGGATGTGAGTAAAGGGTAATAGCGCACTTATAAATTAAATAATAACCCATATTCAGAAAAGACAAAATAAATATTAACTGGAAATTCGATCTCACTGCTGAAGAGTTTCCAGCTTGCGACCGAAATATTCAGTTTATATTTTTGTGCGTTTTCTAGAGGGATATTATTTAAATTGTTCATATATATAAATTGTGCTTGTTTTCGACAAATAATAATAGGAAAAAAGACACGTACTACCACGTCTTAATTAGAATTTTCTGTAATTCCGCAATTTTGACCTAAACAGTAGAGCAAATTAATAAAACAATATTTTAACTATTAAATAAAAAAGAGTACCACCTCTGGCTGGAAGAAGAGGGACCCTTAGCCTCGGAAGAAACTACACATAACGCATTAGAGGGAATGTTTAGGTCCCTCCAATACAGTTTCGGTGTGCTTTTCTCCTACCACCCCCTTCCTTTTTTTTTGCTTTATTAAGAAATTAAAGGTTACAAGATATGCATTGATTGATACAATGAGTGTTTAAAGGTTGTGGATCTCTTGAAGCTATTCCGCTTCCGTACAGAAACCCAGGATTCAGCAGGTGTTTCCCCTCTGTACCGCCACACTGAGGCACTGAAACAAAAAACTGGCAGCTCTTGGGTCTCTGGTGACGTCAATGAGTCTGGAGCCCAATTCCTTGAGAAATCTCAAGGCACTCTTACCACGGGGGCCATGCGTTTCAGACGCTATGGAAACAAAGGTGTATTGACCTTCCAATCGCCTGTATATTATATGTATTTATAGGAATTAAATAACTAGTGGATGGAATTGAACGGTGTATGATTAGATTTAAAAGTGCCGAGCATATTAATAAGAACTATTGTACCAATGCAGTAGCTTACGTTCATAAATTGTTAGATATAGTGTATTGATCCATTTTTAGTGTATAATTATGCACATTTAATATTACCATTGCAAAGTTAAAACATTAAACAAGGAAAAGACTTGATCTGAAGATGACGATGAGACCTGAGAAGATCTCTGACAAGTGTAGCACTGTACAGTGTTACGGAAAGGTATCTGGACGCGTTACTTCGTCGCACCAAGATAAGAACAGAAGTGTAATATAAAAGTACAATGTATTAAACTATTGCAAGAGGAGCAAGGGCAACACCCGAAGGTGTTGTTTGGGGACCAGCACTGATCTTCTGGTGGCGGGAATTCTGGTGGCTAATCAGAATCGCTGTACTCTAATAATGAGCGCACGGAGAAATTGGAGCGTGGGCAGTACTCCACTTTCTCCATTGACGATAACATCAAGTCAAGACTGGCAGTCGACGACATAATTGACCTAAGTATAGTGCTCCACTTCGTGATACAGTGTGATGTCTCGACGTATTAGGCGATTGAGCGTGTCTCCTGATGAAGATGTATACAGAGTGTTGGAACCGCGTTGAGGGAGGCGCCTGAGGGAGTTACGTTAACTAGTAGACCGTGAAAACATTCCGATGAAGCAATAGCTTTTTGGATACGTATTGACTGCCTGGCTATTGGATTATGTACTGTGAATTAACTTGTATATACGTGTACATACAGTTGAAAATAAGTGTCTTAGGATTATACAGATGATATAGTCGCACTGGTTCATTTCTTCCAAAGATTTGAGTTCATGGTCAGAGTGAGGGTCCAGCCTCATAAAGTGTCGCACCTGACTATGGACCAGGCTGGGGCAGAATGACACCTGACAAAGCCATGTGAAACGAGACCTCGTTGGTAATAATTTGAATTACTACTGGTTTAACTACTAGTTTAAATGTGTTGGGTCTGCTCCTCGGCAGGAAGTTAGATCCCAACAAGACACCAACGTGAGAGGAGAATTTAATAGTACAAGACTGTGAGGGATTTATATATAACATAGATGCACAAGACAGAGTATAAAGATAACCCTGACTGAAGAGAGCAGGTGTGGTCCCTCATGAGACGTGTTGACATTTTCGACTGTCTGTTGACTGGCGACTGTCTCCGCGAATTTACGACTGGCGAACCATCATCTTTACCATTAAATTTGAATTTTTGTTGAGGTGGGAGGATAGACGCTTGTGGCTTAGTTTACCTAACTTTGCGCCATGATTTCTACGGGGTACGTGCCCATCATGGTAGAGTCGGGGTTGGAATAAGTGAAATGAGTGTCACTTGACATGGTGCCAGCGAGAATATGGCACGATTCTTGGAACATCATATTAACTAGTCAATGAATGATATTTTTTGCTTGAGGTTATATAGGTTATCTTGAGGTCTTGAGGTTATCTTGAGATGATTTCGGGGCTTAGCGTCCCCGCGGCCCGGTCCTCAACCAGGCGTCCTTTTTGTTACACTCGCTCAGTAAGCAGCCCGTAGCAGCTGTCTAACTCCCTGGTATCTATTTGCTGCTAGGTAACAGGGGCATCAGGGTGAAAGAAACTCTGTTCTTTTGTTTTCGCCTTCACCGGGGATGAACCCTGAACCACAAGACTACGAATCCGAGCGCGGTCCACTCAGCTGCCATGCCCCTACCCATCTTCCCTGCACGCACACGTCCTCATGCGCTCTCTTCACTCATAAATTTATCTCCGTTAAATTTCTGAAACTCTTTTCATCAATGAAAATATTTTCAGTCTTTCCACACAGTCCCTCCTTATCTCCCTCCCTATCCTCCCATTTCCCACCAGGCCCTCCCCCATCTCCCCTTCAACACACCTTCCCCATCTTTTCACACATACACATCCCCAATCACCAGGCATATGCCCTCTCATCTCCTGCCACACAACCTCCCCAGGGCGACAAGCAGGAAGCACTGAACTATAGGCCAGTGTCTCTAACTTGTATACCATGCAAGGTGATGGAGAAGATTGTGAGGAAAACCTAGTAGAAGATCTGGAGAGTAGGGACTTCGTGGCACACCGACAACATGAGTTCAGGGATAGCATATCACACCTCGCAGATCTAATAGAATCTTGAGACTCTTGCTTAAATATTATGCAATAAAGAGAATGGTGGTCAAACTGCATTTTCTTGGACTGCCGGAAAACCTTTGATACAGAATAACATAAGAGGCTGGTGCATAAGTTTGAGAAACGGACAGGAGTAAATGTAGGGTGCTCCAGCTTCCTAAGCAATAAAAACAGAGTTAAGGTGAGGAGTGAGACCTCAGAATTGTGTGAAGTCACAAGCGGAGTTCCACAGGGTTCTGTACTCGGACCTATCCTGTTTCTGATATTCGTAAATGATCTCCCAGAAGGTATAGACTCATTCCTCTCAATGTTTGCTGATGATGCCAAACTTATAAGAAGGATTAAGACACAGGAGAACAGCATAGGGCTACAAGATGACCTTGACAAACTGAAGGTTTGTTCTTTCGCTCCAGATGTTCCACTAGCGTTTTTAGGACAATCTTCTCAATCAGCTTCCATGGTATGCAAGTCAGGGACACAGGCCTGTATTTCAGTACATCCTGTCTATCACCCTTCTTGTATATCGGGACTACATTCGCCATCTTCCAAGTTTTTGGTAGTTCATCTGTTACCAGTATTTTGTTGTACACCATGGAGATTGGCAGACACAGTGCTTCTGCTCCTTCCTTTAGTATCCATGGTGAGATTCCATCTGGGCCTATAGCCTTTGTCACATACAACTCGAGCAAAAACTTCCTTACATACCCACTGGTAATCATAAGCTCCTCTAGTGGTGCCTGGTTAACTATTCCCTCTCTTATCTTTGTAACACCTTGCTCTAATGTGAAGACCTCCTGGAATTTCTTATTCAGTTCCTCGCACACTTCCTTGTCGTTTGTAGTGAATTTATCTACCCTTATCCTCAGTTTCATTACTTGTTCCTTCACTGTTGTTTTTCTCCTGATGAGGCTGTGCACCAATTTAGGTTGAGTCTTTATCTTGCTTGCTATGTCATTTTCGTATTGCCCTTCTGCCTCTCTTCTTACCCTGACGTATTCATTCATGGCACTCTGGTATCTTTCTTTGTTCTCAAGTGTCCTGTTATTTCTATAATTTCTTCACGCCCTTTTATTTTGTTGCTTTGCTAGCTTACATCTCTGATTAACCATGGTTTTCTCATTTGCATTTCCGTTTTTCCATTTGCACCTGGACAAACTTGTCTGTTGTCTCCTTACACTTCTGCGTGATGCTGCTCATCATGTCTTGGACTATCTTTTCCCTGAAAACTGTTTCCCATGTTATATCTATTAGAATTTACTTATCTCCTCATAGTTTATCTTTCGGAATGCCAGCCTTTTGTTTCCAGTTCCCCTCCTCGAGTTCAATAACCCTTCTTCAACCAAATACTCAAAAGTCAGTAAACTGTGGTCGCTCATTCCTAACGGGGCCTCGAAACCGATTTCCCTCATGTCGGAGTCGTTCAGAGAGAAGACTAGGTCGAGTCTCGCTGGTTCATCGTTCACCCTGTGTGTGTGTGTGTACTCGCCTAGATGTACTCACCTAGTTGTACTAGCGGGGGTTGAGCTCTGGTTCTTTGGTCCCCCTCTCATCCGTCAATAAACTGATGTACAGATTCCTGAGCCTACTGGGCTCTATCATATCTACATTTGAAACTGTGTATGGAGTCAGCCTCCACCACATCACTGCCTAATGCATTCCATCTGTTAACTACTCTGACACTGAAAAAGTTCTTTCTAACGTCCCTGTGGCTCATTTGGGTACTCAGTCTCCACCTGTGTCCTTGTTCACGTACCACCCGTGTTAAAAAGTTTATCCTTATCTACCCTATCAATTCCTCTGAGAATTTTGTAGGCAGTGATCATGTCTTTTCTTTGTGTGTGCGTGTGTGCTTCAAAAGCTTGACATATAATCGGTATTTATGTCATAAGAGTTTTCTAGGGGTTCTTTTGAGTAAGGTCCCCCCCCCACAGTCAGGGACGATGAGCACCCAGAACCAGAGATCACAGACATATATGGTCCACTGCTCAATATTATTACTAATCCCAATCTGTCCACACTTTACCAGTGGATGAAGCACTTTTGAGAAATTATTATTAAACGGAACATTACTGCAATATACGAAATAAAATTTTGACCGCTATCCCTCGATATGTCTATTTCATATGCATTTTAATAAGTTCGAAAGTTATGTTATTATAACAAGTATAATCTATCAAACTTAGCTTTGACTCAAGCATACTTAACCTAACTTTATCAAATGCATTCTCCCATGCCCCCAAAATTATATTCATGACGTAGTTCATAATTGTACATTTAATAAAAGTCAAACATTTGATCAAATATGTCGCTAGAGCATGTTGTTAATCGTCACGTCAAACGCCAATCGTTGAATGACTTAACTAAAAAGGTTGGCCAACAGGTGCTAGGAAATTCCAAGCCCATATATGGCCGGGCTTCCTGCTATTGGCGAACGAGACACCAGACCGACAAGATTAGTGTATAGACCTCACACGACACTCTGTTTCCCACTCATGCCAGTAAGGTCGATACGGATAAATCGTGGACCCATACATAGCACATCGATAATAACCAAACCGCTTAATCATTTCGACACCACAAGAAGTCAAACGAATCGGCAGAGGAGCGGTAACAAGCCAAGGCTGGAGGACACGCATGGATAGTGGGACTGGGTGGGACGGTTGCTTATGTGGGGGTAAAGGATGAGGCACGGTGTTGCAAGGTCGTCGACATTTAAAGGCTGAAGGATGCTGGAAACTAGCGACTTGTCACAAACACACTACACTCATTGATTAGTGTGACACCACCTCACTGATAAGGGTACTCCCTCATCCATTGGATAAGGAAGTACCTAAGCAGCAGAAGACAGTGAGTCACTGTGAGGGGGTGAGGTCTCGGAGTGGCAGGGCGTCGCCAGTGGAGTCTCACAGGGATCAGTTGTTAGATATGTACTGTTTCTGATATATGTAAATGATCTCCCAGAGATAATAGACTCGTTTCTCTCAATTGTTTGCTGATGACACAAAAGTTATGAGGAGGATTGAGACAGAAAGGCAGAATGAGGCTAAAGGATGACCAAGACAAACTGAAGGAATGGTCCAACAAATGGCTATTAAAGTTCAAACCAAGTAAATGTAAAGTATGAAACTAGGCGGTGGAAACAGGAGGCCAGACACTAGATACCGAATTGGAGATGAAATCCTTTATGAAACAGACACAGAAAGATCTAGGAGTTGATATCACGCCAAACTTGTCTCTTGAAGCCCACATCAAAAGAATAACATCAGCGACGTATGAAAGGCTTTATAAAATCAGAACTGCATTCAGAAACCTGTGTAAGGAACCCTTCAGAACTTTGTGTGCCACATCAAGTAAGACCAATCCTGGAGTATGCAGCCCCAGCCATGAAGTCCGTACCTTGTCATGCACAAGACGGAAGCTGGAAAATATTAAGAAGTATGCCACTATTCTAGTTCCAGAACTAAGAGGCATGAGTTAAGAAGAATGGCTGAGTGAACTGCACCTCACGTCGCTGGAAGACGGGAAAGCTCGGGGAGACATGATCACCACATAAAAAATTCTCAGAGGAATTGACAGGTAGACCAGGAAAGATTATTTAACGATGAGTGGTACACGCACAAGGGACACAGATGGTAGCTGAGTACCCAAACGAGCCACAGAGACGTTAGAAAGAACTTTTTCTGTGTCTAGTAGTAGAGTAGTAAATGGAATGTACTAGGAAGTGATGTTGGTGAACAGTGTGTACACAGTTTTAAATGTAGAATGATAGATGCCAGTAGGCTCAGGTATCTGTATTACCTGTAGATTGAATGTAGAGGGCGGACCAGAGAACCAAAGCTCAACCCCCGCCAACCAACACCTAGGTGAGTACACACCCACACAGGGCGTTAGTGTGAGGGGTGAGGTCTCAGATTGGCGAGACGTTACAAGTGGAGTCCCGCAGGGGTCAGTCCTTGGACCTATGCTGTTTCTGATATATGTAAAAGATCTCACAGAGGGTATAGAATCGTTTTCTCTCAATGTTTGCCGATGATGCAAAAATTATGAGGAAGATTGAAACTGAGGATGAAAGTAGGAGACTAAAAGATAACCTAGACAGACTGAGTGAATGGTCCAACAAATGGCTGTTGAAGTTCAACCCTAGTAAATGCAAAGTGATGAAACTAGGCAGTGGAAACAGGAGGCCAGACACAGGATACAGAATAGGAGATGAAGTACTTAATGAAACGGACAGAGAGAAAGATCTAGGAGTTGATATCACACCAAACCTGTCTCCTGAAGCCCACATAAAAAGAATTAACGTCTGCGGCATATGCGAGGCTGGCTAACATCAGACCAGCTTCAGGAACCTGTGTGTAAGGAATCATTCAGAATCTTGAACACCACATATGTAAGACCAATCCTGGAGTATGGGCCAGCATGGAGCCCGTACCTTGTCAAGCACAGGACGAAACTGGAAAAAGTCCAAAGGTATGCCATTACTAGTCCCAGAACTAAGAGGCATGAGTTACGAGGAAAGGCTGCGGAAATGCACCTTACGTCACTGGAAGACAGAAGAGTAAGGGGAGACATGATCACAACCTACAAAATCCTCAGGGGAATCGACCGGGTAGACAAGGATAAACTATTCAACACTGGTAGAACAGGGGCGACACGAGGGACGATCCCAAGGCCACGGATTTGAAGAATTATTCAGAGTAGTTAACGGATGGAATGAATTAGGCAGTGAATGTGGTGGAGGCTGACTCCATATCACTGTTTCTAAATGTAGATATGCGAGCCCCAGTAGGCTCAGGAATTGTACACCAGTTATTGACAGTTGAGAAGGCGGGACCAAAGAGCCAAAGCCAATCCCCCGCAAGCACAAATTGTGAGTACAAATAGGTGAGTTACCCCACACAACACACACACACACACACACGCACACACACACACACACACACACACACACACACACACACACACACACACACTCACACACACACACACACACACACACACCACACACACACACACACACACACACACACACACACACACACACTCACAGACAAAGGGTGACAGACAAGCAGGCACTGAACTACATAGCCAGTGTCCTTAACTTGTATACCATGCAAGGTGATGGAGAAGATTGTGAGAAAAAACCTAGTAGAAATCTGGAGAGAGAGGACTTCGTGACACCCGACAACATGAGTTCAGGGATAGCATATCCCTCAGAGCTATAGAATTCTTAGACTCTGCTTAAATATTAGCAAAAAGAGAAGGGTGGCAATGCATTTTTTTGGACTGCGGAAACCTTTGAACAGAATACCATAAAAGGTCTGTGCATAAGTGGAGAAACGGACAGGAGTAAAGGTAGGGGCTCCAGCTTCCTAAGCAATAAACAGAGAGTTAAGTGAGGGTGAGACCTCAGATGGGTGAAGTCACCAGGAAGTCCCACAGGGTCTGTACTGGACTATCCTGTTCCTGATATCGTAAATGATCTCCCAGAGGGTATAGACTCATTCCTCTCAATGTTTGCTGAGAGCCAAATTATAGAAGGATTA
>WNGS01111181.1:19769885-19792440 GCA_020271785.1 Procambarus virginalis
TACTTCGCAATCTCAAACAGCCATCTAGTCGTATATAGTAACTCTAATAATTACCTAGGCCCCCTCAAAACTTTACATTTTCAGCATTAAACTGCGTCTGCCATATCTTATTACATTTTAAAACCCTATTTTGAACGACTTGAGTGATAATGAGTCTTTTTCCATGTTGTTTCCCAACCGATTTTTGTAGCATCGGCAAATTTGCAAATGTTTGCTTTTCAAACCTGCCTATAAATCATTTTATATATTAATAAACAACAGAGGTCCCAGGACAGAACCTTGAGACACTCCACTTACAACTTTGCCCCTCTGACTAAACCCCATTTATATTAACACTCTGTTTCCTTTGGAATAACCATGCCCTAATCCCACTTAATATAGCACCCCTCCAATACCATGAGCCTCTATCTTTTTAATCAGTCTCTCATGCGGCACTGTATCAAAGCTTTGCTAAAGTCAATGGTACACAACATCACAATCCTTAATCTACTGCCTCAACTATGCTGGAATAAAATGATAGCAAATTTGTAAACATGAACGGCCATTGTAAACGAGAAACGGCCATTCCCTTTTAATACCCAAGGTCAAAATACATGTCCCCTTTGTTATGACC
Source organism: Procambarus virginalis (assembly GCA_020271785.1). Classification (NCBI taxonomy): domain Eukaryota; kingdom Metazoa; phylum Arthropoda; class Malacostraca; order Decapoda; family Cambaridae; genus Procambarus; species Procambarus virginalis. Next base: position 19,770,499 of record WNGS01111181.1, read on the forward strand.
ATTCATCCACTTGTACACTCTATCATATCACTTATAATTCTTCGCATTTCTTAAGATTATAAATTAAGCTTTGTCAATCTTTCTTCACTTGAAAGGTTTCTAATTTGCGGATTAACTTTGTCATACTTCGCTGGCCATATTTTAATATGTCTATATGTAATATAAATATGGAAATAAAACATTCATCTTCTTACTTTGCCAGTAATCATCTTTTTGTACAGTTTGTGTACAAAAACACTTTTTAAAAGCTATACCTAAATCTGTTTATATAAACCAACGTTTCGGTTTTGTTCCATGGTGTTCTGGGAGGATGTCACCAGTAGTTAAAGAATTTTTTGAAGAAGGAGCTTCCTGCCTTAAATCCATATTGTCCTGGGTTAAATATTCAATTGAGACCGCATGTGATTGCAAATGCTATTTGCCACTTGTGGTAGAGCTGGAATATGTCCATTCCTTAACCTTGGTATCTTTTTCTATTCGTTTATTCCCCTTCTCTTTACCTCGTAAGGATTCTTCTGATAGTGGGTTTAGTAGCATGAGGTGATAGGGTTTGCTGACAAGGATTGTAATGAAGAGAAATTGTAGAGGAGAGGAGACGGTTAGTAGAGAGAATGCTGACGGATATAAGAGGGGGACGATAGTGAAAGAGGATAGATTAAATACCTATGGAGTGGTACTGGTGGAAAGACCAGTACCTTTTGCAGTAAGGTGATAGAGGTGAAGCATGAGTGAGAATGAGTGCCGGTAAACAGATAAGTTTCGGTAGTTGCCGTGGTAGAAAAAGAGGCTTGGAGAAGATACACTGAAGGACTGAGGTTGTCGTAGAATGTGTAGAGAGGTTTGAAAAACCCTCCACTAGCCATGTCCATCCTTCGGTAACCTTTTAGTATCCTATCAAAACGCCTCCTGATTTCCTGTTCATCAGTCTCTGCTCTCCTCAGCCTCAGACTTCATCATTCATATTAGCCAGTATTCACTATCCTTGGTCCTACATATCCATCGAAACTCATTGTCCCTCAGAACACATCTCCCAAACCTTCCCGACATGTACTCCTCCCTCTAGTCATCATCTTCAATGTTTACTTACTCTCACTTTCATCATTTTCATCTGATTTAAAAATTAATTTCAAGCATCCCAAACGTTTCTTCCCTAAAGGTTATTATTCAATCTCTCCATCTTCACAATTGCTATGTCATCTCTCAATCTTCACAACTACTGATATCCATCTTTCCATTTTCACAACCATATACAATCCATCTCTCCATCTTCGCAACCATTACTGTTACCTCAGGTAGCCCCCAACCCTTACCCCAGTAGCCCTCAGTCCTCACTCCATAAGCCCTCCGACCAGGTCCTCCACCTCAGTAGCCCCCAACCCTCATCCCAGTAGCCCTCAGTCCTCGCTCCATTTGCCCCCCCCGGTCCTCATATCAATAGCCCCCAACCCTCACACCCAGTAGCCCCCAGTCCTCACTTCATTAGCCCCCAAGTCATCACCTCAGCAGGCCCCAGTCCACACTTCAGTAGCCCCCAGTCCTCCCCTCAGGAGCCCCCTCTCCTCACCTCAGCAGCCCCTATTCCTCACCTCAGCAGCCCCCAGTCTTCACCTAAGTTGCCCCCAGTCCTCTCTTCAGTAGCCCCCAGTCCTCACTTCAGTAGCCTCATTTCCCTCACTTCAGTAGCCCCCATTCCTCATTTCAGTAACTCCCAGTCCTCACTTCAATAGCCTTCATTCTTCACTTCAGTAGCCACCAGTCCAACCTCAGACCGTCCTACCATAGCCCCCAATCCTATCACTCGGTCCATCCACCCTCAGTGTTTTACTTCAGTAGCCTGCCCACAGTAGTCCTCACTTTCCTTACTCAATAGCCCCTTTTCTCACTTCAGTAGTCCCCCGTTCTCACATAAGCAGCCCCAGTCCTCCTCATAGCCCCAGCCATCAGCTGCAGTCCTTACTAGATCAGTCCTCCTTCATAGCCACTCCTCTTTAGCCACTACCACATACAGCCTCCACCTTCACTTCAAGCCCCAGCACCTCACATACCCTTCAGCACCCCAGTCTCTCACCTTCAGTAGCCCCCAGTTCTCACCTCAGCAGCCCACGTCCCTCACTCAGCAACGCCCCCAGTCCTCCATCAGGAGCCCCCAGTCCTCCCTGCAGTAGCCCCTAGTCCTCATCTCAGCAGCCCCCAGCCCTCACTCGGCCTTCCCACTAGTAGCCATTCCCTGCAGCCCCATCGCTAGTTCCCCTCTCTCAGTAGCCTCTCATTCGTAGCCCCCCAGTCCCCTCAGAGCCTCTAGTGCCCATTATGTTCCCCTAGTCCTCACCTCAGCAGCCCTCAGTCCTCACTCGTCAGCCCCATCCTCACCTGCACAGCCCAGTCCTGCACTCCAGCAAGCCCAGTCTCACTGAGGCAGCCCCACGTTTTCACCTCAGCATCACCAGTCCTCGCCTCAGTAGCGCCCTTCATTTACTACAAAGCCCTAATCTTTCAAAAGTCCCCACTTTCAAAAAGTAGCCCCAGTCGGCGTCTCAGTCGTCCCAAGTCCTCACTTCAGTAGAGCCCCAGTCATCATCTAAGTTGCCCTAAACTTTCACCTCCCGTAGCCCCTCAGCTCTCGCCTCAGCAACAGCTCAGCATTCACCAGAGTAGTCCCAATCCAATACCTCAGTAGCCTCAGCTTTCACTTCAGTAGCCCCTGAGCTCTCACTTAGTAGTCCCTGTGGCTCTCACTTCATAAAACACATAGCCCATCATTACAGCTGTCTCTCGGTTTCTGTAACCCCGAGCCCTCAGCCGAATCAGATTGCCCGCAGTCCAATCTTAGTTGCCCCAGCTCTCACCTCGTATCCCCCAGCCCCCACCCCAGTAGCCCCGCCTCACCTCAGTACCCCCAGCCCCCACCCCAGTAGCCCCCCGGCCTCACCTCAGTAGCCTCAGCCTTCACCTCTGTATTGCTCCTCACCTCAGTAGCTCCTAGTCCTCTTCCCAGTAGCCCCCAGCCCTCACATCTGTAGCCTCAGTCTCACCTCAGTAGCCCCAGTCCCTCACCTCAGTAGCCCCCAGCACTCATCTCAGTACCCCAGCCCTCACCTCAGTAAATCTTTGTATCTTTGTATTTATGTATGTAGGTTAGCTTAGCATTTTTAAAAGCACCGACTCACCTTCTTTGGTTGATTGTTCATAAATACCTGAAGTATATGTTTAACAAATCTCTAACCCTGTCATGGAGGACAGACGGTTAAGGTAATTATCAAAAGAAGGCACCAAACCGGGAAGGCTATGTAGCACCATATGGAGGACAGAAGAAAATGTATATATGCTAGTTAGCATTGTAAATGTGTGGCCTCGTCTGTGGTAGAAAATAATAATAAAAAAATCAGTAGCTCACTCACATAGCCCGCTCACCTCAGTAGCCCCAGCCCTCACCTCAGTAGCCCCAGCCCTCACCTCACCGCCAGTAGCCCCCCAGCACTCACTCAGTACCCCAGCCCTCACCTCAGTAGCCCAGCCCTCACCAGCAGCCCTCAGCTCTCCCTCATCTTCCATAAACCTCCCAACACACTGCCATTACTTACACTGGAACTAATAACACCCACAAACGCCTCCCATTTCAAACAGCAACCCATCACCCATGATCCCTACCAACCGCCATCATCCTACCTTACCTACACCCTACCTACCTACTACCCTACCTACCTACACTTGTGACCCTTTGCGGCAATCCTACCTACCATCATCACCCTAACTACCCATCACATCCTTCGCGGCCACCCTACCACCCTCCAACCAGATCCCACCATAATAATCAGGGAACAATATGGGAGGGCGATGGTAGGGATGGAGGCCGGCCCAACACAACCGCCCAGGCGCGCTAACCAAGGAATGGTTAATTGATATACAGAGCTCATATATTCGGACGCCATTTGCATTTAGCGATCTCGATCTCAGTCGAACCTGGCGGAAGATTCTCAGCGCCTCGTCTACTGTGTTTCCTAACAATGTAATGACTGCTTCGCCTCCAGCTGCGAAGGGAGCTAGACCCAGCTTGCGAGGAGGCAGGCAGGTAGCCAATTGGCTGGGGTAAGTGCACCAACTAGAAGCAGGTGCCAGGAAATAATAGAATGTTACTAATCCTCTGTGTGTTTGTGTGTGTACTCACATATTTGTGTCTGCATGATCGAGCGTTGACTCATGGATCCCGCCTTTCTAGCCGCCTATTGTTTAAAGCAATGACTCCTGTCCTACTTCTCTGCCATACCTAGTTTTAAGGCTATGAATAGTGCTTCCACAATGTGCTCCTTTAGTGCATTCCATTTCCCTATTACTATCACGCTAAAAGAAAACATTCTAACATCTCTCTATCTCATCTGAGTTTCCAGCTTCCATCCATGTCCTTTTGTTCTGTTGGTATTCCGTGTGAACATTTCGTCTATTACCACTCTGCCATTCCCCCACTAAGAATTTTGTATGCTGCTATCATATCTCCCAGCACCTTCCTTTTTTTTCTAACATTGTCAGATTCAGTTCCTTCAGGCGCTCTTCATATCCCTAGGGCGGGTGGAGAGGCGAGGTGTATGTACTCACCTAGTTGTGCTTGCCCTAAATGTTATGGTAGAAGCTGCGGGGTTGAGCTTAGTCTCTTTGGTCCTTCTTCTCAACTGTCAATCAACAAGTGTACAGGATCCTGAGCCTATTGGGTTCTATCATATCTACACTTTAAACTGTGCATAGTGTCTGCCTCCACCACATCACTGCCTACCATTTAAATGCATTCCATTTATTAATTACTCTGGCACTAAATATTTTATTTCTAATGTCCTTAGGGCTCATTTGGGCATTTAATTTCCACCTTTGTTTACTAGCACGTGTGTCCCTTGTGTTAAATAAACTGTCTCTGTCTACCCTATCAATTCCATTGGGAATCTTGTATGTGGTGATCACGTCCTCCATAACTCTCCTGTTTTCTAGCGATATGAGGTTTAATTCCCGTAGTCTTTCCTCGTAGCTCTTGTTCCTCAGTTCGGGTACTAGTCTGGTGGCAAACCTCTAGAGCCTTCTCCAATTTAGTTTTATGCTCTACGAAATATGGACTCTATGCTGGAGATGCACACTCCAGGATTTGTCTGACATATGTGGTATACAAGGTTCTGAACGATTCTTTATGTCGGAAATCCGACAAACAACATGTTAACATAGTATAGTTTGCCATTACCAGAAGCTTTAAAGCGAATGGGTCCATGACATCATCACAACAAAACATATATTTACACATCATGTATCTTTAAACCACCCGTTTAAGCATTAGACTTAATAAAAAAGTATTCACTAGGACTGGATATAATTAAAGGTACCATAAAGTATAGCTTAGCTCCCTAAGTCCCTAAGATAGAGTAGGAACCAAGAAATAATATTGGAACACTGCCTCGGGGAGGGAGGCATCGAGTCATTGTGTACAAAAACAAAACGCAGGGAGGACCTCCCTCTCAAATTGTTACAACACGGAACAGACACTTCCCATGAGATTCGACAAAGGATCCACTACGATCCGACCAACCGATGATCTCACTAACAAAGGGAAGAACAACTTTCAGTATTTCTATTGCACGTAATTTTGGCCAATATAAGTGTAGGAAATTATCGTTAGAACGTGGAGCAACACCCCAGACACAATTGAGCTTCATCATCACATTATATAACACTGTATTTCTCATGTCACGCCTGTACTGGATATGTTATTGTCAGTCTTTATATTGTATTCATTTGACAGGTAAGCTTGTGACTATGAGACATCAGTGAGCTGGCCATCTGTGACTGCCCCAGCAGCTGCCTCACAGTGCCAGCCGCCAATACATGGCACACCTAGACCAAATGTGCCACACCCTAATTTGATGTTTAAGGACAGCAGCAATTACACTACCCAACAGGTCATAACTACCTACTCAGATAAGCTTACACAGTTATACTAATAAAATTATAACACTGTAGTACTAACAAATACTGTAGTTTTTAACAGTCGTGGTATATATGTGGTAAATTTAAATACAAATTTAACAGTAAATGTTCATAGCTTATTATGTCACCACCAATTGTAGGATAAGCTGTGAACATTTACCAATTCCCCCCACTATGTGTTAGTGAATCCTGGCAGGCTGAATTTACATACAGTCAACTATTTGAAGTAAATAAAAAATACAAAATAAATATTCACCAATTAAAAAGCACATACTGCCTGCTAGGATTATGCCACACCTTACACAAGTTTGTAAAGGCCGTTCTCATGTTGGCCAACCTGGCATTTGCCACTGATGTGTGTACTCACCTATTTGTACTCACCAATTTGTGCTTGCGGGGGATTGGCTTTGGCTCTTTGGTCCCGCTTCTCAACTGTCAATAAACTGGTGTACAGATTCCTGAGCCTACTGGGCTCTGTCATATCTACATTTGAAACAATATATGGAGTCAGCCTCCACCACATCACTGCTTAATGCATTCCATCTGTTAACTACTCTGACACTGAAAAAGTTCTTTCTAACGTCCCTGTGGCTCATGTGGGTATTCGGTTTCCACCCGTGTCCCCCTGTTCACGTACCACAAGTGTTGAATAGTTTATCCTTGTCTACCCGGTCGATTCCCCTGAGGATTTTGTAGGTTGTGATCATGTCTCCCCTTACTCTTCTGTCTTCCAGGGTCATAAGGTGCATTTCCGGAAGCCTTTCCTCGTAATTCATACCTCTTAGTTCTGAGATTAGAATAGTGGCATACCTCTGAACTTTTTCCAGCTTCGTCTTGTGCTTGACAAGGTACGGGCTCCATGCTGAGGCCTCATACTCAGGGATTGTTCTTACATATGTGGTATACCAATGACCAATGACCTTACATATGTGGTATACCAATGACCAATGACCTTCACAACCCAGGCCAACATGGATTTCGAGCGGGAAGATCGTGCCTCTCACAGCTACTTGATCACTACGACAAAGTCACTGAGGCATTAGAAGAAAAACAGAATGCTGATGTGATATACTCGGACTTCGCAAAGGCTTTCGATAAACGTGACCATGGCGTGATAGCACATAAAATGAAGTCAATGGAATAACCGGTAAAGTAGGACGCTGGATACTCAGTTTTCTGTCAAACAGGACTCAGCGAGTAACGGTCAACCATATAAAATCTAGTCCGAGCGCAGTTAAAAGCTCTGTACCTCAGGGTACAGTCCTTGCACCGCTGCTTTTCCTTATTCTCATATCAGATATAGATAGAAATACAAGTCACAGCTTCGTATCATCCTTTGCAGATGACACAAAAATCAGTATGAAAATTACCTCGGCTGAAGACATTGAAAAACTTCAAGCTAATATTAATAAACTTTTCGACTGGGCATCAGAAAATAACATGATGTTTAACAGTGATAAATTCCAGGTACTCAGATACGGTAAAAATGAGGACCTTAAACATAATACAGGGTGCAAACACAATCAAATGTGCCCATAGTAGGAAAACATGTAAAGGATTTGGGAATAATGATGTCTGACGACCTAACGTTTAGGGAGCATAACCAAGCAAATATTACGACAGCCAGAAAAATGTTAGATTGGATTACGAGAACTTTCAAATCCAGGGATCCCATCACAATGGTTGTACTCTTCAAGTCACTTGTGTTGTCCCGTCTTGAGTACTGTTCAGTACTCACTTCCCCCTTCAGAGCAGGAGAGATTGCTGAAATAGAGGGAATACAGAGAACATATACGGCACGCATAGACGCGATAAAGCACCTAAATTATTGGGATTGTCTCAACGCCCTCCAAATGTACTCACTAGATAGAAGACGAGAGAGATATCAAATAATATACACCTGGAAGATACTGGAAGGCCAAGTACCAAGTCTACACAGTAAAATAACAACGTACTGGAGTGAACGACATGGAAGAAAATGCAGAATACAACCAGTGAAGAGCAGGGGTGCCATAGGCACAATCAGAGAACACTGTATAAACATCAGAGGTCCACGGTTGTTCAACACCCTCCCGGCGAGCATAAGAAATATTGCCAGAACAACCGTGGACATCTTCAAGAGGAAACTAGATTTATTCCTCCAAGGAGTGCCGGACCAACCGGGCTGTGGTGGGTATGTGGGCCTGCGGGCCGCTCCAAGCAACAGCCTAGTGGACCAAACACTCACAGGTCAAGCCTAGCCTCGGGCCGGGCTTGGGGAGTAAAAGAACTCCCAGAACCACATCAACCAGGTATCAACCAGGTATACAAGATTCTGAATGATTCCTTACACAGGTTCCTGAAGGCTGTTCTGATGTTAGCTAGCCTCGCACATGCCGCAGACGTTATTCTTTTTATGTGGACTTCAGGAGACAGGTTTGGTGTGATATCAACTCCTAGCTCTTTCTCTCAGTCCATTTCATTAAGTACTTCATCTCCTATTCTGTATCCTGTGTCTGGCCTCCTGTTTCCACCGCCTAGTTTCATTACTTTGCATTTACTCGGGTTGAACTTTAACAGCCATTTGTTGGACCATTCACTCAGTCTGTCTAAGTAATCTTGTAGATCCTACTATCATCTTCTGTTTCAATCCTTCTCATAATTTTTGCATCATCAGCAAACATTGCGAGAAACGAGTCTATACCCTCTGGGAGATCATTTTCATATATCAGAAACAGTATCGGTCCAAGGACTGGCCCCTGTGGGACTCCACTTGTAACGTCTCGCCAAACTGAGACCTCAGCCCTCACATTAACTCGTTGTCTCCTGTTGCTTAGGTACTCCTTTATCCAATAGAGTACCTTCCCTTTCACTCCAGCATGCATCTCCAGCTTTATCACTAGCCTCATGTGTGGTACTGTATCAAAGGCTTTCTGGCAATCCAAAAATATGCAGTCTGCCCACCCTTCTCTCTCTTGCCTGATTTTTGTTGCCTGGTCGTGGAATTCAAGAAACCCTGTGAGGCAGGACTTGCCATCCCTGAACCCATGTTGATGCTGTGTTACAAAGTTCTTTCACTCCAGATGTTCTACTAGCTTTCTTCGCACAATCTTCTCCGTCAGCTTGCATGGTATGCAGGATAGGGACACTTGCCTATAGTTCAATGCCTCCTGTCAATCACCTTAATTGTATATCGGGACTATGTTAGCTGCTTTCCAAATTTCTGGCAGTTCCCCTGTCGCCAGTGATTTGTTATTCACTATGGAGAGTGGCAGGCACAGTTCTTCTGTTCCTTCCTTTAGTATCCAAGGGGAGATTCCATCTGGGCCTATAGCCTTTGTCACATCCAACTCTAGTAAACACTTCCTTACTTCCCCGCTGGTAATCTCAAACTTTTCCAGTGGTTCCTGGTTAACTATTCCCTCTCTTATCTCTGGAATTTCTCCTTGCTCTAAGGTGAAGAACTCCTGGAATTCTTATCGTTCCTCACACACTTCCTTGTCGTTTGTAGTGATTCTTTCTGCCCCTATCCTTAATTTCATAACTTGTTTCTTTACTGTTGTTTTTCTCCTGATGTGGCTGTGCAGCCTTTTTAGGCTGAGTCTTTGACTTGCTTGCGATGTCATTTTCGTATTGTCTTTCTGCCTCTCTTCTCATCCTGACATATTCATTCCTGGCTCTGGTATCTTTTCTCTCACAAAGTGTTCTTTTATTCCAATAGTTTCCCCACGCCCTTTTACTTTGCTGCTTAGCTAGCCTTCATCTCTGGTTAAACCATGGGTTTCTCATCTTCATTCACTGTTTTACTTTTGGACTGGGATAACTTGTTTGCTGCTTCTTGCACTTCTGCGTGATGTAGTCCATCTTNAACGAAGTATATAAGCTTCATTCAGGATTTTAAGCCCGGAGTAGTTTATTAAAAGCTATTAATGTCTCTACTTTTTGGGGGAAGTTTGGACATGTGTGCGTTTTTATATTCTCTTTCGTTCGTAGGGCTGGGTAACACATAGACCTTGCGCCTTTTCCTTATATAGCTGTTATTGGTTGTGGTGTTTTAGGTGTGGCGTTTGGTGGTGGTGCTGCTCCTTGTGGTGGTGTTGGTTGTTCTGTTTATGGTGATGATGGTGGTGCTACTGATAGTGATTGTGGGCTTGGGTACTGCTAGTTGTAGCGATAGTGGAATGATAGTGTTGTTCAAGATGGTAGTGTTTGTGGTGCTGGGCTGTGCTTCTCATGGTTGAACTGGTAATGTTATGGTAGTGGTGATGGTGGTACATGATGACAGTGACGGTTGTCATTGTGGGGGCAGTATGGTGATGGTTGTTTATTATGGTTATGGTGGTGTGATTTATTGATTTATTTATTTATTTCCAAGAAGGTACAATGGTTTGTGAGATTACATAAAATTAGTATTTTTACATTCTTACAAAGCCGCTAACACGCTTAACGTTTCGGGCAGGTCCTTAATCTAAACAGATCAGAAAAGATGAAAGAGTATATTGTAGCAAAATGTTTAATCACAATAAGGTAATTACACAGGTGAAGATATATGTCTTAAGTACTAATATTGGGGGTAGATGAGATCGCGTGGGAGTTTGAAGCACAAGGTAGGAAACTATGAGGATGTAATTAGGTACTTTTTGGTTATACTTGTGAATGAGACTTAGGTTGGACAACTTTTTAATTCATCATGGAGTGAACTTCATAGACTGAGCCCTTTTATTTGCATGGAGTGTTTGCACAGATTTAGTTTGACACTGGGGATGTCAAAGATATATTTATTTCTGGTGTGATGCTCGTGGGTTTTATTACACCTATCAATGAAAAGTTTCAGATCAAGAATAACATTTTGGAACAAGGTTTAGTACATAAACCTTGTTCCTAAATGTTAGGAACATTAGTAAATATAATTAATATTTATAAACGCTTCCTTCCCTGTTAAGCTTTAATGAATATGGGAGCTACACGCATGCGCGATTTTCGAGAAGGAGGAGACTCTCGCGATTTTTTATCATCTAGCAGTACGGTGTTCCGAAGTGGTCCCTACAAATCTTACAATCTAGAAGGCAACAGTACATCCTCAGACGTCAGATTGAGGACGCAGCTCACCAGAATCACGAACACCAGTTCGACAGGCATTTTTACCTTGTTCAGTTGTTAATTTGAGCTCAGATAATAATAATATAGGTGCCATGTCGTAAAGATGCAGGCGATAAAATAAACCCCACGTAAGTGCTGATTTCACCACTCCAAATATTTAGATATTACATTTATGTATGTGAATATTAATTTGGGGTGGAAATTATGGAATTTCATTATTGCAGCCTGGTGCAACACCACTGAGGAAGTGTGTGACTGCCATATACTCACGTATTACATGTATCACTATCTCAAGCTGTTTCCAACCTGTTGTAGAGAATGGACTCCACCTACATCCCTCTATCACAGCTCAGATTTAATCAGTTTTCATTGTAGATAGAATTTAATTATTGAGAGTCAAGCATTTCTAATGATTTGAATTTTAATATGCAGTAGTATTTTTTGCATTACATTATATTTATCATTATCTATGTGTGTGTATATTATCATTATTATTATTACATAAAATATGTTACACACATAGACTAACCTCATAGAAGAACCCCCCCCCCAAAAAAAAAAAAAAATCATGGGAAGCTGGTTCTAGCATGCATGGAATTTACAGTCATGGCTTAATAGAATATAATTACATATATTCACAGAGACCATAAGTCACTGGTTCTCTCATTTAACAATGCATTGTGGTCCTTTGAGCTATCTTAGATTTAATCTTTATTTTGCATTTATAGAATTAAACATTTTATTAGTATTAAACTGAGCCAGATTTCCCCATAGTAATCTGAGTGGTGATGGTGGTGGTGGTGGTGGATGTGGAAAATATCCACTTAACCCCCTGCACTGTGCACCTGTTTTTTGCAAAAATTTAATGGTGCAGTTGTTAAGGGCTTATTTTGTTTTTATAAATGTTCAACTAATATTAATGTCAAAATGTTTCAAAACTCAATCATTTTCATTTCAAATCACAAAGAGCGATGAAAACAATAAAAAAAACTTAAACTATGGCCTAATTAAAAAAAAACACAACTCTCAGAGCGCCTTAAGGTGCTTTGCGCAGTGCAGTGGTTAAACTGATAGAGCATATTTTACATTAGTCATCATCTGTGTTAGAGCACATGGATCAGGCCTGGGTATTTAGAGACCCCAAAGAACAGAATCTGCTGAGATAAGCATTAAACCACCATTTTATGATGCTTAACACAGAGACAGCGTCTGTAATAGTTCCTACCAGATTACTTATTTAAGTAGTTAAGGGCGGGAGGGGGAAAGAATCTCAGCCATAACAAAGGCTGTCGCTCTACAACACCACACAGTCAACAGCGCCACAGGAACACGCTTCAATACAAAACCGTTTCTTTCCTTTGTGACGTGACTCAGTAGTGCAGCTGTACTGGGCAGACGGACTGTGGTACGCACTTTGCATTAAATAAACAAATTCCGTATTGGCCTTTGCAGTGTGAAAATTGTACAGGAGTGAAGGAATACTCTGATGAAAAATTAATACAAATTACCCTAATATCAAAATGAACAAATAACACGAAAAATACCAAAAAAATCTTATTGGACATACTTAGCTAGAAGACAAGATAAGTAATAATAACACATGTATAAACTTACTTTAGCACAAAAATAAGAGTGACACTGAAAGTATTTACATGAACAATTATAACCTGGACGCAAAGCAGCTGTTGGCAAGTGTCGCGCTGAGCCCGTAATGTTGATTCCCAGAGCGCCTGAGATAGACTGAGGAGGTGACCTGTTGTTGTTGTTGTTTAAGATTCAGCTACTGGGAACAAAACGTTCCAAGTAGCACGGGCTATGGTGAGCCCGTAGTAGACTTACCTGGCACAGGTAAGTCTACTACATAACTGTGAACTGAGGTGACCGAGGTCATGGGTATTCATACCCCTGTTGGTGACATCACATCCTGTGTCACCGGAGCTTGGAACGAGGAGCCGGCAGCGGAGCCTGGGGTCTCTCGGGCTGGGTGGAGGGTGTACTGGTGGAGGGTGTAATGGTGGAGGGTGTACTGGTGGAGGGTGTACTGGTGGAGGGTGTACTGGTGGAGGGTGTACTGGTGGAGGGTGTACTGGTGGAGGGTGTACTGGTGGTGGGTGTACTGGTGGAGGGTGTACTGGTGGAGGGTGTACTGGTGGAGGGTGTACTGGTGGAGGGTGTACTGGTGGAGGGTGTACTGGTGGTGGCGTACAGACAGACATCCGTCGGGGTTGAACTTCATACCGGTTGTAATACACGGTATAAAGAGTGATGAATAACGAAGGTAAGAAGGAAGAGGCAGTTCCTCTGCTGGAGAATTATGTGGCACCATTAAACCGTTTATTCTTTCATTAAGAATGAAACCGTTTATTCTTTTCTTAAGAATGAAACCGTTTATTCTTTTCTTAAGAATGAAACCGTTTATTCTTTCCTTAAGAATGAAACCGTTATTTTTTTCCTAAGAATAAAACCGTTTATTCTTTCCTTAAGAATGAAACCGTTTATTCTTTCCTTAAGAATGAAACCGTTTATTCTTTCCTTAAGAATGAAACCGTTTATTCTTTTCTTAAGAATGAAACCGTTTATTCTTTTCTTAAGAATGAAACCGTTTATTCTTTCCTTAAGAATAAAACCGTTTATTCTTTCCTTAAGAATGAAACCGTTTATTCTTTTCCTAAGAATAAAACCGTTTATTGTGACCTGTTGGGCTTATTTTGTCATCATCATCATCTTATTTTGTCATCATCAATAAACCGTTTATTCTTTCCTTAAGAATGAAACCGTTTATTCTTTTCCTAAGAATAAAACCGTTTATTCTTTTCTTACGAATGAAACCGTTTTTTCTTTTCCTAAGAATAAAACCGTTTATTCTTTCCTTAAGAATAAGACCGTTTATTCTTTCCTTAAGAATAAAACCGTTTATTCTTTCTTAAGAATGAAACCGTTATTTTTTTCCTAAGAATAAAACCGTTTATTCTTTCCTTAAGAATGAAACCGTTTATTCTTCCTTAAGAATGAAACCGTTTATTCTTTCCTTAAGAATGAAACCGTTTATTCTTTTCCTAAGAATAAAACCGTTTATTCTTTTCTAAGAATGAACCGTTTTTTCTTTCCTTAAGGGGGCGTCTCAATGGGTGCAGAAAAGTTGTTCAATGTCAACCAATATTTTTGACTAGTTGTATATGAAAAGGGCTGCAATTGTCCCATGTTTCAGTACTTCAGCGTAAATAGAAAGAGAGTTTTTTTTTTTTTTTCAACGTTTTTTTCACATTTTCAATTCGACACTTCTTTACACACGTTTCAGATATAATTATTCTGTGACCCTTTTCTGACACATTGGCATATAATAAAGGATTGCAAGTAAAAGAATTTCCAAAACATCTTTAGTTTTCCTAATACAAATGTTCAAAGTTCCCCCCAAAATTATGCAAATATGGCATGTTTATTGCTATTATAAAATCAGTAAATGAACTTAGAGAAACAGGGATACTTGCACATGTAGAGAGATGCCATACATTATATACGGTGTAAGTTTCATGTAAATTGAATAAAAATTAAAAAGTTTTGTCAACATTTGTGTCAATTGAAAAAAAAACAGAAATTAATAAAGTCTAAGGTTCTAAAATCTGTGGCTGAGGTTGACATCAACCAATTTTCTCCAAAATTGGCATCCTTACAGATAGGCTTACGTACAGTAAGGTCTGTAAGTTTGATGCAAATCGCCCAAAAAAAAAATGAAAAAAAAAAAATTTTGAAAAAAAAAAAAAAAAAAAAATCCTTTTTTTTTTCTCTTAAATTTTTTCCAATTAAACTAATTATAATATTTGTTTAATATATGCTATTGTGATAGCAAAGAGTCATAGCTATGATTTCAGTTGACACTTTTGATTCATAATCGATTTTGACCATTTTGGCATAATTTTCACAACTACTTTATTATTTTTTTTCTCCCTTCCTATTTATGCTACGATGCTGAAACTTGGACCAGATGAAACACTTTTCATATAGAACTTGTCAAAAAAGTTTGATTGAAATCGAACGAGTTTTCATTTTTTGCATTTTTGAGCCAAACAGGATTGAAACGCCCCCTTAAGAACGAAACCGTTTATTCTTTCGTTAAGAATAAAACCGTTTAGTCTTTCCCTAAGAATAAACCGTTTATTCTTTCCTTAAGAATAAAACCGTTTAGTCTTTCCCTAAGAATAAAACCGTTTATTCTTTCCTTAAGAATAAAACCGTTTAGTCTTTCCCTAAGAATAAAACCGTTTATTCTTTCCTTAAGAATAAAACCGTTTAGTCTTTCCCTAAGAATAAAATCGTTTATTCTTTCCTTAATTAAAAGAATTAAACCGTTTATTCTTTCCCTAAGAATACAACCTTTTATCCTTTCTTAATAATAAAACCGTTTATTCTTACTTTAAGAATAAACCATTTATTCTTTTCTTAAGAATGAAACCGTTTATTCTTTCCTTAATAATAAAACCGTTGCTGTTTGAATGGTACAGTGGTACTGTACACAAAATTATACAGTAGAGTACAGTATGCACATTTTTTAAATTTATAAGGAAAATATATATATTTCAGTGGCTTACTGTAATAAAGGTAAGCAAACTCTTACATGGCGTTTTCTTTGCAATGGAGTATAGTACAGTACATTCTTTTGTACACTTTTATACAGAATAGAACTGTACTTGTTTTTGTATTTACCGTTTAATATTGGTGTATCGTACCCTGTACTATATTTCATGGGAGGGAGCCGGTCGGCCGAGCGGACAGCACGCTGAACTTGTGATCCTGTGGTCCTGGGTTCGATCCCAGGCGCCGGCGAGAAACAATGGGCAGAGTTTCTTTCATCCTATGCCCCTGTTACCTAGCAGTAAAATAGGTACCTGGGTGTTAGTCAGCTGTCACGGGCTGCTTCCTGGGGGTGGAGGCCTGGTCGAGGACCGGGCCGCGGGGACACTAAAAAATGACCCGAAATCATCTCAAGATAACCTCAAGATATGGGTTTGAGAGCATTCATCACCAGTGGATTTTGATCAAGTTTGGGTGATTAGCAGCTTCTTAATGATCTTAATGTAAAGTGTATGAAAGTCATAAGTATGTGTGTGCACTAATTATTAAAACAGAAAAACATTTATCACCTGATGAAATAATGTAACAGATATAAATGGTCAAAATACATATCTGAAGTAGGGGCCCTGACAGCTGTGTGGACAGCGCACGGGATTCGTAGTCCTGAGGTTCCGGGTTCAATCCCTGATGGAGGCGGAAGGGGAAGGGAACTATCAGGAGAAGCGCCAAGCCATTACTACTATTTAGCACTGGGAAGAAAGTCAGGATAAGATAAATAGGTACCTGGGAGTTAGACAGCTGCTACGGGCTGCTTCCTAGGGGTGTGTAAGAATAAAGGAGGCCTGGTCAAGGACCGGGCCGTGGGGATGCTAAGCCCCAAAATCATCTTAAGATAACCTCAAGACTACTATGAAGTTTCACTCTTGCTTCTAAGAATAAAACCGTTTGTCTTTGTTTATGAGACAGTTTTGGGTCCAGAAGAGAGCAGATTGCCTTTGACCTCCTTGTCGATGAGACAGTAGAGAATATTTGGGGTGGTAGCCCCAGAAAGGTTTTCTCGAGGTCCAGGAATATCAGTAATCCAGCTATTCAGTCATTCAGGTGGGTTACACAGAGTGGTAATACAATCAACTGTGCCAACCACTTTCCTATAGCCATACATGTCTTGGTGCAGTTTAGGCATTTTCCACTCAAGTCTGTTGAGTGCCATTCTATCACCCGCCTTGGCTGTAATATTTTGGAGAGAGAGATGGATCTTGGATTAGCTGGATCTTTAAGTTTTGGGATCGGCACTGTGGGTGCCCTATTCCAAGCTATAGATCTAGTTTGAGAAGTCCAGGCTAAATTAATTAACTTTAGGTATGCAGCATCTCCCTCTGGGCCGGCGTTTCTAATCATTGCATAGGTTATTTTGTCGTCTCCAGGAGATGTATCTTTGGAGTTTTTCTTAGTCAGATTGAGCTTATCCATTGTGAAAGGGGAATCAGTGTCAGAGACTTCTGTACATGCTGTTAGGATTCTGAGCCATCTTTCTTCTTCTAATCCTTTCTGCACTACTAGTACTTCTGGTGGAAGCTGATTATTGGCTGCTCTTTCTGCAAATTTGGTTGTCAGTAATTCGGCTTCCTGTTGAGAATCCTTAGGGTGTTAGACTTTTTGTGTTTTATTACCTTTGGCCTCACTTTTGTTCTTTGATTATCCTGGTGTTTTGATCCACATGCTCCTTGACCTCACAGACTAGGATCCTGTTGCGGTCACTTGGCTGTTTTTTGTATAGCTTCCTTGTAATGTTGAGTCTGTGATTGAGTTCTCTGTCACGATCGCAGTAGTACCAGTGATCTTTGTGGTGCCTGGTGTAACACTGATTTTTTCAGTGGAATTGAGTGATTGGATGCACTCTGAATTGATGGGCAGAACATTAATCAGGCAGAACAAGACAAAGTCTTGTTCTGCCTGATTAATGGGTTCGGGAACAACATAGTTTTTATGCCACTCTGAGTAGAAATGTTGAAAGCGTTCCCAATTTGCTGGAGCGAAGTTCCAACCTTCTGGTGAAGGTGGGTTGATCCAACCATAGATAAATTTAGACCTCATAGTGGTCGCTTGTGAGTGTAGACTCAACTGACGATGTTGCTGCATCTCTGAGGGAGGGTAAAATGAAGGTAAGGTCTAGTCTACCTCCTTGGATGTGGGTGGGTTCATTCTTGTTTAGGGTTTGAATATCTGGTAGTTCAAGATATTTGTGTTCAAGTCCTGTGCCAAATGATGACGGACATTGAAATCACAACATATTATTGTGCTTCAGGTGGTGGCGTGACGAAATAACACAGAAAGATCCATTTCAGCACGCGGAGATCTGTAAACATTAAGCACTTCAAGTTTGTCGCGTCTTAGCTCAATGGATACTCCCATCACCTCCGTTGCCAGCCCACAATCGGGTGGGCTGGTTATGGGCAAGGAGATAAGGTCAGTTTTCACTTAGATGGCACGTCCCCTGGATTGCCCGTTGACCAATGAAAGGAAGAAGCCTCAATAGCCTGAGATTTTTATTCGTCTCGAAGCAAGCTCTTCTAATAGCAGGATGTCTATGCTTTTGGTTGCTGATATGCATTGCAAGTGTTGCAATTTTGTGCGCAGCATTAGCGCATTCTATTGCAGGATCTTTAGTCCTTTTCCTTGTTGGAACTTGTTGATATTACCGTGGCATCCATGGAGGAAGAGTTAGATGAACTCGCAATGGAAGTTGAAACTGGAGTTCAACTTCCTTGGTGCTTGGGTCACTTTATACTGATTCATCAAGGTCGCTTTCAGAAGTACTGGATTCCACCTGTTCACAATAGCGTGATATCTGTGTGTAATGAAGTGAGGGCGGAGAAGCAGAACGGCCTATTGACATAGCTCGAGTGCATGGGGAAATTGTGTAAAACTCTGGTTTGTTTCTCAGAGAGGCTGCAGGATCCAAATAAGTTCAGTTGAACTTTTGGTTGCAATTCTTTTGAACATGTCGAAGCTCAGTCGATTAAGGCAGCGTCTGAGATGCTCGCGGACGTAGGTTCGAATCCTCGTTACGGCCCTTGTAGATTTGTTCAATAAATCCCTGTGTTCTAATTTGCCTTATTACGAACATTCATGCATTGAAATTTTGGTTTTAATTTCTTACTAATCATAGCTCCCAGACTCCTTTCGCAATCCTACTTCGCAATCTCAACACCATCTAGCTCGTATATAGTAACTCTAATAATTACCTAGCCTCAAAACTTTACATTTATCAACATTAAACTGCATCTGCCAATCTTTTTACCATTTTAAAACCCTATTTAGACCGACTTGAAGTGATAATGAGTCTTTTTCCATGTTTGTTTCCCAACCGATTTTTGTATCATCGGCAAATTTGCAAATGTTGCTTTTCAAACCTGAATATAAATCATTTATATATATTATAAACAACAGAGGTCCCAGGACAGAACCTTGAGACACTCCACTTACAACATTTTCCCACTCTGACTAAACCCCATTTATATTAACACTCTGTTTCCTTTGGAATAACCATGCCGTAATCCAACTTAATATAGCACCCCTCCAATACCATGAGCCTCTATCTTTTAATCAGTCTCTCATGCGGCACTGTATCAAAAGCTTTGCTAAAGTCAAGGTACACAACATCACAATCCTTACCACTCTCAACTGCCTCAACTATGCTGGAATAAAATGATAGCAAATTTGTTAAGCATGAACGGCCATTTGTAAAAACGAGAAACGGCCATTCCCTTTTAATACCCAAGGTCAAAATACATGTCCCCTTTGTTATGACCATTCATCCACTTGTACACCTCTATCATATCACTTATAATTCTTCGCATTTCTTAAGATTATAAATTAAGCTTTGTCAATCTTTCTTCACTTGAAAGGTTTCTAATTTGCGGATTAACTTTGTCATACTTCGCTGGCCATATTTTAATATGTCTATATGTAATATATAATATGGAAATAAAACATTCTCTTCTTACTTTGCCAGTAATTCATCTTTTTGTACATTTTGTGTACAAAAACACTTTTTAAAAGCTATACCTAAATCTGTTTATATAACAACAACGTTTCGGTTTTGTTCCATGGTGTCTGGGAGGATGTCACAGTAGTTAAAGAATTTTTTGAAGCAGGAGTTTCCTGCCTTAAATCCATATTGTCCTGGGTTAAATATTCATTGAGACCGCATGTGATTTGCAAATGCATTTGCCACTTGTGGTAGAGCTGAATTATGTCCATTCCTTAACCTTGGTATCTTTTTCTATTCGTTTATTCCCTTCTCTTTACTCTCTAGATTCTTCTGATAGTGGGTTTAGTAGCATGAGGTGATAGGGTTTGCTGACAAGGATTGTAATGAAGAGAAATTGTAGAGGAGACGGTTGTTAGAGGAGAATGCTGACGGAATAAAGAGGGACGATAGTGAAAGAGGATAGATTAAATACCTATGGAGTGGTACTGGTGGAAAGACCAGTACCTTTTGCAGTAAGGTGATAGAGGTGAAGCATGAGTGAGAATGAGTGCCGGTAAACAGATAAGTTTCGGTAGTTGCCGTTGTAGAAAAAGAGGCTTGGAGAAGATACACTGAAGGACTGAGGTTGTCGTAGAATGTGTAGAGAGGTTTGAACCTCCACTAGCCATGTCCATCCTTCGGTAACCTTTTAGTATCCATCAAAACGCCTCCTGATTTCCTGTTCATCAGTCTCTGCTCTCCTCCCTCAGACTTCATCATTCATATTAGCCGGTATTCGCTATCCTTGGTCCTACTTATCCATCGAAACTCATTGTCCCTCAGAACACATCTCCCAACCTTCCCGACATGTACTCCTCCCTCTAGTCATCATCTTCAATGTTTACTTACTCTCACTTTCATCATTTTCATCTGATTTAAAAATTAATTTCAAGCATCCCAAACGTTTCTCCCTAAATGTTATTATTCAATCTCTCCATCTTCACAATATTGCTATGCATCTCTCAATCTTCACAACTACTGATATCCATCTTTCCATTTTCACAACCATTACAATCCATCTCTCCATCTTCGCAACCATTACTGTTACCTCAGTAGCCCCCAACCCTTACCCCAGTAGCCCTCAGTCCTCACTCCATTAGCCCTCCGACCAGGTCCTCACCTCAGTAGCCCCCAACCCTCATCCCAGTAGCCCTCAGTCCTCGCTCCATTTGCCCCCCCCGGTCCTCATATCAATAGCCCCCAACCCTCACCCCAGTAGCCCCCAGTCCTCACTTCATTAGCCCCCAAGTCATCACCTCAGCAGGCCCCAGTCCACACTTCAGTAGCCCCCAGTCCTCCCCTCAGGAGCCCCCTCTCCTCACCTCAGCAGCCCCTAGTCCTCACCTCAGCAGCCCCCAGTCTTCACCTAAGTTGCCCCCAGTCCTCTCTTCAGTAGCCCCCAGTCCTCACTTCAGTAGCCTCATTTCCCTCACTTCAATAGCCCCCATTCCTCACTTCAGTAACCCCCAGTCCTCACTTCAATAGCCTTCATTCTTCACTTCAGTAGCCCCAGTACTCACCTCAATAGCCCCCAATCCTTTCCTCGGTATCCCCCAGTTTTTACTTCAGTAGCCCCCAGTCCTCATTTAGTAGCCCACTTTCCTCACTTCAGTATCACCCCGTTCTCACATAAGCAGCCCCAGTCCTCACTTCAGTAGCCCCCAGTCCTTACATCAGCAGCCCCCTGTCCTCACCTCAGCAACCTCCATTACTCTCTTCAGCAGCCCCCAGTTCTCACCTTAGTAGCCCCAGTCCTCACCTCAGGAGCCACGTGTCCTCACCTCAGCAGCCCCAGTCATCACATCAGCAGCCCCCAGTCCTCGCCTCAGTAGCCCCCAGTCCTCACTTGTGTAGCCCCCAGTCCTCACCTCAGCAGCCCCCAGTCCTCACTTCAAGTAGCCCCCAGCCCTCACTTGTGTAGCCCACTAGTCCTCACCTCAGCAGCCCTCAGTCCTCACTTCAGTAGCCCCCAGTCCTCACCTCAGCAGCCCAATCCTCACCTGAGCAGCCCCCGGTTTTCACCTCAGCATCACTCAGTCCTCGCCTCAGTAGCGCCCTTCATTTACTACAAAGCCCTAATCTTTCAAAAGTCCCCAACTTTCACAAAAGTAGCCCCAGTCGGCGTCTCAGTCGTCCCAAGTCCTCACTTCAGTAGAGCCCCAGTCATCATCTAAGTTGCCCTAAACTTTCACCTCCCGTAGCCCCTCAGCTCTCGCCTCAGCAACAGCTCAGCATTCACCAGAGTAGTCCCAATCCAATACCTCAGTAGCCTCACTCTTCCCACTTCAGTAGCCCCTGCAGCT
>WNGS01111181.1:19810711-19821354 GCA_020271785.1 Procambarus virginalis
AGGGAAGGTCCCTGGAATACGGTCCCTGGAATACGATCCCTGTCGCGAAGAATCGTTTTTTCATCCAAGTACACATTGTTACTGTTGGTTAAACAGAGGCTACAGGTTAAGGAACTTGCGCCCAGTAAATCCTCTCCCGGCCACGGATACGAACCCATGACATAGCGCTCGCGGAACGCCAGGCGAGTTTCCTTACCACTAAGGCTACCACGTGAGACTGTCCTCCTGGGAGGACAATCAGAACAAAATCCAGGAGCAGAGGACCAGGTTTTAGGCCCACCCTGAACCCTTCTACATGTGAAATAATATGTTCCAACCCGGGCTCATCGTAGAGAGAATAGAGGGTCTTCTGCCAACATATCCATAAAACTAAACCTGAAGACACACATCTCCTAGGAGCCCCCTGGGATTTGAAAGCCATCGATGAGGTCCTTCGATAAGAAAATCGCCGACCTTGAAGAGGAGGATGGGAGGATTGAGGATATGATGCTCATGATGCCCTCTACCCATCACCAGATGCTGTCCTAACCCAGGTTAACCTAGCTATTCATGAGGTGTTCACCATCTGTACATGCGCTAGCCAAACACTAGGCTAGCCCGTGCTGACCGGGGGTTACTGGGGGGGAAAGTCATGCGTAGGAAAAGAGGCACTTGCGACCCTCGTCTCGTGTGATTGCACCTATCATTCGGAAGGTCTTCCCGTAAAGACTTGGGGCCGTCGGACTGTTCGAACAGCAACCGCAATCGCTGTGTACCAGCCTGCCTGTCCTCCTCATCGGCATCTGACGACCTAGTGAAGGAAATTTTACCTGCTTATTTACATCAGCTGGCAGGTGTACCTGATCCCAACTTTACACGCTGTGCCACAGAGTGGGCCTCTCGTGCAGGCCCATCAACTCAACCACCATCCCCAAAAGCCCAAAAGCAATCCAGCTGGGATGGCCCCATTGTAGACCAAGTTGCTGCAGGAGCCTGGGTGCTGCAACAACACAACACGACATTGCTCGCCTCACAGCAGTAGCAGCCCCCACATGCACGGGGGATTTCCTGTTAGCAACCTAATGTCGTCAACTGGCACGCATCTCACACCACACGCCCTCCGAATTGTTGTGGCCCGCTGCCTTGCTGCCACAATCCACAACAGATATAGGTGTATTTGCGGCGACGGTGGTGACTGACAGGTACGGCCACCATTGCCTACTCTGCCAAAGCACAGGTGGTTGGCATTCGAGGCACAGTGAAGTTAATGACATCATCAAGAGGAGCCCTCACCACAGCTGGATGCCCAGCTGAAAGAGAGTCCCGTTACCTAATGCTCCGTAACTCTGAGGCTCTTATTAGTCGCCCCGGATGGAATCACAGTGATCCCCTGGAAGAACGGCAAGCAGTTGGTATGGGACTAAACGTGCGTATCAACGCCTGCTACACCTACATTGACCTCAGTGTTGCACAACCAGGTGGCGCTGCCACTAACAGGAAGCAGCCAAATCCCGTAAGTACAGAGAACTGGAGTCACCACTACAATTTTGTCCCCGTTGCTTCTGAGACCACTCGGACCGCTCCTGGGCTAAAAGTGCTACCAGTTTTTTTGAAGGAAGCTGGGTTCTAGGCTCATTAAACCAACAAGGGACCCTAGAGCTGCCTGCTTTCTTTTCAAGCGCCTCAGCGTGGTGATACAGAGGGGAAATGCACACTGCATTCAGGATTCCCTCGCCCACCATCCTGAGCCAGCTGTAGGAACTACCGGGCAACACTTATGATAAGCCATCTTTGGCACCCAATATGTAACCCTTTTTTTGTAACAAAGATCAAATAAAACAAATATAGTGCATGTGTACATACCAAAAGGATCGGGGTGGTAGGAGAAGATAATATTAGTGGTCAGTGAGAAACCACAAGGCCTTCTCTGAATACTTTTTATTTTCATGTCCGAGGCCTATGCGTCCCACAACTGGAACCCAGAGGTGGTACCCCCTCACAACACTTATATATAATATAGATTATCATATATATATATCTATATATATATAATATGAGGTATATATATATACACACTAATATAGATACTTACACATATATGCGAACAAGCCTGAATGGTCCCCAGGACTAGTGTGAGTTTTCAGTTATAAAAAATATATACAAAAAAAAAATCAATTATATATATATATATAATTATATATACTATAACTATAGATACTTGATATCGATAATGCAAACAAGCCTAATGGTCCCCACGGACCTACGATACGAAACTGCAACACAGAGCCCCAGAAGTGACTCGAACCCAATACTCCCAGGAGCACACGCACTGGTATGTACAGGGAATGGCCCTTAAACCACTTGACCCCATGCACGACCCGGACATAAGGAAGTGATAGCCTGAGACTATATGAACCACACTTCCCTCCGCCCGGCACCGTAGATGGGTTATCCTTGGGCATAGCATTTTATCAGAATCAGCTCCTCATTTTTTGGTGGTGGCAACACGTGAGGAACATCAAATGCAAACAAGCCCTGAATGGTCCCAAGGACGAGATACAACTGAAAAACTCACACCCCCCAGCCAATGACTGCGAAACCCAATACTCCCGAGGCGCACACGCAACTGGTATGGTACAGGGATGCCTTATAAACACCCTTGACCATCCGGACCGGACATAAGGAAGTGATAGCCCTGAGCGACTATGAAGCCACTTCCCGCCCGGCAGCCCTAGATGGTTATCACTTGGGCATAGCATGTTTATCAAATCACCCTCATTTCTTTTTGGGGCAAGCACGTGATGCGAACCAAAATGCAAAAAAGCAACTGAAGGGTCACCCGGAACTAGATACACTGAAAACTCACACCCCAGAAGTGGACTCGAACCCATACTCCAACCCATACTCCAGGGAGCAACTGCAACCTGGTCATAGCCAGGGGATGCCTTACAAGCCACTTGACCATCACGAACCGGACAAAGGAAGTGATAGCCTGAGCTCATATGAACCACTTCCCCCGCCGGCACCGAGATGGTTATCTTGGGACATAGCATTTTATTTTTTGCGTGTCTCCAGGGAGTCATGGGTTTCGCAGTTCAACTTCTGTGGGTGTGAGTTTTCAGTTGTACGTAGTAGTCCTGGGGACCAATCCGGCTTGTTTGGCATTTGTGTTCCTCACGTGTCCTCCCCAAAAAAATGGAGGTGATTTGATAAAATGCCTATGCCCAAGATAACCACTCTAGGTGCCGCGGGGAAGTGGTTCATATAGCTCAGGCTACTACTTCCTTATGTCCCGGTCCGTGATGGTCAAATGGTTCTTAACCGGCTACTCCCTGTACTACCAGTCGCCGTTGCTCTTGGGATTAGGGTTCGATCACTCTGGGGTGTGAGTTTTCAGTTTGTATCCTCAGTCCTGGGTGGACCCATTCAGGCTTGTTGTGCATTTGTGTCCTCACGGTGCTTTGCCCCCAAAAAATGACGGGTGATGTTGATAAAATGCTATGCCCAACCGATACCATCCGAGTGCCGGGCGGGGAGTGGTTCATATAACCTCAGGCTAGCGACTTCCTTATGTCCGTGTCGTGCACTGGTCAGTGGTTTAAGGCCTCCTCCTGTACCATACCACGTTGCGTGGCTCCTGGGGAGTATGGGTTCGAGGTCACTTCTGGGGTGTGAGTTTTCAGCTTGTGTAGTCGTCCTGGGGACTATTAAGGATTGTTTGCATTTGTGTCCGTCACGTGTTGCCCCAAAAAAATCGACGGGGGTGACTTTGATAACGATGCTATGCCCAAGATAACCATCTAGGTGACGGCGGGGAAGTGGTTCATATAGGCTCAGCTATCACTTCCTTATGTCCGGTTGTGGTGTTCAAGTGGTTTAAGGCATCCCTGTACAAACAAGTTGCGTCGGCCTCCTGGTCGTATGGGTTCGAGTCCACTTCTGGGGTGTGACGCTTTGTCAGTTGTATATAGTCCTTGTGGGACCATTCAGGCTTGTTTGCATTTGTATTTGTTCCTCCACGGGTCTGCCCCAAAAATGAGGGTGATTTGATAAATGCTTATGCCCAATATAACCATCTAGGTGCCGGCGGGGAAGTGGTTCATATAGCTCAGGCATATCACTTCCTTACTGCCGGTCGTGTATGGTCAAGTGGAATAAGGCATCCCTGTACATCCAGTTGCGTTGCTCCGGGAGTATGGGGTTCGACTCACTTCTGGGGTGTGAGTTTTCAGTGTATCTAGTCCTGGGGGACCATGTACAGGCCTCTGTTTGCATTTGTGGTTTAGGATACCACTTGATAAGCAGATGATAGAGTTCTGTATGGTGTTGGAGTGCAACCTGACTGAATAGTATAGAGTGTAGGATTCATTATTATTATTATTATATGTGTTTATGTATTGTGTGTGCTTTGTCCAGTAAATGTATTTAAATTTGCCGGTGTTTGCTCTTGTCCTAGTGAGGCTTCCAGGAAGTAGGAAAGAAGGAGAGAGAGAGAGAAGAAAGAACCAAGAACCACAGCTGTGGACAGGGTAGAATGGAAAACTAATAAGTCAAAGGGGATTGAGCAGATCATATCACATAAGGAGAGAGTGGGGAGTCACAGCGGCTCGATTGGGTGTGTGCACGTGACAAGAGGCTAAGTATTGGAGCCACATCCCCTAAATGTGTGACGTTGAGCCCCTCTCACAGAGCCAGAATGATCTTACCAGGGTGATCTCCTGGTAAAGTATAAGCACTCTACCGAGTTTTGGGTTGGATTGTCCATAAGGAAGGTTCAACGATAACACACCAACCCACAATAAAATAAATTCATTCAGTCTGTGTAGGTCATCTTGTAGCCTCCTATATCCTCCTGTTTTAACCCTCCTCATAAGTTGTGCATCATCAGCAAACAATGAGAGGAACGATTCTATACCCTCTGGAGATCATTTACATATATCAGAAACAGTATAGGTCCAAGAACTGAACCCGCGGGACTCCACTGGTGACGTCTCGCCAATCTGAGGCCTCACCCTTCACAGTGACTCGCTGTCTTCTGTTGCTTAGGTAGTCCCTATCCAATGGAGTACCTTCCCTTTCACTCCTGCCTACATCTCCAGCTTTTTCACTAGCCTCTGTGTGGTACTTGTCAAAGGTTTTCTGGCAATCCAAAAATATACAGTCTGCCCACCCTTCTCTTTCTTGCCTGATTTTTGTTTGCCTGGCCGTAGAATTCAATTAATCCTGTGAGGCAGGACTTGCCATCCCTGAACCCATGTTGATGCTGTGTTACAAGTCGCTCCAGATGCTCCACTAGCTTTTTTCGCACAATCTCTCCATCACCCAGCATGGTATGCAGTTAGGGACACTGGCCTGTAGTTCAGTGCTTCCTGTCTATCCCCTTCTTGTATATCGGGACTACATTAGCAGTCTTCCTAATTTTTGGCAATTCCCCTGTTGCTAGTGATTTGTTACACACTATGGAGAGACGCAGGCACGTGCTTCTGCTCCTTCCTTTAATATCCATGGGGTGATTCCATCTGGGCCTATAGCCTTTGTAACCTCCAACTCTAGCAAGAGCTTCCTTACATCCCCACTGGTAATCACAAACTCTTCTAGTCGTTCCTGGTTAACTATTCCCTCTCTTATCTCTGGAACTTCCCCTTGCTCTAATGTGAAGACCTCCTGGAATTTCTTATTCAGTTCCTCGCACACTTCCTTGTCGTTTGTAGTGAATCTGTCTGCCCCTATCCTCAATTTTATTACCTGTTCCATTACTCTTGTTGTTCTCCTGATGTGGCTGTGCAGCAATTTAAGTTGAGTGTTTGCCTTGCTTGTGATGTCATTTTCGTATTGTCCTTCTGCCTCTCTTCTCAACCTGACATATTCATTCCTGGCACTCTGGTATCTTTCTCTGCTCCTAAGTGTCTTGTTATTTATACAGTTTTTCCACACCCTTTTACTTTGCTGCTTAGCTAGCTTAAATCTATGGTTAAACCATGGGTTTCTCATCTGCATTTTGTTGTTTTCCTTTTGGACCGGGACAAACTTGTCTGCTTCCTCTTTATACTTCTGCGTAATGTAGTCAATCATGTCCTGGGCCGTCTTTCCTCTTAGCTCTGTTTCCCAAGTTATAGCTGTAAGGAATTTTGTTATCTCCTCATAGTTTCCCTTTCGGAATGCCAGCCTTTTGTTTTCAGTTCCCCCTCTTCGAGTTCCTTAACCCTTCTTCAACCAAATATTCAAACGTCAGTACACTGTGGTCGCTCATTCCTACCGGAGCCTCGATACCGATATTCCTTATGTCAGAGTCGTTCAGGGTGAAGACCAGGTCAAGTCTCGCTTGTTCATCATTTCCTCTCATTCTTGTGTGTTCCCTGAGATGCTAACTTAAGAAGTTTCTTGTCACCACCTCCAATAGTTTAGCTCTCCATGTATCCTCACCTCCATGCTGTTCCTTGGTCTCCCAGTCTATCGCTCTATGATTGAAGCCCGCTATGATGAGCAGATAGGATCTATTTCTACAAGCAGCAGAGGCTGCCCTCTCAATTTTTGTGTTAATTGCCATGTTGTTGTTGTCATACACTTGCCTGGGTCTTCTATCATTGGGTGGAGGGTTATATATTACTGATGCTACTATACTTGGTCCTCCCATTGTTATGGTGCCTGTTATGTCTATATCCCTAGCAGCCCGGGATAGCCCTCTCCTTGAAACTCCCTTTCTTTCTAATTAGTAAGGCCACTCTGCCTCCTCCCCAACCTTCCCTTTCTTTCCTTAAAAGTGCTAGTCCTGGGGTAACACCACATTCATTATGATTTCTGAGAGTTTTGTTTCCGTGAGTCTGATTATATCTGGGTTCACTTCTTGTGCTCTTTCCCTTAGTTCACTTGTCTTGCTTGTAATCACATCTTTGTTCGAGTACATCACCCTGAAACTGAGTCTCTTCTGTCCTTCCTCAGTTTCTGTTGACTCCCCTGAAGCAGGGAAACGGGGAGGGTTCGGGATGGGAGGGCCTAAGGAGGGGGACCTTTGGAATCTGGGTATGCGTGGGGGCTGGGAGGATCTGGTACAGGGAGGATGATGGAGGAGAGAGAGCTTGGGGGGGGGGGGGGGTGGAGAAGAGAGGGTATGGGGGGGAGGCTAGGAGGGAGTTGGTGAGAGGATTGTTGAAACTGTGTATGGAGTCAGCCTCCACCACATCACTTCCTAATGCATTCCATTTGTCAACCACACTGATACTAAAAAAGTTCTTTCTAATATGTCTGTGGCTCATTTGGGCACTCAGTTTCCACCAGTGTTCCCTAGTGCATGTGCCCCTTGTGTTAATTAGCCTGTCTTTATCTACCCTATCAATTCCTTTGATAATCTTGAATGTGGAGATCATGTCTCCCCTAACTCTTCTGTCTTCCACTGACGTGAGGTTTAATTCCCGTAGTCTCTCATTGTAGCTCATACCTCTCAGCTCAGGTACTAGTCTGATGGCAAACCTTGGAACCTTTTTCAGTTTAGTCTTATCCTTGACTAGATATGGATTCCATGCTGGGGCTGCATACTCCAGGATTGGCATGACGTATGTGGAATACAAAGGTCTGAATGATTTCTTACACAAGTGTCTAAATGCCGTTCTTATGTTGGCCAACCTGGCATATGCCGCTGATGTTATCCTCTAGATATGGGCGGCAGGGGACAGGTCTGGTGGAATATCAACCCCCAAGTCTTTTTCTCTCTCTAACTCTTGAAGAATTTCATTTCCCAAATGATACCTTGTATCTGGCCTGCTGCTGTCTACACCTATCTTCATTACATTACATTTGCTTGGGTTAAACTCTAACAACCATTTGTTCGACCATTCCTTTAGTTTGTCTAGATCTTTTTGAAGCCTCAAGCTGTCCTCCTCTGTCTTAATCCTCTTCATAATTTTGGCATCGTCAGCAAACATTGAGAGAAATGAGTCTATACCCTCCGGGAGATCATTTATATATATGAGAAACAGGATAGGACTGAGTACAGAGCCCTGTGGGACTCCACTGGTGATTTTACGCCAATCTGAGGTCTCACCACTCACTGTAACTCTCTGATTCTTATTGCTTAGGTACTCTCTTATGCACTGGAGCACCTTACCAGTTACTCCTGCTTGACTCTCCAACTTATGTACCAGCCTCTTATGGGGTACTGTGTCAAAGACTTTTTGGCAATCCAAGAAAATGCTGTCCGCCCAGCCTTCGCTTTCTTGCTTAATCTTTGTCACTTGGTCGTAGATTTCTATTAAGACAGTCAGGAAAGATTTACCCTCCCTGAACCCATATAGGCGATTTGTCAAGAAGTCCTGGCCTCACATCTGGGTTTTTCTCTCACGATTTTCTATATTACCTTGCATGATGTTAAATATCAGATCAATACAAGTCAAGGTCACTGGCCTGTAGTTATGTGCCTCTTGTCTGTCACCCTTTTTGTATATTGGGACCACATTTGCCATCTTCCATATTTCTATTTGGTCTCCCATTTCCAGTGACCTACTATACACTATGGAGAGTGGCAAGCAAAGTGCCTCTGCACAATCTTTCAGTACCCATGGCGAGATCCCATCAGGACCAAAACTCTTTCTCACATCCAGATCCAACAGGTGTCTCTTGACTTCATCTCTCGTAAATTCGAACCCTTCCAAGGCCGCCTGGTTTACTTCCCCTTCTCCTAGTGCAGTGACCTCACCTTGTTCTATTGTGAAGATCTCCTGGAACCTCTTGTTGAGTTCTTCACACATCTCTTTGTCATTCTCTTCATACTGGTCCTCGCCTGTTGTAAGTTTCATTACATGTTCTTTCTCTCTTGTTTTCCTCCTGATGTGACTATGGAGTAGCTTTGGTTCGGTCTTGCCTTTGTTTGCTATATCTTTTTCATAATTTTTCTCTGCTTGTTTCCTCACACTAACATACTCATTCCTGGTTCTCTAGTATCTCTCTCTGCTTTCTGTTGTTTTGTTATTCCGGAAGTTCCTCCACCCCCTTTTCTTCAGTTCCTTTGCTTCCATACATGCCTTATTAAACCATGGATTCTTCTTTTGCTTCTCGAATTTTTCCTTTTGGGCCGGGATAAACCTGTTTACTGCCTCCTGACACTTTTGGGTGACATAGTACATCATGTCTTGTACAGACTTAGCTCTGAGGTCTGTGTTCCATGGTATATCCCATAGGAAACGTCTCATCTACTCATAATTCCCCTTTCGGTTCGCCAGCCTTTTGTTTCCTTGTTCTTTTTGGCCGGAGATAAATCCAAGCTCTACCAGGTACACAAAGATCAATACACTGCGATCACTCATTCCCAAGGATGCTTCCATCTTAACCTCCCTTATATCCCACTCATTTAGGTTAAATATCAGATCAAGCATGGCTGGTTCATCTTGCCCTCTCATTATTGTTGGTTCCTTGATGTGTTGGCTTAGAAAGTTTCTTGTTGTCACGTCCAGCAGCTTAGCTCTCCATGTATATGGTCCTCCTTGTAGGTTTCTGTTCTCCCAATCTATCTTCCCGTGGTTGAAGTCTTCCATGATTAGTAGTCCAGATCCATTCCTACTAGCAACAGAAGTTGCTCTCTGTATTATGTTAATGGTGGCCATGTTGTTTCTAACATATTCTTGTGTGGGCCTTCTGTCATTTGCTGGTGGATTATATACGACTATGACTATAATTTTTTGTCCTCTAGTTGTTATGGTACTTGTTATGTAGTTACTGAAACCTTCACAGCCCTGAATAACCATCTTCTCAAAATCCCAGCCTTTTCTTACCAGCAGAGCTACATCACCACCTCCTCTTCCTTCTCTCTCTTTCCTCACAACACAATAGCCCTGTGGAAACACTGCATTTGTTATGTTTTTCGTCAGTGTCGTTTCTATGAGTGCTGTTATGTCTGGGTTTTCTTCTAGTACCCATTCTCCAAGTTCATATGTTTATTTGTAATCCCATCTATGTTAGTGTAAATTGCCTTGAGACTCACTTTCTTCTGTCCCTTCTCATGTCCCCTTCTTGTCAAGCATTCAGATGATGGAGGGAGCAGTTCATAAGTGTGAGGATTTGTGAGGTGGATAACAGGGTCTCAGTGGATAATGAAGTGAGGGGTGGGGTGTCAAGTGAAGGGGGACAGTGGTGGGTATGGGATAAATTGGGAGGGAGGACAGGGAGGGAAAGGGGGGACATGATGGGAGTAGAGGAGAGGTAGGAGGGTGGGAATGGGGTGAGGGGGGGGGAGGAAGAGGTGGGTGAGCTTTTGAGTGGGGGCAGGGAGGGTTCAGCATATTGGTGGTTTCTATGCAGAGGAGGGTGGTGGAGTTGCCCTCCCTTCTGGTGTTACTGGTTGCTGGTTGTGGGTTCCCCCCTCACCTCTGGAGATGTTGTGTTGGGGGTTGTGATTTTCTGGTTTTCCTCCTCTGCCCTGCACTTCATTCTTGCTTCTGCCGCCACGGCCCTCTCTTTCCTCGTCATGTCCCTCTGGAGGAATACTTTTTTTAATTCTCCCATGCATTGCAGGTGGCTCTTCCCTTGCTAGAATCTTCTCCTTGTGGTCTCTTTTGCAAACACTATCTTTATCATGTGGTATCTGTCCTTGTTGTGGCAGTAAATGAATACTAAATGGGGCTAGAGTATGGAAGAGGAAGAACATGCCATTGAGAAGGTTTTCAGGTTGGGCTGGT
>WNGS01111181.1:19837430-19847839 GCA_020271785.1 Procambarus virginalis
AAAACCCTAGAAAACTCCAGAACTTCCCAGAAGAGTTTTGGGTTGGTCAACCTTTGTACCACCGTGGCCGAGTGAGTTGAGACAGGTGTCTGGGAAGCACCAGGTCGAGAGTTCAAGTCCCTCCTATAGCTCCATTGCCTTAAAATGATTTTCATTGATATATCACGCCAATGTGATTGAGCCAGAGATGTAGTAGGCCTATGGGTTATGACATGTCTATATCATGTTGAGATGCGCCTACTGGGAACCAGGGCGCTGCACTTCTTCAAATATTCAACGTGCAAGTAACAGTTCTCCATGAAACGACTTTGCTGTATTAAAAGATTTCAACTTGTCAAACAGATTGGCTTGTTGAGAAAATGAGATCTTGAAGGTATCAACTATTGGGCTCATGTGATCTTCACTGTACTTCAGTGACCGTGTACATGACAGTAGCACTGTGCATAAGTACCAGTGTACATAACAGTAGCACTGTGCATAAGTACCAGTGTACATAACAGTAGCACTGTACATCAGTGCCCGTGTACATAACAGTAGCACTGTACATCAGTGCCAGTGTACATAACAGTAGCACTGTACATCAGTGCCCGTGTACATAACAGTAGCACTGTACATCAGTGCCAGTGTACATAACAGTAGGACTGTACATCAGTGCCCGTGTACATAACAGTAGCACTGTACATCAGTGCCAGTGTACATAAAAGTAGCACTGTACATCAGTGCCCGTGTACATAACAGTAGCACTGTACATCAGTGCCAGTGTACATAACAGTAGCACTGTACATCAGTGCCCGTGTACATAACAGTAGCACTGTACATCAGTGCCAGTGTACATAAAAGTAGTACTGTACATCAGTGCCCGTGTACATAACAGTAGCACTGTACATCAGTGCCAGTGTACATAACAGTAGCACTGTACATCAGTGTCAGTGTACATAACAGTAGCACTGTACATCAGTGCCAGAGTACATAACAGTAGCACTGTACATCAGTGAAAGTGTACATAACAGTAGCACTGCACATCAGTGCCCGTGTACATAACAGTAGCACTGTACATCAGTGCCCGTGTACATAACAGTAGCACTGTACATCAGTGCCCGTGTACATAACAGTAGCACTGTACATCAGTGCCCGTGTACATAACAGTAGCACTGTACATCAGTGCCCGTGTACATAACAGTAGCACTGTACATAAGTGTCGGAGTGCACAACAGGAGCTCAATTATTATTGGTCGTAATTCATCACGCTCCTGCACGCATGTTCTTAAAACATTCGTCCAGTATTGAGTAATCCAAAGAGGGATCGTCCTCTGAGTCTCAGAAACGAACACATGCATTACCTGTCATCTGATTCTTGTAGTAAAACATCTCTGGCGACGCTGTTTCCTCCGTGTAAACTTTAAGATGCGGTTATCCAATAAACACTGAAAGATGGTCTAGCAAAAGTTGACCAAACAACATCAAAATGTTTTGGTAATAAGTAACAACAAAGCAAGAATTCCGCAGAAGGTGAGACCCGGGACGCGCCGGTTCCTATAGCCGCATGCTGCGGTATTATCCTCGCTCCTCACCTGGAAGGAATATATCAGATCTCTGTGGGTCGAAAGTCCTGCTTCTATACGGTAATTAAGAGCCTCTGTAGCGATTCTTGTTAGGCGGGAATGTAATATAATTACCCTGGCCTTCTACCTGCTAATTAAAGATTTTTAATTAACACAGGTGTGAGCAATTATCCGGCGGCAGAGGGTATAAGGACCCCGCTAACAGGTCCTAACTACGTGTGGAGTAATGTCCAGGGGTGAGAACTGTGTGTTGGGGATAATAAAACAAGCTGACATCACCATATGTTGGGTTTGTGGAGTTTTACCTGGCCTCGGGTCCCCAGGTGAGGTGTGCAGGTGCTACACTGTACATGTGTGTGCCAATTAGCGACCCTGCTTGTCATGTTGCTAAGGTCCTATCATTAGTAAGAGTCGCAGGCGGCGTTTACTTTGGCTCCTATATAATGGGGATCCCTCGGTGTATGTGCGGGGTGCGTGTGCGTGTGAATTTATTTACTATTTGTGTCTGCAGAATCTAGCTATCCAGCGACCCCCGAGCGCTGTCCACTCAGCCGCGAGGCCGCTTCGTGTATGTACTCACCTATTTGTACTCACGTATTTGTGCTTACGGGGGTTGAGCTTTGGCTCTTTTGTCCCGCTATATATGTGTGTGTGTGTGTGTGTTCACCTATTTGTTCTTGCGGGGATTGAGCTTTGCTCTTTCGGCCCACCTCTCAACTGTCAATCAACTGTAACTAACTACTAAAGTTTTTTTCCACACACACACACACACACACACACACACACACACACACACACACACACACACACACATATGGGGGGATAGGTTGCCTGGGGGGGGGGGCTGGTAGCCCGGTGCATAGCGCGCAGGACTCGTAATTCTGTGGCGCGGGTTCGATTCCCGCACCAGGCAGAAACAAATGGGCAAAGTTCCTTTCACCCTGAATGCCCCTGTTACCTAGCAGTAAATAGGTACCTGGGAGTTAGTCAGCTGTCACGGGCTGCTTCCTGGGGTGTGTGTGTGTATGGTGTGATGTGGAAAAAAGTATTTAGTAAACAGTTGATTGACATTTGAGAGGCGGGCCAAAAGAGCAAAGCGCAACCCTCGCAAACACAACTAGATGAATACACACACACACACACACACACACACACACACACACACACACACACACACACACACACACACACACACACACACACACACTCACACACACACACACACACACACACACACACACACACACACACACACACACACACACACACACACACACACACACACACACACACACACACACACACACACACACCCACACCACACACACACACACACACACACACACACACAGGTTTATCCTGTGTGTGTGTGTGTGTGTGTGTGTGTTTTTATCCTGTCCACACACACACACACACACACACACACACACAAAAGACAGGTTTATCCCCGTCCTAAAGGACAAAACGAAAAACAACAGAAGAACCCATGGTTCAACCAGGAATGCAAGGTAGCGAAACAGCTGAGTAAAAGAACATGGAGAAACTACAGAAATAACAAAACACCAGAGAGCAGGGAGAGATACCAGAGGGCCAGAAAAGAGTACCTCAGAGTGAGGAGGGAAGCAGAGAGACAGTTTGAAAATGACATCGCGAGTAAAGCCAGACCCAACCAAAGCTGCTCCACAGCCACATCAGGAGGAAAACAGCAGTGAAGGAACAAGTGATGAAGCTGCGAANTTTTTTCTATATTCTAATGCCATAAATTCCATTTACAAACCCAAGCAATATATTTATAGAATTAATCATCGAAATTAATTAAGAAAATTATGGTGATCAATTTGTGGCATCAGGAAGGAGTTCGAACGTGTGGTTGAGAGACGTTGTACCTCCAGAGATCCTGGTAGCTATAGCTATGAATTGGTAGTCGTGAATTAGTTGAAATTGAAATTATGTTTATTGAGGTATAAATACACACAAAGAGATGAGGTAGCTCAAGCTATTCTCCCCCCGTTCAGTACAACGTGTTCATACATAAATAAATAGACTCACATCACAACAATCAACATATTACGAAACATTCTGAGTGATTAAACATATACATTTCTAATGAACGTGTTGATCTTAGGATAAGAAGGTAGGGGAAATCAGGACGTATGTGGGGACAGTTTACAGTGTGAGGGAGACGGGAGCACCAGAACCACCTGCCTCTCATTAGGATTCACTCCGCTTATCTGGCTGACCGCGTGACCACTGGACCGTGTTTACGTGCTATACAGGTCGGTGGGTCGCCACCAGCGGGGGTACCCAACACGTAATAAGGAAATTTCCTCGAGGAAAAAGAACTGTCTTTCCTCCTACTGCAAAATTTTATATAAAAAGCAAAACAAATAATTCCTGGCATTTGAACACGAATAAATTAATATACACAAGTTGCCGCCAACATATCCGAGCATACTAGGTAATATATCACCCACCTCATGGACATACTACGCATATTTGCAATGACCCGCTGCTCTACTCTCCTATTCTGCTACCGAATCCAACATTAAATACCAATTGAGTACATGACATGAGTGGGGTATAAAGACTTGGGATTTGCAGAGGGAGACAATTCTTAATATTATTCAGGAGAGTGACTTAATGCATCATTCAGAAGGGAGTGTGCAGGTACCACTGTAAACTGAGGTAGTGAGTGTGTGCACCAGTCAAGACTGTGTGTTTGTACCACTCAAGATGGAGTGAGTGTTTGTACCATTCAAGATGGAGTGAGTGTTTGTACCACTCAAGATGGAGTGAGTGTTTGTACCATTCAAGGTGGAGTGAGTGTTTGTACCACTCAAGATGGAGTGAGTGTTTGTACCATTCAAGATGGAGTGAGTGTTTGTACCATTCAAGATGGAGTGAGTGTTTGTGTCATTCAAGATGGAGTGGGTGTTTGTGCCATTCAAGATGGAGTGAGTGTTTGTGCCATTCAAGATGGAATGAGTGTTTGTACCACTCAAGATGGAGTGAGTGTTTGTACCATTCAAGGTGGAATGAGTGTTTGTGCCATTCAAGATGGAGTGAGTGTTTGTACCATTCAAGATGGAATGAGTGTTTGTACCACTCAAGATGGAGTGAGTGTTTGTATCATTCAAGATGGAATGAGTGTTTGTGCCACTCAAGATGGAGTGAGTGTTTGTGCCATTCAAGATGGAATGAGTGTTTGTACCACTCAAGATGGAGTGAGTGTTTGTGCCACTCAAGATGGAGTGAGTGTTTGTGCCACTCAAGATGGAGTGAGTGTTTGTGCCACTCAAGATGGAGTGAGTGTTTGTGCCATTCAAGGTGGAGTGAGTGTTTGTACCATTCAAGATGGAGTGAGTGTTTGTACCACTCAAGATGGAGTGAGTGTTTGTACCATTCAAGATGGAGTGAGTGTTTGTGCCATTCAAGATGGAGTGAGTGTTTGTGCCATTCAAGATGGAGTGAGTGTTTGGCAAAATATCCACAGTATAACGTTATTGATAATGTATTTCGAGTGTAGCAAGGGCGCCTCCCGGCCCCGGGACGCCTCCCGGCCCCGGGACGCCTCCCGGCCCCGGGACGCCTCCCGGCCCCAGGACGCCTCCCGCCCCGGGTCCCCTCCCGGCCCCAGGACACCTCTTGCTGGCGCCATAAAGGCGCTCCACCTGCATCAACCTGCACCGCCTCTAAAAATGGATTTCATTTGATCTAATAATAACAGTTACTTTCAAAATGTGTCTTAACTTAGTGCTTAGGTATTAACTAGAATTAAGAAGTATATTGCTGATGAATTAATTGCTAAATTAATCAGACCAGTGTTCGTTTAAACTCTCGGTTGGATAAGGAAAAAGATCCGCCATTGTCATTGTTAGCATTGCAACTGCTTACACCACATGTCAACTATGAACGTTCATATGACCAGATTCCTTATAATTGTTTGATTAATTAATACTTAGTCAGAAGTTGTACTGGATTATTTGTATTTTATATTCTGTATAATGGATTCAGTCGGGGGAACGTATTGAGAGGAGAAAACCCGCACAGTTTGGGCCATCAAACCCCATGTATTGGACCAGATTAGGCTGGCAAATTAAAATACACAAACAAGACCATATAACTCGGCAGGTCTTTCTATCTGCGCGTATGGGTCTTAGTAACTCTAGCTCTACAAATTTTCAAACTAATCTAATTAAAATATCTGAACTTTATGTTACAAGTCCGGTGATAAAATGAATTATTCATCAGCAGATCTCTGCATTTCGACCTAGTCTAACCTGATATTATTTATCCAACCCATCCTCCTGTTTAGATTGTACCTATTATAGCTAAGTACGTGCGAATTCGTGACTATTTAGATCAATAGTCACGAATTCGTAGGTACTTAGCTTCTAGATAGTAGTATACTGACTAGTAAGGAATTAAAAAAATTAAACTAAAAACAAACTTAAATATTCCTAGGCCTAGTATAGCACTCACACATGTACTATAGAAAGCCTCAGATATCGTGTATTAGTCCTAGGAAGGTTGGGCTAAGTTAGTTTAATTTGTCTTTGCGACACTAGTAAAAAATTGTTTTCCGGTTTGTCCAGCTCAATAGTGCCGATTTCTACTTTTTAATTTCGTTGTATGTCGGAATGTATACTATGGTCCTCGTCGTTACTATAAGTACTACCAAAACATTAGGATGAGCTGACATATTCAGTGTCTCCTTCGAAGCTTGTAGTCGCAGCAACACCCTTTGTGGTCACCCTTTGTGGTCACCCTTTGTGGTCACCCTTTGTGGTCACCCTTTGTGGTCACTCTTTGTGGTCACCCTTTCTGGTCACCCTTTGTGGTCACCCTTTGTGGTCACTCTTTGTGGTCACTCTTTGTGGTCACTCTTTGTGGTCACTCTTTGTGGTCACACTTTGTGGTCACCCTTTGTGGTCACTCTTTGTGGTCACTCTTTGTGGTCACCCTTTGTTGTCACCCTTTGTGGTCACCCTTTGTGGTCACCCTTTGTGGTCACCCTTTGTGGTCACTCTTTGTGGTCACGCTTTGTGGTCACTCTTTGTGGTCACTCTTTGTGGTCACTCTTTGTGGTCACTCTTTGTGGTCACCCTTTGTGGTCACCCTTTGTGGTCACTCTTTGTGGTCACCCTTTGTGGTCACCCTTTGTGGTCACTCTTTGTGGTCATCCTTTGTGGTCACTCTTTGTGGTCACTCTTTGTGGTCACTCTTTGTGGTCACTCTTTGTGGTCACCCTTTGTGGTCACCCTTTGTGGTCACTCTTTGTGGTCACTCTTTGTGGTCACTCTTTGTGGTCACCCTTTGTGGCCACTCTTTGTGGTCGCTCTTTGTGGTCACCCTTTGTGGTCACCCTTTGTGGTCACTCTTTGTGGTCACTCTTTGTGGTCACCCTTTGTGGTCACCCTTTGTGGTCACTCTTTGTGGTCACTCTTTGTGGTCACCCTTTGTGGTCACTCTTTGTGGTCACTCTTTGTGGTCACTCTTTGTGGTCACCCTTTGTGGTCACTCTTTGTGGTCACTCTTTGTGGTCACCCTTTGTGGTCACTCTTTGTGGTCACCCTTTGTGGTCACTCTTTGTGGTCACTCTTTGTGGTCACTCTTTGTGGTCACTCTTTGTGGTCACTCTTTGTGGTCACCCTTTGTGGTCACTCTTTGTGGTCACCCTTTGTGGTCACTCTTTGTGGTCACTCTTTGTGGTCACCCTTTGTGGTCACTCTTTGTGGTCACTCTTTGTGGTCACTCTTTGTGGTCACCTTTTGTGGTCACTCTTTGTGGTCACCCTTTGTGTTCACTCTTTGTGGTCACCCTTTGTGGTCACTCTTTGTGGTCACTCTTTGTGGTCACTCTTTGTGGTCACTCTTTGTGGTCACTCTTTGTGGTCACCCTTTGTGGTCACCCTTTGTGGTCACTCTTTGTGGTCACTCTTTGTGGTCACTCTTTGTGGTCACTCTTTGTGGTCACTCTTTGTGGTCACCCTTTGTGGTCACTCTTTGTGGTCACTCTTTGTGGTCACTCTTTGTGGTCACCCTTTGTGGTCACTCTTTGTGGTCACCTTTTGTGGTCACTCTTTGTGGTCACCTTTTGTGGTCACTCTTTGTGGTCACTCTTTGTGGTCACCATTTGCAGTGAACACAAGGGTGCTTCAGGCTGGCAGAAGTGTTTATTATGTTAAGAAAAGCACACTGTTTATCAATGCTTGGTTGAATGAACGGCAATGTTGCGCAAGGTGCTTAAGAGCACATAATCAGTCAGTGTGAGACTCCATTGCATACATTTGAAAGATGCAATAAGGGTCAACATCACACAACTCTGTATGGAGACACTAACAACAAGTCTCCAAAACCAAAAGACAAGAGGAAGATAAAAATTTCCACAAAAGTGCAATATTGTAAAGTACATCAGGATATTAATGTCATAGCTACCATGTAAATACAATAACGACTTTTCCCACTGCACAACTATCTTTAATCAGCAACAGGAACAAGATCCATACCTGTTCCATTTAGGTTCTCAGAAGTCTTTCGTGATCAAACATGTAGCAGAAGATTTTCAACTCAAACCAATAGAAAGGGTTATCTTATATATTTCAGGTTTTCTAACTAATTCAGGATCTCAAACCTACCAGGTTGTCCAACCTCTTGTCCTCTTGATTAATTATATCTAACAAGTGCAAGCCATCGTGTTACATACAATTCCATCTGCCCCATGGGTGGATGGTCTGGGAGCTACAGCCACATTCTTCAGGAAAAAGGAGATTAACCTGGCATATCCACAAATCAAACCCGAACACATTTTCGGGTAGGTATCCTCATAAGTGCAGATTATTATCATAAATACGTCACTGGTCATATAAATATGCAAAAATAAACCTGCTGCAATTTGCAGGAGGTAAATTACTCACAGTACCAGTCATGAGTCTTAAGAGGTCTATTCCTGTTGAACCAAAACATATAAGCTCAATGATAGTTGCCTGACTAGGCCAAGATCAGTCACCCTTAGCAGTCAGATACAGGAGTGAAGATGAGCTCAGTCCCCCCTGTTGATAAATGATGGGATCTTGACACCATTGGCATTCTTCCAGAACAACCAATCCTGATGACACTTGAGTAGAGCAACAACACTTGGTCTCAGTACAGTATCAATACAGTTAATACTGGGTAAGGTTAGCATGGAAAATTAACCACAAGACCTTACCTACTAATTATAATTTATCCTATAATCAGTTTAAGGCACAAATTGCTAAACTTAGGAAAACTCTAACAATTGAAACTATACCATGAAATCATAGCACAGCAATTGCTAACAACGTTATTGAGTTAGTTCCTAAGGATAACACTAAAGAAGGTTACTACTTTAGTAACATCATGCTGTATGTAAAAAAAAAATTACTTCTTTTTTAAGAGTATTATTTAACTGCAGCACCAGACAGACCACACAGGCAACCAGTGCCAAAGGCTCTGCAGACAGGGCGAAGTTTAATACAAAAATTACACAATGTTCTACTAAAATTTAGGATGAATCAGTTTGCCTACACAGCAGACATAATCAAAGCTTTCCTTTGGGGGGGGGGGGGTTTATAGAAAGAAGACCGAAATTTTTACTAGGAGTGGAGAACACTCAAGATGAAGAGAGTCACATGGTGATATATCGCTTTTCTTCTGCCCTTTGCGGGCTACATCATCTCAATTCCCATTGCAAGCAACATTAGATTCACAGCTGAAAAAATTCCTACAGTCCCTGCAAAGCTGAAATTAGCCAAAATCTATATGTATATAATTTTCAAGGGTCATTTAATAGTGAAACACTCCTGTTCTGGAGGAGTTAACTGTTACACTCCTATCAGGAGGCCAATCATGAGCTTAAACAAGCCAACATGCCATTACAGTCATGGGCCTCCAATAATGCTATATACTCTAAACAGATACAAAATGAATTTCCTGATTATCTCATACCTTAAAATGTTAAGGTATTGGGTGTTGGATGGAACGTTAAAAGTAATAAATAAACCATTATATCAATGCCAGCAAACCCTTGTATCATCACAAAGAGAAATTTAATATTACAAATTAGCAAGGTGTTTGATCCATAGAGATTGCTAAGTCCTATAACTATTAAATGCTGAATCCTGGTACAAGAGACTTGAAAAATTAAAGTAGGTTGGGATGACCCATTGCCTCCAGAAGTACAAACAGCTTGGAAGGAGATAAAAAAGCCTTGATTGAGGAATAACCTTTCCAAGACAAGTGGTCGAGGATGGTGGTTTAGTAACTTTACGTGTGTAAAGCCTGCGGTGTGTGTGCTTACCTTGTTCCTCAAAGACAGTCACATTTAATTGTAGCCAAAGCCAGAGTCGCTTCATTAAATAAAAGATCTTTACCACAAATTGTGTTGACAGCACTACTAGTGAACATCAAACAAACCTTGTCAACCATAAATGTTAATAATGTAGTTATATGGTCAGAGAATGAAGCAGTCTTATAGTG
Source organism: Procambarus virginalis (assembly GCA_020271785.1). Taxonomy (NCBI): domain Eukaryota; kingdom Metazoa; phylum Arthropoda; class Malacostraca; order Decapoda; family Cambaridae; genus Procambarus; species Procambarus virginalis. Next base: position 19,847,491 of record WNGS01111181.1, read on the forward strand.
GGTGAGAATAATAACAACAGAGCACCTTACTTAAGCAACAGAGTTGCCTGGATTAGAGAATTTTCTGCAGGCTTTCAATTTCCACGTGTCTTCACCAAGGACAACCCTGCTGATTAACCTTTCAAGGTTATCCTCTCAAGGATAACCTTGTTTATCCTCAAGGATATACAAGGTTATCTGTTTATCAACAGATAAACAAAGTTTATCTGTTTAAACTTTTTAACAGTTTACCAAATCCATGTATGGCATCATGGACCTCACTATAATTGGTAAATGGTAGTTGGCCAGAACAAAAGCCACAGGTCATTGCAACACAATCCATGACTACCACAAGAGAACCTGTTCCATT
>WNGS01111181.1:19847864-19868652 GCA_020271785.1 Procambarus virginalis
TTTCTAGGAAAAACGAGCGCAATCAATGACTGGTGGCCATGACTACCACAATCATTTCAGATGTGACAGGAAACACAGGCTACAGGGTTGGGTCAGCCTGTTCATCAAAGACACATTCATCTGCACTGAGCTGCTAAACACCACAAACGATATGGTGAAAGTTCTGATAATCAAAATTTACATCCTAGATGTAGTAGGCAGGCAAATTCTCAGCAGTTTAAAGACCAACTAAATAAAAATAGAACACTATTTAGAAAACTTCACAAATCCAGCCCCAGTCATCATTCTGCTTAGGGATTTCAACTTACGGCACCTGAAATGGAAGACCCTAGCTAATACAGTTATATCAGAGAGAATTTCGGGATGTAGCCTAAATGAACAGTCACATGCAAATGACCTGTTGCGGAAGTGAGACAGTTTTGCCTTAAACCTGCAAATAGTAAAAACAACTAGAAAAGAGAACACACTGGACCCTATTTTCATTAATAATGATGAATTGATCAAGAACATAATGATTACAAATACCTGTTGCTCAGATCACAACTTAATTGAAGTTCTGGCAAGCATGGGGAGTAGACCTGCACAACCAGTCCCGAGTTCCAAAGAAGGAAAATTCAGCAAATTCAGTTTCAATAATAAACAGATAAACTGGGAGCAAATAAACCAAGACCTCACAGAAATAAGCCGGGAATAAAACTAAAAAATTCAAGCCGAAACCAGTGCCTGGAAAAAATAAGCTCAGTAGCACTAGACATATGCTCAAACCGCATACCCCTAAGAAAAAGAGAGGAATAGATGCAGATTGGAACGAGAACGGTGTTCCCTCTATAGGCGAAGAAAACGAATTGCGGAACAACTTGAGAGTCACACCTTATCTCAAGAACGACGAAGACGGTTAGGCAGAGAAATAGAAACGACTGAACTAAAGCTACAAGAATCATACAATATCCAGGAGAGACAAAGAGAGCAAAAAAACATCAGTGAAATAGAGAGAAACCCGAAATATTTTTTCTCCTATGCAAAATCAAGATAAAAACTGCATCTAGTATCGGGCCCCTGCGAAAGGGAGATGGAACTTTCACTGATGACAACAAAGAAATGAGCGAAATACTGAGGAATCAGTTCGACTCTGTTTTCAGCGAGCCACTAAACACACTGAATATTGATAATCCAAATGAATTTTTCATGGATGTGATACCAACATCAAATCATATATTAGATGTCACCCTATCCCTACTGGATTTTGAAGAAGCCATAGACAGTATACCTATACACTCTGCACAAGGCCCGGTTTCTTGGAACTCTAAATCCATCAAGGACTGTAAACAACCACTATCGCAGGCCCTTCACATTCTTTGGAGACAAAGCCTAGATACTGGCGTTATCCCTAACATACTAAAAACAGCAGAGATAGCACCACTCCATAAAGGAGGAAATAAGGCAGAGGCAAAAAAATTACAGACCGTTATCAGTACCATCACACATCATAAACATCTTTGAAAGAGTACTAAGAAGTAAGATCGCAAAATAGATGTAATCACAGCATCTCCATAATCGTGGACAACATGGTTTCAGAACAGTGGGCTCCTATCTATCACAGTTGCTGGACAACTAAGACATGGCCTTAGATACCTTGGAAGACAAACAAAACGCTGATGCAATTTACAAAGATTTTGCAAAAGCCTTCGACAAATGTGACCATGGTGTTATTGCACATAGATTGCGTTCAAAAGGAATTACCGAAAAAATAGGCAGATGTATCTACAATTTCTTGACTACCAGAACCCAATGTGTAATAGTCAACAGGATAAAAACCGGACCATCAACCGTGAAGAGCTCAGTCCCCCCAGGGTACTGTTCTTGCTCCAGTACTTTTTTCTCATCCTCATATCGGACATAGACAAGGACACACACTATAGTACCATATCATCCTTTGAAGATGACACAAGGATTTTTATGAGATTATACAGCATAGAGGACACAGCAAACCTCAGCCACATAATATGGTATTTTATGAAGATAAGTTCCAGCTCATGCGTTACGAAAAAAATTAATATATAAAAACGGAATCCACGTATAAAACCGCAGTCAAATCATAACAGAACGAAAAAGCAATGTGAAGGATTTGGGTGTACTCATGTCTGAAGACCTTACCTTTAAAGAACACAATAAAGCAGCCGTCACAACTGCAAGAATAAATGACAGGTTGGATAACAAGAACCTTTCAAACTAGAGATGCTATACCCATGATGATACTTTTCAGGGCGCTAGTGCTCTCTAGAGTGCAATACTGTTGCACAATGACTGCCCCTTTCAAAGTTGGAAAAATTACTGACCTGGAGAGCGTGCATAGATCCTTTACTGCTGTAATCCACTCAGTAAAACATCTAAACTATTGGAACCGACTAAAATGGGTAAATCTGTATTCTCTTGAGCGTAGGCGGGAGACATAAATAATAATTTACGCATGGAAAATAGTAGAGGGGCTGGTCCCAAACCTGCACACTGAAATAACACCACATGAGACCAGAAGGCATGGCAGGATGTGCAGAATACCCCCGTTGAAGAGCAGAGGTGCAATAGATACGCTGAGGGAGAACTCTATCACCATCAGAGGCCCGAGACTGTTCAACACGCTTCCACTACACATAAGAGGCAAAACTGGCCGACCCCTCACAGTGTTCAAGAGAGAGAACTTGATAAATACCTCCGAAGGATACCTGATCAACCAGGCTGTGACTCATACGTCAGGCTGCGAGCAGCCGCGTCCAACGGTCTGGTTGACCACTTCAGCAACGAGGAGGCCTGGTCGAGGACCGGGCCGCGGGACGTTGAGAACCGAAATCATCGCAAGGTAACCGCAAGGTAAGGTAACGCCAGATATTTTAAATAGTCATGTATATAGAGTGAGAAGGGAGGGGGGGGGGAGTGCTACCAATCCTGGAATTTGCAACTAAACGAACTATTATTAAAGAAAACATATAATGAAAAAAGGTTAGGTGCAAGAGCATTAGCATATTTATATATTTATACTCCACAAATTATACTCTTATACAAATATATGGTGTTCAAGTTAAGAGGAGCAAAAGTACAAGTATACAGGAAAAATATTAGTATATCAAAGGAGAAATGCAATATAGAACTGACAAGGATGAAATTTCAATGTATTTTAAGGATATTACCCGATATAACTGAACTTCACTTTTTTACCATAAAAATATTGTGAAATATAGTGAAATGCTGATATGACTAGGTATTGTAGTACAGCTTTATACTTTAAACTCGAAAATGAGGGCTTCTGAGATGTACATTGGTACCAGTTATATGTGTAAGGGATTGACGTTGAGTATATATAAGTTGTTTTTAGTAAAATCGCCGAAGGGTGTTCATCATTTGTCCTTCACGAAACATTACTTTTTTGCGGGGTAAACGTGTAAGGTGTGTAGTGTGTTTAATGTAAACTAACCAGATTTTTCAGTGAAGCCACCAGATACACTTACTAGTGAAATTTATACAAAACTTAGATTCTACAATGTTCCTTCAAAAAATGTTTAAGTTGACAATGTAGCCAACTTTATAAGGATGCGAAGTAAGATTAGGTGAGGGAAACAAAGGTTCAATGAACATTAACAACATTTTGGAGTAGCAATGAGGTAAGAAAATTATCTAAAACACAACTAATAGTGTTTGCCCGCTATTAATATTACTTTTCACAGAAAAGGTCAGGTTGGGGATCTATGAAAGATTATAAGCTACAGTCAAATTAAACACAATATTGTTGGCACGAAATAGAGAAGGTAAGATGTTTGATGATTCACGTGGAGAAGCTAATCTGTGTTCTCTTTCAAATAAATTACAGGGAATACATGACACTTTGTGAATGTTTGTTTTTAAAGATTTAGACAAACTTTGTCTGAATCTCCACTGTACTCTAGGACAGGGTCAGTAGGGGTCTCTTGATGTTAATATGGCTTGATATTAGAAAGAACACACCTTCTGGGCGAGATGAATGTGCAAGTAAAGAGTGCAAGGAGATGCCAGTATAAAGCATTAACCTGCAAGATCCGGACTATGGAAACTATACATCGAAATGATCCTTTGTTAATATAATCTGATACTGGAACAACGATTTCTGAGATTTCTGTTTCATTTTGACAATTATGCAACAACCATCACAATCTGAATAATCACACCAGAACAACCGCCATTACAACTAATGAACTACAACAACCACCACAATGACCACAGCGCCACCACCACCACCGCTGCCAACATACCACTGCCACCACTACCACTACCCCTCACCACCACTATCTGCACCACTAACCACATTCACTACCACTACTAAAACAATCATTAGATACTGCTGATAAAGACGTCACAGAGCTGGCACACTTTACGCTTGGCTCTAAATGCCTCGCTTCGTAAAGATCAAACCTCGAACGTGTTATGCAAATCTACTAAAGTGTTTTTTTTTTGTTTTTGGCGAACTTAATTGAAACCCGTCGACAGGCTGATCAGGGTGGAACATATATATATATATATATATATATATATATATATATATATATATATATATATATATATATATATATATATATATATATATATATATGTGTGTGTGTGTGTGTGTATATCACGAAAATAAACACGTGATTAAAAATGTGACAATGTCAGACCACGGAGGAAAAATGAAACAGGAATTTCCTTAAGTACTTTCGTATATTAATACATCTTCAGAAGGAGTGAAGGAGTGAGTTTCACTCCTTCAGTTTCTCTCCTTCAGAAGGAGTTTCTTCACTCCTTCTGAAGATGTATTAATATACGAAAGTACTTAAGGAAATTCCTGTTTCATTTTTCCTCCGTGGTCTGACATTGTCATATATATATATATATATATCAACTGAAAACTCACACCCCAGAAGTGACTCGAACCCATACTCCCAGGAGCAACGCAATTGGTATGTACAGGGACGCCTTAAACCACTTGACCATCGCGACCGGACAATAAGGAAGTGATAGCCGAGGCTATATGAACCACTTCCCCGCCGGCACTCGGATGGTAATCTTGGGCATAGCATTTTATCAAATCACCTCATTTTTTGGGGCAACACGTGAGGAACACAAATGCAAACAAGCCTGAATGGTCCCCAGGACTATTGTCCGGTCGCGATGGTCAAGTGGTTTAAGGCGTCCCTGTACATACCAATTGCGTTGCTCCTGGGAGTATGGGTTCGAGTCACTTCTGGGGTGTGAGTTTTCAGTTGTATCTAGTCCTGGGGACCATTCAGGCTTGTTTGCATTTGTGTTCCTCACGTGTTGCCCCAAAAAATGAGGTGATTTGATAAAATGCTATACCCAAGATTACCATCCGAGTGCCGGCGGGGAAGTGGTTCATATAGCCTCGGCTATCACTTCCTTATTGTCCGGTCGCGATGGTCAAGTGGTTTAAGGCGTCCCTGTACATACCAATTGCGTTGCTCCTGGGAGTATGGGTTCGAGTCACTTCTGGGGTGTGAGTTTTCAGTTGTATCTAGTCCTGGGGACCATTCAGGCTTGTTTGCATTTGTGTTCCTCACGTGTTGCCCCAAAAAATGAGGTGATTTGATAAAATGCTATGCCCAAGATTACCATCCGAGTGCCGGCGGGGAAGTGGTTCATATAGCCTCGGCTATCACTTCCTTATTGTCCGGTCGCGATGGTCAAGTGGTTTAAGGCGTCCCTGTACATACCAATTGCGTTGCTCCTGGGAGTATGGGTTCGAGTCACTTCTGGGGTGTGAGTTTTCAGTTGTATCTAGTCCTGGGGACCATTCAGGCTTGTTTGCATATATATATATATATATATATATATATATATATATATATATATATATATATATATATATATATATATATATATAATATACTTGTTTATTCGTATAAGCAAGTAGATGATGCTTATACGTATAAACTTCTTTTTATATTAACTATACTAATTTTTATAATCACTATATTAACATGACTCATATAATTGTTAATGTTAATTACAAATTAGAAATTGTGTCAATAGCTGTGCACTTCTGAATATAAGAATATTTTGATCTGGCCAAAACAGCTTAAAATCTCAACGAATTAAAATCCATTCATGGAATGCGAAGAGTTTTACTAGTTTGGTAGTTACGATGGCGGCCATCTTGGTGACGTAACTACTTCTCCACTCCACACCATAGTGACACCATAGTGACACCATAGTTACACCATAAGGACACCATAGTGACACCATAGGGTGACACCATAGGGTAACACCATAGAGTGACACCATAAAGTGACACCATAGACAGACACCATAGAGTGACACCATAGAGTGACACCATAGATCTGACACCATAGAGTGACACCATAGAGTGACACCATAGATCTGACACCATAGAGTGACACCATAGAGAGACACCATAGAGTGACACCATAGTGACACCCTAGAGTGACACCATAGAGTGACACCATAGAGTGACACCATAGATCTGACACCATAGAGTGACACCATAGAGTGAAACCATAGAGTGACACCATAGAGAGACACCATAGAGTGACACCCTGGAATGACACCATAGAGTGACACCATAGAGTGACACCCTAGAATGACACCATAGAGTGACACCCTAGAGAGACACCATAGAGTGACACCATAGAGTAACACCATAGAGTGACACCATAGAGTGACACCATAGAGTGACACCATAGACAGACACCATAGAGTGACACCATAGAGTGACACCATAGATCTGACACCATAGAGTGACACCATAGAGTGACACCATAGATCTGACACCATAGAGTGACACCATAGAGAGACACCATAGAGTGACACCATAGTGACACCCTAGAGTGACACCATAGAGTGACACCGTAGAGTGACACCATAGAGTGACACCATAGATCTGACACCATAGAGTGACACCATAGAGTGAAACCATAGAGTGACACCATAGAGAGACACCATAGAGTGACACCCTGGAATGACACCATAGAGTGACACCATAGAGTGACACCCTAGAGTGACACCCTAGAGAGACACCATAGAGTGACACCATAAAGTGACACCATAGAGTGACATCCTAGTGTGACACCATAGAGTAACACCCTAGAGAGACACCATAGAGTGACACCATAGAGTGACACCATAGAGTGACACCATAGAGTGACACCATAGATCTGACACCATAGAGTGACACCATAGTGACACCATAGATCTGACACCATAGAGTGACACCATAGAGAGACACCATAGAGTGACACCATAGTGACACCCTAGAGTGACACCATAGATCTGACACCATAGAGTGACACCATAGAGTGACACCATAGTGTGACACCATAGAGAGACACCGTAGAGTGACACCCTAGAGAGACACCATAGAGTGACACCCTAGAGAGACACCATAGAGTGACACCCTAGAGAGACACCATAGAGTGACACCCTAGAGTGACACCATAGAGTGACACCATAGAGTGACACCCTAGAGAGACACCATAGAGTGACACCATAGTGACACCATAGAGTGACACCATAGAGTGACACCCTAAAGAGACACCATAGAGTGACACCATAGAGTGACACCATAGAGTAACACCATAGAGTGACACCATAGAGTGACAAAATAGTGACACCATGGATCTGACACCATAGAGTGACACCATAGAGTGACACCATAGATCTGACACCATAGAGTGACACCATAGAGAGACACCATAGAGTGACACCATAGTGACACCCTAGAGTGACACCATAGAGTGACACCATAGAGTGACACCATAGATCTGACACCATAGAGTGACACCATAGAGAGACACCATAGAGTGACACCCTGGAATGACACCATAGAGTGACACCATAGAGTGACACCATAGAGTGACACCATAGATCTGACACCATAGAGTGACACCATAGAGAGACACCATAGAGTGACACCATAGTGACACCCTAGAGTGACACCATAGATCTGACACCATAGAGTGACACCATAGAGTGACACCATAGAGTGATACCCTGGAATGACACCATAGAATGACACCATAGAGTGACACCCTAGAGAGACACCATAGAGTGACACCATAGAGTAACACCATAGAGAGACACCATAGAGTGACACCATAGAGTGACACCATAGAGTGACACCATAGAGAGACACCCTAGAGTGACACCATAGAGTGACACCCTAGAGTGACACCCTAGAGTGACACCATAGAGTGACACCCTAGAGTGACACCATAGAGTGACACCCTAGAGTGACACCATAGAGTGACACCCTAGAGTGACACCATAGAGTGACACCCTAGAGTTACACCATAGAGTGACACCCTAGAGTGACACCATAGAGTGACACCCTAGAGTGACACCATAGAGTCAGGAGCAAGAAGACTGTTGAGCACATCCGTGTCCCTATTGGTCACCTTCTGGTCTGCTCGTCACCACAGTTGCCTCTCTTCGGAGTACCTAATTATTGTGAGTGAACAGAGTTATCAGGTGAAAGGAAACATGCCCAAGCGTTACTGTCCTGCCGCTCAAGTCGAACCCGTGACCTTACGGTTATAAACAAAATGTCCTCTGCTTCAACATAATTTTCGAATTTATTCCTAGAAAATTACATAGTTTTATTATCTTTTTTCTATATTCTAATGCCATAAATTCCATTTACATACCCAAGCAATATATTTTATAAGAATTAATCATCGAAATTAATTAAGAAAATTATGGTGATCAATTTGTGGCATCAGGAAGGAGATTCGAACGTGTGGTTGAGAGACGTGTACCTCCAGAGATCCTGGTAGCTATAGCTATGAATTGGTAGTCATGAATTAGTTGAAATTGAAATAAGTTTATTGAGGTATAAATACACACAAAGAGATGAGGTAGCTCAAGCTATTCTCACCCCGTTCAGTACAACGTGTTCATACATACATAAATAGACTCACATCACAAACAATCAACATATTACGAAACATTCTGAGTGATTAAACATATACATTTCTAATGAACGTGTTGATCTTAGGATAAGAAGGTAGGGGAAATCAGGACTGTATGTGGGGACAGTTTACAGGTGTGAGGGAGACGGGAGCACCAGAACCACCTGCCTCTCATTAGGGATTCACTCCGCTTATCTGGCTGACCGCGTGACCACTGGACCGTGTTTACGTGCTATACAGGTCGGTGGGTCGCCACCAGCGGGGGTACCCAACACGTAATAAGGAAATTTCCTCGAGGAAAAATAACTGTCTTTCCTCCTACTGCAAAATTTTATATATAAAGCAAAACAAATAATTTCTGGCATTTGAACACGAATAAATTAATATACACAAGTTGCCGCCAACCTACCCGAGCATACTAGGTAATATATCACCCACCTCATGGACATACTACGCATATTTGCAATGACCCGCTGCTCTACTCTCCTATTCTGCTACCGAATCCAACATTAAATACCAATTGAGTACATGACATGAGTGGGGTATAAAGACTTGGGATTTGCAGAGGGAGACAATTCTAAATTATTATTCAGGAGAGTGACTTAATGCATCATTCAGAAGGGAGTGTGCAGGTACCACTGAAAACGGAGGTAGTGAGTGTGTGCACCAGTCAAGACTGTGTGTTTGTACCACTCAAGATGGAGTGAGTGTTTGTACCACTCAAGATGGAGTGAGTGTTTGTACCACTCAAGATGGAGTGAGTGTTTGTACCACTCAAGACGGAGTGAGTGTTTGTACCACTCAAGATGGAGTGAGTGTTTGTACCACTCAAGATGGAGTGAGTGTTTGTACCATTCAAGATGGAGTGAGTGTTTGTGCCATTCAAGATGGAGTGAGTGTTTGTACCATTCAAGATGGAGTGAGTGTTTGTGCCATTCAAGATGGAGTGAGTGTTTGTACCATTCAAGATGGAGTGAGTGTTTGTACCATTCAAGATGGAGTGAGTGTTTGTACCACTCAAGATGGAGTGAGTGTTTGTACCACTCAAGATGGAGTGAGTGTTTGTACCATTCAAGGTGGAGTGAGTGTTTGTACCACTCAAGATGGAGTGAGTGTTTGTACCACTCAAGATGGAGTGAGTGTTTGTACCATTCAAGGTGGAGTGAGTGTTTGTACCACTCAAGATGGAGTGAGTGTTTGTACCACTCAAGATGGAGTGAGTGTTTGTACCACTCAAGATGGAGTGAGTGTTTGTACCATTCAAGATGGAGTGAGTGTTTGTTCCACTCAAGATGGAGTGAGTGTTTGTACCATTCAAGATGGAGTGAGTGTTTGTACCACTCAAGATGGAGTGAATGTTTGTACCACTCAAGATGGAGTGAGTGTTTGTACCACTCAAGATGGAGTGAGTGTTTGTACCATTCAAGGTGGAGTGAGTGTTTGTACCACTCAAGATAGAGTGAGTGTTTGTACCACTCAAGATGGAGTGAGTGTTTGTACCACTCAAGATGGAGTGAGTGTTTGTACCATTCAAGATGGAGTGAGTGTTTGTACCACTCAAGATGGAGTGAGTGTTTGTACCACTCAAGATAGAGTGAGTGTTTGTACCACTCAAGATGGAGTGAGTGTTTGTACCACTCAAGATGGAGTGAGTGTTTGTACCATTCAAGATGGAGTGAGTGTTTGTACCACTCAAGATGGAGTGAGTGTTTGTACCACTCAAGATGGAGTGAGTGTTTGTACCATTCAAGATGGAGTGAGTGTTTGGCAAAATATCCACAGTATAACGTTATTGATAATGTATTTCGAGTGTAGCAAGGGCGCCTCCCGGCCCCGGGACGCCTTCCGGCCCCAGGACGCCTCCCGGCCCCAGGACGCCTCCCGCCCCGGGTCCCCTCCCGGCCCCAGGACACCTCTTGCTGGCGCCATAAAGGCGCTCCACCTGCATCAACCTGCACCGCCACTAAAAATGGATTTCATTTGATCTAATAATAACAGTTACTTTCAAAATGTGTCTTAACTTAGTGCTTAGGTATTAACTAGAATTAAGAAGTATATTGCTGATGAATTAATTGCTAAATTAATCAGACCAGTGTTCGTTTAAACTCTCGGTTGGATAAGGAAGAAGATCCGCCATTGTCATTGTTAGCATTGCAACTGCTTACACCACATGTCAACTATGAACGTTCATATGACCAGATTCCTTATAATTGTTTGATTAATTAATACTTAGTCAGAAGTTGTACTGGATTATTTGTATTTTATATTCTGTATAATGGATTCAGTCGGGGGAACGTATTGAGAGGAGAAAACCCGCACAGTTTGGGCCATCAAACCCCATGTATTGGACCAGATTAGGCTGGCAAATTAAAATACACAAACAAGACCATATAACTCGGCAGGTCTTTCTATCTGCGCGTATGGGTCTTAGTAACTCTAGCTCTACAAATTTTCAAACTAATCTAATTAAAATATCTGAACTTTATGTTACAAGTCCGGTGATAAAATGAATTATTCATCAGCAGATCTCTGCATTTCGACCTAGTCTAACCTGATATTATTTATCCAACCCATCCACCTGTTTAGATTGTACCTATTATAGCTAAGTACGTGCGAATTCGTGACTATTTAGATCAATAGTCACGAATTCGTAGGTACTTAGCTTCTAGATAGTAGTATACTGACTAGTAAGGAATTAAAAAAATTAAACTAAAACAAACTTAAATATTCCTAGGCCTAGTATAGCACTCACACATGTACTATAGAAAGCCTCAGATATCGTGTATTAGTCCTAGGAAGGTTGGGCTAAGTTAGTTTAATTTGTCTTTGCGACACTAGTAAAAAATTGTTTTCCGGTTTGTCCAGCTCAATAGTGCCGATTTCTACTTTTTAATTTCGTTGTATGTCGGAATGTATACTATGGTCCTCGTCGTTACTATAAGTACTACCAAAACATTAGGATGAGCTGACATATTCAGTGTCTCCTTCGAAGCTTGTAGTCGCAGCAACACCCTTTGTGGTCACCCTTTGTGGTCACCCTTTGTGGTCACCCTTTGTGGTCACCCTTTGTGGTCACTCTTTGTGGTCACCCTTTCTGGTCACCCTTTGTGGTCACCCTTTGTGGTCACTCTTTGTGGTCACTCTTTGTGGTCACTCTTTGTGGTCACTCTTTGTGGTCACACTTTGTGGTCACCCTTTGTGGTCACTCTTTGTGGTCACTCTTTGTGGTCACCCTTTGTTGTCACCCTTTGTGGTCACCCTTTGTGGTCACCCTTTGTGGTCACCCTTTGTGGTCACTCTTTGTGGTCACGCTTTGTGGTCACTCTTTGTGGTCACTCTTTGTGGTCACTCTTTGTGGTCACCCTTTGTGGTCACCCTTTGTGGTCACTCTTTGTGGTCACCCTTTGTGGTCACCCTTTGTGGTCACTCTTTGTGGTCATCCTTTGTGGTCACTCTTTGTGGTCACTCTTTGTGGTCACTCTTTGTGGTCACTCTTTGTGGTCACCCTTTGTGGTCACCCTTTGTGGTCACTCTTTGTGGTCACTCTTTGTGGTCACTCTTTGTGGTCACCCTTTGTGGCCACTCTTTGTGGTCGCTCTTTGTGGTCACCCTTTGTGGTCACCCTTTGTGGTCACTCTTTGTGGTCACTCTTTGTGGTCACCCTTTGTGGTCACCCTTTGTGGTCACTCTTTGTGGTCACTCTTTGTGGTCACCCTTTGTGGTCACTCTTTGTGGTCACTCTTTGTGGTCACTCTTTGTAGTCACCCTTTGTGGTCACTCTTTGTGGTCACTCTTTGTGGTCACCCTTTGTGGTCACTCTTTGTGGTCACCCTTTGTGGTCACTCTTTGTGGTCACTCTTTGTGGTCACTCTTTGTGGTCACTCTTTGTGGTCACTCTTTGTGGTCACCCTTTGTGGTCACTCTTTGTGGTCACCCTTTGTGGTCACTCTTTGTGGTCACTCTTTGTGGTCACCCTTTGTGGTCACTCTTTGTGGTCACTCTTTGTGGTCACTCTTTGTGGTCACCTTTTGTGGTCACTCTTTGTGGTCACCCTTTGTGTTCACTCTTTGTGGTCACCCTTTGTGGTCACTCTTTGTGGTCACTCTTTGTGGTCACTCTTTGTGGTCACTCTTTGTGGTCACTCTTTGTGGTCACCCTTTGTGGTCACCCTTTGTGGTCACTCTTTGTGGTCACTCTTTGTGGTCACTCTTTGTGGTCACTCTTTGTGGTCACTCTTTGTGGTCACTCTTTGTGGTCACCCTTTGTGGTCACTCTTTGTGGTCACCTTTTGTGGTCACTCTTTGTGGTCACCTTTTGTGGTCACTCTTTGTGGTCACTCTTTGTGGTCACTCTTTGTGGTCACCATTTGCAGTGAACACAAGGGTGCTTCAGGCTGGCAGAAGTGTTTATTATGTTAAGAAAAGCACACTGTTTATCAATGCTTGGTTGAATGAACGGCAATGTTGCACAAGGTGCTTAAGAGCACATAATCAGTCAGTGTGAGACTCCGTTGCATACATTTGAAAGATGCAATAAGGGTCAACATCACACAACTCTGTATGGAGACACTAACAACAAGTCTCCAAAACCAAAAGACAAGAGGAAGATAAAAATTTCCACAAAAGTGCAATATTGTAAAGTACATCAGGATATTAATGTCATAGCTACCACGTAAATACAATAACGACTTTTCCCACTGCACAACTATCTTTAATCAGCAACAGGAACAAGATCCATACCTGTTCCATTTAGGTTCTCAGAAGTCTTTCGTGATCAAACATGTAGCAGAAGATTTTCAACTCAAACCAATAGAAAGGGTTATCTTATATATTTCAGGTTTTCTAACTAATTCAGGATCTCAAACCTACCAGGTTGTCCAACCTCTTGTCCTCTTGATTAATTATATCTAACAAGTGCAAGCCATCGTGTTACATACAATTCCATCTGCCCCATGGGTGGATGGTCTGGGAGCTACAGCCACATTCTTCAGGAAAAAGGAGATTAACCTGGCAGATCCACAAATCAAACCCGAACACATTTTCGGGTAGGTATCCTCATAAGTGCAGATTATTATCATAAATACGTCACTGGTCATATAAATATGCAAGAATAAACCTGCTGCAATTTGCAGGAGGTAAATTACTCACAGTACCAGTCATGAGTCTTAAGAGGTATTTTCCTGTTGAACCAAAACATATAAGCTCAATGATAGTTGCCTGACTAGGCCAAGATCAGTCACCCATAGCAGTCAGATACAGGAGTGAAGATGAGCTCAGTCCCCCCTGTTGATAAATGATGGGATCTTGACACCATTGGCATTCTTCCAGAACAACCAATCCTGATGACACTTGAGTAGAGCAACAACACTTGGTATCAGTACAGTATCAATACAGTTAATACTGGGTAAGGTTAGCATGGAAAATTAACTACAAGACCTTACCTACTAATTATAATTTATCCTATAATCAGTTTAAGGCACAAATTGCTAAACTTAGGAAAACTCTAACAATTGAAACTATACCATGAAATCATAGCACAGCAATTGCTAACAACGTTATTGAGTTAGTTCCTAAGGATAACACTAAAGAAGGTTACTACTTTAGTAACATCATGCTGTATCTAAAAAACAATTTTACTTCTTTTTTAAGAGTATTATTTAACTGCAGCACCAGACAGACCACACAGGCAACCAGTGCAAAGGCTCTGCAGACAGGGCGAAGTTTAATACAAAAATTACACAATGTTCTACTAAAATTTAGGATGAATCAGTTTGCCTACACAGCAGACATAATCAAAGCTTTCCTTTGGGGGGGGGGGGTTTATAGAAAGAAGACCGAAATGTTTACTAGGAGTGGAGAACACTCAAGATGAAGAGAGTCACATGGTGACATATCGCTTTTCTTCTGCCCTTTGCGGGCTACATCATCTCAATTCCCATTGCAAGCTACATTAGATTCACAGCTGAAAAATTCCTACAGTCCCTGCAAAGCTGAAATTAGCCAAAATTATATGTATATAATTTTCAAAGGTCATTTAACAGTGAAACACTCCTGTTCTGGAGGAGTTAACTGTTACACTCCTATCAGGAGGCCAATCATGAGCTTAAAGAAGCCAACATGCCATCACAGTCATGGGCCTCCAGTAATGGTATATACTCTAAACAGATACAAAATGAATTTCCTGATTATCTCATACTGTAACGAGGGGGGGGGGGAGTGAAAGGTATGTGGGAATCAGAAAAAAGTAAAGGATGGAGAGAGGCGGAGGGAGGAGAAAAAAAGGGGGTGAAGGGTGGGTGGATAGAACATGGGGAGGTTGAGGCAGGAACTGAGGTAGAGAGAGGCGAGTGGGAATAGAAAACGGGAAGAAACGGGGAGAGAGGAGGCAGGAGGGAGAGAATGAAGGAGGAGTAGAGTGATGTAGGAGGAATATGAAAAAGTGTAGGGAGAGAACACACACACACACACACACACACACACACACACACACATAGATGGGATCACAAGCAAGACAAGTCTCGAACATAGATGGGATCACAAGCAAGACAAGTCTCGAACATAGATGGGATCACAAGCAAGACAAGTGAACTAAGGGAAAGAACACAAGAAGTGAACCCAGATGTAATCGGACTCACTGAGACCAAACTCTCTGGAATCATAACGAATGCTGTGTTTCCCCAGGAGTACACAGTAATAAGGAAAGAGAGGGAAGGTAGGGGAGGAGGCGGAGTGGCCCTACTCATGAGAAAGGAATGGAGTTTTAAGGAGATGGCTATCCCGGGCTGTGAGGGGTTCAGAGACTACATAGCAGGCACCATGACAATGGGAGGACCAAGGATAGTAGTAGCAGTAATATATAACCCTCCACCAAATGACAGAAGACCCAGTCAAGAGTATGAAAACAACAACATGGCAGTTAACACTATAATTGAGAGGGCAGCCTCTGCTGCCTGTAGAAATAGATCCCACCTGCTCATCATGGGGGACTTCAATCACGGAAGGATTGATTGGGAGAACAAGGAACCGCATGGCGGCGAGGATACGTGGAGAGCCAAACTACTGGAGGTGGTGACTAGAAACTTCTTAACCCAGCATGTCAGAGAACCCACAAGGATGAGAGGAAATGACGAACCAGCGAGACTCGACCTGGTCTTCACCCTGAACGACTCTGACATAAGAGAAATCGGTTTTGAGGCCCCAGTAGGGATGAGCGACCACAGTGTATTGGAGTTTGAATACCTGATTGAAGAAGGGTTATTGAACTCGAGGAGAGATACTGAAACCAAAAGGTTAGCATACCGAAAGGGAAACTATGAGGAGATAAGAAAATTCCTAACAGACATAGCATGGGAAACAGAGCTCAGGGAAAAGACGGCCCAAGATATGATGGACTACATCACGCAAAAGTGCAAGGAAGCAGCAAACAAGTTTGTCCCAGTCCAAAAGGAAAACAGTGAAATGAAGATGAGAAACCCATGGTTTAATCAGAGATGTAGGCTAGCTAAGCAACAAAGTAAAAGGGCATGGAGAAACTATAGGAATAACAGGACACTGGAGAGCAGAGAAAGATACCAGATTGCCAGGAATGAATATGTCAGGATGAGAAGAGAGGCGGAAAGACAATACGAAAACGACATCGCAGGCAAGGCAAAGACTCAGCCTAAATTGCTGCATAGCCACATCAGGAGAAAAACAACAGTAAAGGAACAGGTTATGAAATTAAGGATAGGGGCAGAAGGATTCACTACAAGCGACAAGGAAGTATGTGAGGAACTGAATAAGAAATTCCAAGAGGTCTTCACCCTAGAACAAGGAGAAATCCCAGAGTTAGGAGAGGGGATAGCTAACCAGGAACCACTGGAAGAGTTTGAGATTACAAGCGGGGAAGTAAGAAAGTGTTTACTAGAGTTGGATGTGACAAAGGCTATAGGCCCAGATGGAATCTCTCCTTGGATACTTAAGGAAGGAGCAGAAGAACTGTGCCTACCACTCTCCATAGTGTATAACAAATCTCTGGCAACAGGGGAACTGCCAGAAATTTGGAAAGCAGCTAATGTAGTCCCGATATACAAGAAAGGGGATAGACAGGAGGCACTGAATTACAGGCCAGTGTCCCTAACCTGCATACCATGCAAGCTGATGGAGAAGATTGTGCGAAGAAAGCTAGTGGAACACCTGGAGCGAAGGAACTTTGTAACACAGCATCAACATGGGTTCAGGGATGGCAGGTCCTGCCTCACAGGGTTACTTGAATTCTACGACCATGCTACAAAAATAAGGCAAGAAAGAGAAGGGTGGGCAGACTGCATATTTTTGGATTGTCAGAAAGCCTTTGATACAGTGCCACACAAGAGGCTAGTGAAAAAGCTGGAGATGCAGGCTGGAGTGAAAGGGAAGGTACTCCGTTGGATACAGGAGTACCTAACCAACAGGAGACAAAGAGTCAGTGTGAGGGGTGAGGTCTCAGATTGGCGAGACGTTACGAGTGGAGTCCCGCAGGGGTCAGTCCTTGGACCTATACTGTTTCTGATATATGTAAATGATCTCCCAGAGGGTATAGAATCGTTTCTCTCAATGTTTGCCGATGATGCAAAAATTATGAGGAGGATTGAAACTGAGGACGATAGTAGGAGGCTACAAGACGACCTAGACAGACTGAGTGAATGGTCCAACAAATGGCTGTTGAAGTTCAACCCGAGTAAATGCAAAGTAATGAAACTAGGCAGTGGAAACAGGAGGCCAGACACAGGATACAGAATAGGAGATGAAGTACTTAATGAAACGGACAGAGAGAAAGATCTAGGAGTTGATATCACACCAAACCTGTCTCCTGAAGCCCACATAAAAAGGATAACATCTGCGGCATATGCGAGGCTGGCTAACATCAGAACAGCGTTCAGGAACCTGTGTAAGGAATCATTCAGAATCTTGTACACCACATATGTAAGACCAATCCTGGAGTATGCAGCCCCAGCATGGAGCCCGTACCTTGTCAAGCACAAGACGAAGCTGGAAAAAGTCCAAAGGTATGCCACTAGACTAGTCCCAGAACTAAGAGGCATGAGTTACGAGGAAAGGCTGCGGGAAATGCACCTTACGACACTGGAAGACAGAAGAGTAAGGGGAGATATGATCACAACCTACAAAATCCTCAGAGGAATCGACCGGGTAGACAAGGACAAACTATTCAACACTGGGGGGACGCGAACAAGGGGACACAGGTGGAAACTGAGTACCCACATGAGCCACAGAGACGTTAGAAGGAACTTTTTCAGTGTCAGAGTAGTTAACGGATGGAATGCATTAGGCAGTGATGTGGTGGAGGCTGACTCCATACACAGTTTCAAGTGTAGATATGATAGAGCCCAGTAGGCTCAGGAATCTGTACACCAGTTGATTGACAGTTGAGAGGCGGGACCAAAGAGCCAAAGCTCAACCCCCGCAAGCACAAATAGGTGAGTACAAATAGGTGAGTACACACACACACAACAAACACACAACACACACACACACACACAACACACACACACATCCCTCACACACACCTAATTTCCCTTCAGGTCTTCACTTGAGCTTTTGGCTTCACCTACCAACTGCTCTTGACTCTACAGTCATAATATTCCACAGCCTTCCTCGCCCCCACCAGTGTCCTGCCTCACATCTGCTCTCTTTCAAGTCGAGAATCATGCAGCTGCTGCAAGTAGCTCGCTTACGTTGCCCTTTGCTTAAATCATCAGAGAAGACAACGGTTTCTCTCTTCACTTTCACCATTCATTGTTCAACTCTCATTATAGTACAAAGAAACCAAAAATAGTGAATACTACTGAGGGAAATAGTGAGGACACGGGAACAAGTACACACTCGGGAAGGACAAGCACAGCCCAGTTGAGATGAGAAGCACTACAGTTACGCTCAGACATGCAGATGAGTACGAGTTCCCTCTACCTATGAAGGTTAGAGATACAACAAGGGGTGGCAGGATGAACAACCCAGCGGGTTTTTCTTCCTATTGGGGAGTGTTGTACATGCTGCTATGGCGGTTGTGGTCCACTCACAAGAGAGTGGCGCTGCCCAATACTGTCACTATGGCGGTGTGTCCACTCACAAGAGAGTGGCGCTGCCCAATACTGTCACTATGGCGGTGTGTCACTCACAAGATGAGTGGCGCTGCCCAATAAACTCGCCCCTCGGGCAAAATTTAAAAAAAAATTTAAGGGGTGCAGAAGAGCCCCATATTATGGCAATAATGGGAAACAACACTGTCAAGCATTAATGGTATGTAATCTTCCCATGAGCTTGTGAAATACTAAGGAGAGATAGACAGAACAGGAGTAGAGGGGAGACGCACAATCAAGCAAGCGACCATGCAATCCTGAGAACAACCCCCCTCCCCCCCCCCCCCGTGTACGGTAGCCCACACTACACACACCCAATACCTCCACCTCACACTACACCGCCCCGCCCCCACACCCCCCCCACTACACACCACAACGCACCCCACCGAAAAACCCTCCACTACACACTGCACCGCATCGCCCCGCCCAAACCCTCACAGAACACCACACCGCCCCGCCCCACACCCACACCGCCACCCCTGCCCCACACCCCCACACTACACACCACATTGCCCGCCCCACACCCCCACACCACTACACACCACACCGCCTCGCCCACACCCCACACTACACACCACACTGTCCCGCCCCACACCCCCCCACACTACACACCCACACTCCTCGCCCCACACCCCCACACTACACACCACACTGTACCGCCCCCACACCCCCACGCTACACCAACCACACTTCCCTGCCCCACACCCCCACACTTCACACTGCTCCGCCCCACACACCCCACACTATACACCACCACCCCCCACACTCCCACACTACACACATCACACTGCCCAGCCCTCCCACCCACACACCCACTGCCATCACCACACTACACTCCGCACTGCCCTGCCCCACACCCCATACTATACACAAAACTGCCCTGCCCCACACCTCTACACTACACACACACAAAAAAAAACTCCCCCCCCAACCCCCACACTACACACCACACTGCCCCGTCCTTACACACCCCACACTACACTCCGAACCGCCCCACCCCATACCCCCACACTACACACCCACTGCCTCCGCCCCACACTACACACTACACACCGCTCCGCCCCACACTAACACTACACACCGCTCCGCCCCCACACCCCCACACTACACACCGCCCTGCCCCACATCCCCCACACTACACACCGCTCCGCCCCACACCGCCCCGCCCCACACCCCCACACTACCACCGCCCCGCCCCACACCCCCTACACTACCCCCGCCCCGCCCCAACCGCCCCGCCCCACACCCCACACTACACACCGCCCCGCCCCACACCCCCACACTACACCCAACCCCCCACACCCCCACACTACACACCGCCCGCCCACACCCCCACACTACACCACCGCCCGCCCACACCCCAACACTACACACCGCCCGCCCCAACCCCCACACTACACCCGCCGCCCCACACCCCCCACTACACACCGCCCTGCCCCACCCCTACCTCACACCGCCCGCCCCACACCCACACACTACACACCGCCCGCTCCACACCCCCACACTACACTACCGCCCGCCCCCACACCCCACACTACACACCGCCCGCCTCCACACACCCCTACACTACACACCGCCCCGCCCCACAACCCCCACACTACACACCGCCCTGCCCCACACCCTACACTACACACCGCCCCGCCCACACCCCACAACTACCACCGCCCGCCCACACCCCTACACTACACACACCGCCCGCCCCCACACCCCACACTACACACCGCTCCGC
>WNGS01111181.1:19922307-19936589 GCA_020271785.1 Procambarus virginalis
CAGTAGATGAAATATAAGCCATTGGACTGGATAATGGATCTTCTTGAATCCATAGAAGCTGTAGAAGCTCTTATTATTCAGCTTGCGCTGATATTGAATAATTAAATATCACACACACCACACACACACACACACACACACACACACACAACACACACACACACACACACACACCACACAACACACACCACACACACACACACACACACGCACGCGCACGCACAACCACACTCACACTCACACTCACACTCACGCACACCGCACACGCACATGCACACACACGCACCGCGCACACGGCACACACGCACACGCACCGCGCGCACGCACGCAAGCACACACACACACGCACACACACCTTAGTCCTTGGACCTATACTGTTTCTGATATATGTAAAATGATCTCCCAGAGGGTATAGAATCGTTACTCTCAATGTTTGCCGATGATGCAAAAATTATGAGGAGGATTGAAACTGAGGACGAAAGTAGGATGGCTACAAGACGACCTAGACAGACAAAGTGAATGGTCCAACAAATGGCTGTTAAGTTCAACCCGAGTAAATGCAAAAGTAAAAGTAATGAAACTAGGCAGTGGAAACAGGGAGGCCAGACACAGGATACAGAATAGGAGATGAAAGTACTTAATGAAACGGATAGAGAGAAAGATCTAGGAATTTATTTCACACCAAACCTGTCTCCTGAAGCCCACATAAAAAGGATAACATCTGCGGCATATGCGAGGCTGGCTAACATCAGAACAGCGTTCAGGAACCTGTGTGTAAGGAATCATTCAGACATCTTGTACACCACATATGTAAGACCAATCCTGGAGTATGCAGCCCCAGCATGGAGCCCGTACCTTGTCAAGCACAAGACGAAGCTGGAAAAGTCCAAAGGTATGCCACTAGACTAGTCCCAGAAACTAAGAGGCATGAGTTACGAGGAAAGGCTGCGGGAAATGCACCTTACGACACTGGAAGAGAGAAGAGTAAGGGGAGATATGACTACAACCTACAAAATCCTCAGAGGAATCGACCGGGTAGACAAGGACAAAACTATTCAACACTGGGGTGGACGCGAACAAGGGGGAACACAGGTGGAAACTGAGCACCCACATGATACGCTATCAGAGACGTTAGAATGGAACTTTTTCAGTGTCAGAGTATTTAACGGATGGAATGCATTAGGCAGTGATTGTGGGGAGGCTGACTCCATACACAGTTTCAAGTGTAGATATGACTAGAGCCCAGTAGGCTCAGGAATCTGTACACCAGTTGATTGACAGTTGAGAGGCGGGACCCAAAGAGCCAAAGCTCAACCCCTGCAAGCACAAATAGGTGAAGTACAAATAGGTGAATACTAAAGCACACACACACACCACGCGCGCGCACACAACACACACACACTACACACACACACACACACACACACACCACACACACACCACACACACACACAACACACACACACACACACACACACAACACACCCCCACACACACACACACACACACACACACACACCGCCATCACATAGAAGGCCCAGGACCTGTCCTCGCCCACCCTAATTTCATACTGTTCCTTCACTGTTGTCTTCCTCCTTGATGTGACTTGTGTAGTAGCTTTGGTTCATGTCTTGGCTTATATTAGCTATATCATTTCATACCTTTTCTCAGCTGCTCTTCTCACATTAACATACTCGTTCCTTTTCTCTGGTATCTCTCTCCTCCTCTACTTCTGGTGTTCTGTATATACGGAAGTTCCTCCATGCCCTCATGTGAAGCCCAACAACATGGAGAGCTAAGCATGCGTGGATGTGGCAAACAAGGAAACTTTCTAGGTCACAGGTCAAGGGACCGACAAGAATGAGGAGGAAAGTGTGAACCACGCCTTTGCTTGATCTGATATTTACCCTAAATGAGTCCAGATATAAGGGAATGTTAAGTATGAAGGCCCCCTTGGGAATGAGTTACTATAGTGTATTGAGCTTTGAGTACCTGGTTGAGCGAGGGAATTATCACCCCCCCAAAAAAGAAACTGGGAAACAAAGGGCTGATGTACGGAAAGGGAAACTATGAGATGAATAAATTCCTATGGATATACATTGGGACACAGAACTCGGAACCAAGTCCGTACAAGACATGATGGACTATGTTATCCAAAAATGTCAGGAGGCTGTAAGCAGGTTTGTCCCAGCCCGACAGGAAAAAACAGAGCAGCAAAGGAAGAATCCGTGGTTTAATAGGGAATGTATGAAAGCAAAGGAGCTGAACAAAAGGGCATGGAGGAACTTCCGTAATAACAGAACACCAGAAAGTAGAGAGAGATACCAGAGAACCAGGAACGAGTATGTTAGTGTGAGAAGAGCAGCTGACAAAAGGTATGAAATGATATAGCTAATAAAGCCAAGACCGAACCAAAGCTACTACACAGTCACATCAGGAGGAAGACAACAGTGAAGGAACAGGTGATGATACTTAGGGTGGGCGAGGACAGGTACACAGAGAATGACAAAGAGGTGTGTGAAGAACTCAACAAAAGGTTCCAGGAGGTCTTTACAATAGAACAGGGAGAAGTCAGGGCGCTAGGAGAGGTGGTAGCAAACCAGGTGACCTTGGAAAGGTTCGAAATTACAAGAGATGAGGTCAAGAAGCACCTATTGGAGCTGGATGCGAGAAAAGCTGTTGGGCCAGACGGAATCTCACCATGGGTATTGAAAGAGTGTGCAGTAGCACTTTGCTTGCCACTCTCCATAGTGTATAGTAGGTCACTGGAAACGGGAGACCTACCAGAAATATGGAAGACTGCTAATGTAGTACGAATATACAAAAAGGATGACAGACAAGAGGCACTGAACTACAGGCCAGTGTCCTTAACTTGTATACCATGCAAGGTGATGGAGAAGATTGTGAGAAAAAACCTAGTAACACATCTGGAGAGACGAGACTTCGTGACAACCCATCAACATGGGTTCAGGGAAAGTAAATCTTGCGTTACAGGCTTGATAGAATTCTACAATCAGGTGACAAAGATTAAGCAAGAAAGAGAAGGATGGGCGGACTGCATTTTTTTGGACTGTCGGAAAGCCTTTGACACAGTACCCCATAAAAGGCTGATGCATAAGCTGGAGAAACAAGCAGGAGTAACTGGTAGGGCACTCCAGTGGATAAGGGAGTACCTAAGCAATAGGAAGCAGAGAGTTACAGTGAGGGGTGAGACCTCAGAATGGCGTGAAGTCATCAGTGAAGTCCCACAGGGCTCTGTACTTGGGCCTATCCTGTTTCTGATATACGTAAACGCTCTCCCAGAGGGTATTGACTCATTCCTCTCAATGTTTGCTGACGACGCCAAAATTATGAGAAGGATTAAGACAGAGGAGGACAGCTTGAGGCTTCAAGAAGACCTGGACAAGCTACAGGAATGGTCGAACAAATGGCTGTTAGAGTTTAACGCAAACAAATGTAATGCAATGAAGATACGGGTAGGAAGCAGGAGACCAGATACAAGGTATCATTTGGGAGATGAAATTATTCAAGAGTCAGAGAGAGAGAAAGACCTGGGGGTTGATATCACGCCAGACCTGTCTCCTGAAGCTCACATCAAGAGGATAACATCAGCAGCATATGCCAGGTTGGCTAACATAAGAACGGCCTTTAGAAACTTGTTTAAGGAATCTTTCAGAACATTATATACCACATATGTCAGACCAATCCTGGAGTATGCGGCTCCAGCATGGAGTCCATATCTAGTCAAGCATATGACTAAACTGGAAAAGGTTCAAAGGTTTGCCACCAGACTAGTTCCCGAGCTGAGAGGTATGAGCTATGAGGAGAGACTACGGGAATTAAACCTCACTTCGTTGGGAGACAGAAGAGTTAGGGGGGACATGATCACCACATTTATGATTCTCAAGGGAATCGACAGGGTTGATAAAGACAGGCTATTTAACACAAGGGGCACACGCACTAGGGGACACAGGTGGAAACTGAGTGCCCAAATATGCCACAGAGATATTAGAAAGAACTTTTTTAGTGTTAGAGTGGTTGACAAATGGAATGCATTAGGAAGTAATGTGGTGGAGGCTGACTCCATTCACAGTTTCAAGTGTAGATATGATAGAGCCCAATAGGCTCAGGAACCTGTACACCAGTTGATTGACGGTTGAGAGGCGGGACCAAAGAGCCAGAGCTCAACTCCCGCAAGCACAACTAGGTGAGTACACACACACACACACCGCACACACACACACACACACACACACACACACACACACACACACAACCAGCATCCCAGTAACACCTGCGGGTAGGGCAATACCACCACTCTTCTCCGCATAGAAACTCTCCCTACCCCTTCACCCTCCCTGCCCCCCACTCAAATGCTCAATCACCCTCCCTCTCCCCCTCACCCCGTACCAACCCTTTCTCCGCTCCCCTATTCCCACCATGTCCCCCCCCCCTCCGTCCTTTCCCTTTTCCCCCCTTGTCCTCCCTTCCCCTTCATCCCATACCCTCCCTATCCCCCAATCCCCCTTCACCCAATATCCTCCAGGTCCCCCCTTCCTCCTTACCCAATACCCTCCCTGTCCCCCCTTCCCTTGACGCCCCACCCCTCACCTCAGTATCCTATGAGACCCTGTGGACCACCTCTCAAAACTTCACACCTTTGGAATAGCTTCCTTCATCAACAGAACACTCACCAAGAAGGGGACAAGAGAATGAACAGAAGAAAGTCAGCTTAAAGACAATGTACACTAACACAGATGGTATTACAAATAAAACAAGTGAACTTGGAGGATGGGCACTAGAAGAAAACCCAGACATAATAGCACTCACAGAAACAAAGCTAACAAAAAATAACAAATGCAGTGTTTCCACAAGACTACTATGTAGTGAGGAAAGAGAGAAAAGGAAGAGGTGGAGGTGGTGTAGCTCTACTGATAAGAAAAGGCTGGAATTTTTTTAAAGAGATGGGTATTCAGGGCTGTGAAGATTTCAGTGACTACATAACAGGTACCATAGCAATTGGAGGGCAGAAAATTATAGTAGTAGTAGTCATATATTACCCCCCATCAAATGACAGAAGATCCAGAGAGCCATAGATATTATAGAAAGAACATGGCCACCGTTATTATAATAGAGAGAGCAGCCTCTGTCACAAGCAGGAATGGATCCAGACTACTAATCATGGGAGACTTCAACCGCGAAAAGATAGATTGGGAGAACAGAGACCTACTTGGGGGACCAGACACATGGAGATCTAAGCTGCTGGACGTGGCAACATGAGACTTTCTAAGCATTCACATCAAGGGACCGACATGAATGAGAGGAGAGGATGAACAGCTATGCTTGATCTGATATTTACCCTAAATGAGTGGGATATAAGGGAAGTTAAGTTGGAAGCCCCATTGGGAATGAGTGATCACAGTGTATTGATCTTTGATTATCTGGTAGAGCTAGGATTTATCCCCCCCCCCCTGAAAAAAAAAGATCTAGGAAACAAAGGGCTGGAGTATCGAAAGGGAAATTATGAGATGAGAACATTCCTAAGGGAATCATGGGACACAGAACTCAGAACTATGTCCGCACAAGACATGATAGACAATGTCACCAAAAAAGTGTCAGGAGACAGTAAACAGGTTTATCCTGCCCCGAAAGAAAAAACCAAGAGGCAAAGGAAGAATCCGTTGTTTAAGAGGTCATGCATGGAAGCAAAGGAACTGAATTAAAGGGCGAGGAGGAACTTCCGAAATACCAGAACACCTCAAAGCAGAGAGAGATACCAGAGAACCAGGAACGAGTTTGTTAGTGTGAGAAGAGAAGCTGAGAAAAAGTATGAAAATGATATAGCTAATAAAACCAAGACCGAACCAAAGCTACTTCACAGTCACAATAGGAGGAAAACAACAGTGAAGGAACAGATGATGAAACTTAAATATTTTTCAGTGTCAGAGTAGTAGACAAGTGGAATCCATTAGAAAGTGATGTGGTGGAGGCTGACTCCATACACAGTTTCAAGTGTAGATATGATAGAGCCCATTATTCTCAGGAACTTGTACACTAGTTGATTGACAGATGAGAAGCGGGACCAAAGAGCCAGAGTTCAACCCCCGCAAGCACAACTAGGTAAATACAACTAGGTAAGTACACACACACACACATCAACATTATTCATTATCGTTTATCATTAACCAGAGTGGCAGTCAAATCGCTAGCAAAATAGTTAAAACCAAATGGATAGAATAACTTGTGAGAAAGGATGTCATAACAGACATTAAGGTTTTCGAATGGAAAGCTCCTGTGTCCAAATTAACTTAGCGGTTATGATAGAGCAACAGAGATTCTACAAGTAAGAGTTGAGTTGACTCGCACCCAAGAGATTCTTTTTGAAACTGGAACATGCTGGAGGGATGACAGGGAGACTACTGACACGGATGAACAATTTTACCTCACCACCTTTCGTTACCTCACTATCTCTCCCTATGTCACCAGTTCACAAATTCACCACCCCTCAATTCACCCGATTTACCTCTCACCTCTCACTCTCTCCTTATGACCTCGTTTCTCCATTACTACTACATTGCCTCTTTTTATTTCGCCCTCATCTTTTTATTGCCAATCTTCTCACTCTTATATAAAAATATAAGTGAATTCTTCCAACTATCCTAATCCCATTTCCTCCCAAAATCTTCCCAATTACTTTTATTACCTTGGGTTTTCACAAATTATAATATAAATTCCAATTCTCAAACAGACCCATCCCAATGTAACATTTCTCCTACATGTAACTTATGTCAATAATTCCAAAGTGACTTGCAAGCAAAGAGGATGCAAGAAACTTTTCATTGAGCATGAGCCACATGATCCGTCACACAAATGCTGACTGAATAACAAACAAAGCAGGTGAAATACATAAAGGAATCATCAACAATACTGACACGAAGGGAAAGAGAAGAGATACATCTGGCCTTCATTAAAAATGAGATAGATATTGAGAAATATTAGCATTAATGTCCCAAAAGGTGACAATGGTGATTGCAATTTGGCTTTCAATTTAATCACTCACATTAAAATTCAGAATCTACATTCATCAATGATTATACATATATAGTTGAAAAAATGTATTCAAAATTACAGGACACTGTTTGCCTAACTATAGCAAAACATGAAATTAATATATTTATATATACTGTACAATTTAGATTTAGAATTAAATTTAGAACTTCCATTTATGGTGATAAGAGGTAAGTTTTAAATTTAGTGTGCGCTGCACCAGCATGGAAGCCAAGCCTTAGATATATAAAAATAAAGTAGTAAGTCCATAAATTAAGCACAAAGCTTGTACTATAAATAAGTGAGCTGAATTATGAACATACACTATGAAAAATAAAGCTAATTACACTAGAAAAAAGAAAGAAATAAAGGAATGATTGCAACATTAAAGATATTAAAAGATATTACTCTAGAGCAATATAGTTGTAATGCTACAACTGTTCCAACAGTTGCAGCTGTCCAGCTGTTACAACTGTTCCAACATTAAAGATATTAAAAGATATTATTCTAGAGAAAAGAAAATTGTGGGATAGAATGCAAAACCAAATTCTACATGTATAGAATAATGATACAGAGGATCTATAGTAACATTAAGCAACACGCTATCAGTGAGTCAGAGTGAAGCACTTGGTGAGATGTCAGAGCAGACCGGACCATTCAAGAATTTGTAAAGCATAAATGATAAGGAACAGGATAAACAGGAAGGAGGGGAAGCCATTACAACTATATAGCACTTGGAAGGGGTCAGGATAAGGATTTGGGATGGATCGGGAGGAAGGAATGGTGTTCAACTCCTTGGACAGTCGGGGATTGAACACTGATCTGCATGAAGCGAGACCGTCGTTCTACCGTCCAGCACAAGTGGACGGTAGAGAATCCACTTGTACGCTCACTTTCTCCTATCTATCGATCCTGATCCACTTTCTCCTTTCTATTCCCCCCCCCCTTCGGGAAGGGGATGAATAGATAGGAGAAAGCGGATCAGACAACACATGGTCATAATGTGGGTTCACTACTTCGAACTCGCCCCAGGAAGGCGCAAGCAGGTAAGCACACACCCACATGCTTGTATTTATAGGAATAACGTTACCCAAAAGCGTTATAGGTTGAACAACTGACATATATTATAATTAGTTTTCCTTCAGATGTTTTTTTATAGAAATTGTTGTTATTCAAAAGACTTTTAGTCATTCCGAAAATCACATTAACATTCACTTAGATATTTATTAGGTTTGACAGCATTCTGTAGCGATTTGGCTTAACTACTTGCCATCTTAAGCCATGTATCTTTCAGCTTATAAGAAACACCAGTAATTAGGTTATATCTGGCATCTGCGAGTTGCATCCGGGTACAGGGTCTAGCCTACCTTCTCAGGGCACGAGGAGAGACATACAGTCTGCCTTGAGATGCCGGCTGAGATGGGTAGTGTGGCCGGGAATCCACTGTCCTGAGTTACGGTCCGTCCTTTACTCCACCACACGACGCATGAGGTACCTTACCTTGAGGTTACCTTGAGATGGTTTCGGGGATTAGCGTCCTCGCGGCCCGTTTCTTGACCAGACTTTCTCGTTGCTGCACTGGTCAACCAGGCTGTTGGACGCAGCTGATCACAGCCTGACGTATGAGTCAAAGCCTGGTTGCTCAGGCATTCTTTTATATTTTTTATATAAATTATTTTATTATACTTATTTTGTGGCTAAAACACATTTTTGTGAGTCAAATCCTGGTTGATCAGGTATCCTTTTATATTTTTTATATAAATTATTTTATTATATTTATTTTGTGGGTAAAACACATTTTTGTGTAACTTTAAAGGTAAACGAGTTTGTGGTTACGATAACTATTTGGGTATTTATTAAGGGCGAACACGTGAATATATATGACGCTTCCGAAGGCATATTGGCATAGGCCTGGCAGATCTCTTATATATATATAAGAATCCAAACTCATTCATATGTCTAACCCACGCTAGAAGCAATCTCCCAATATGATATGGATTATTTTACCTGGTAGTTTATACCATCAATCAACCACACTCTAAACCAGTAATTACCCACAATGAATTCTGTAAGTGAGGAAGCAAACAAGGTAATCAAATAATCACTTGAGTTACGAGACGAAGCTAATGAACCCATGACTGCAGATCAGTCTAACAATTACGTTATTCACTCAAATGAAAATGACTTACATATCACGGAACCTGAATCAAAATTATATCAAATACATAAAAAAGGGGAGATGCTGTTTGAAGAGGAAACTGGTCAATCTTATTACCACAATTTACATCCACTCATACTTTCCAGCGACATATATACAACTACTAGGAGGCTATCCGCCGTTGCCCGGGTCTCTCTGTCTCCCTTCTGTCTATATATATGTAGTAGGCATCCGTCAATCCCGTGGGGTTATGGAGTTGTGCCCTGGGTGTCTAGTTGTTGTAATCTAATTGGATGCAGCGCCTGCTGTGGCTGTGAAGGCCAACCCGAGAATGACAATCTCGACCGCAGCGAGCGCAGATAAACGCCGAAGCGGGTGCGTCTGACAGCGGTCGAGACCTCCTCTGAAGTCTATTATCCTCCGCCTGCCTCTTCAGTTCATCCTCGAATTGCTGGAGTCCCTTCTGCACTTTGCATCTTCAGGCAGATCTGTCCGCAGCTGCTGCCTCCCAAGTGTTGTTGTCGATGTTATCTGCTTGAGGTCGCGTTTGCAGGCATCTTTGAAACGCAGCTGAGGTCTTCTGGTGGGTCTCCTTCTTGATGCCAGTTCTCCATACAAGAGGTCCTTTGGTATGCGGCCATTTTCCATGCGTGTGACATGTCCCAGCCATCGCATGCGTCTCTGCTTCAGAAGAGTGAACATTGAAGGGACTCCTGTTCTCTCGAGTACTGTGTTGGTGACGTGGTCTTTCCACGTGATGTCAAGGATGCATCTCAGGTTCCGCATGTGAAAGGTATTAAGCCGTCTCTCCTGGCAAGAGCGCAGGGTTTAGGATTCCGAGCCGTAGAGAAGTGTACTCACCACACATGCCATGTAGACTTGTGCCTTGGTGTGCACTGTCAGTTTGGCATTTTCCCAAACGCGCTTCGTGAGCCTGGCCAGTGTTGTTGCGGCCTTCCCGATACGCCTGTTGAGCTCAGTGTCCAGGGAAAGGGTGTCTGAGATTGTGGAGCCCAGGTACACAAACTCGTGAACTGCCTCCAGCACATAGTCTGCTATATTTATACAGGGTAGCTCATTGACGGCTTGTCCCATCACCTGTGTCTTCTTCAGGACGAAGAATATATATATATATATATATATATATATATATATATATATATATATATATATATATATATATATATATATATATAGNCGCTTTATGAGATCAAGTCAGGAGGGCAAAGACTAGAGAGCTGTCTTAGTTTGCGGTTAAAGGAAGTTTTGAGGCGATCCAAAGGGTTAGAAGTCAGAGGAGCATAAGTGCGAGAGTCAGAGAGCAAGACATCTGCTTTCGGAGGTAGTCCTCACGGTCAAGGACAACCACCGAATTGCCTTTGTCGGACGGAAGGATAAGAATAGAGTTGTTAGATTTTAGGGAGGCAAGGGCAAGCTGGAAGCGACGAGGAAGGTCCTCGTCGCTTCCTCTCCCACTTCCCACTGACGTTTTCCTCGATCTCATTAGACTCTGTGTTGAACCTAACTCTTCTCTTTTAACGGTAAATATTACACTCAAACTTTCGGTGTCGCTATGGGTTCTCCTCTCTCCCCTGTTCTTGCTAATTTCTACATGGAATACTTCGAAACTGTTCTTCTTCCTTCTATTGATACTCGTCCCTCTCTCTGGCTTCGCTATGTTGATGACATTTTGCTTTATGGCCTCATGACCTTAGTCTTTTCCAGCCTTTCCTCGCCTCTCTTAACAATCTGGCTCCTTCTATCCATTTCAAAGTTGAGTGGGAATCTAATTCCCTCCTTCCTTTTCTTGATGTTCATGTTCACAGCTCTGTGTCTGGTTATCTTTCTCTGTCTACCGTAAACCCATGCATAGTGGCATGTACATTCACTTCTTTTCCTACCATCCTCCTTCTGTTAAGAAAAGTGTCCTCGTCTCTCTCTTCCTCCGCGCTCTACGCATCAGCGACCCTCAGTTTCTTGATTCTGAAATTTCCTTTATCTACAAATCATTCTCTCGCCTTGGTTATCCTTTGCATTTCATCAACTCTGCCTACTCTCAAGCTAAACGAAATTTCTTTCACCCTAAACCTGCTTCCAACACTAGTAGCACTGTACTATGCCTTCCCTTCATATCTGAACTCAAAACTTTTACCAATACCTTTCGTCCTCTTGACATTAAACTCGCCTTTCGACAAACTAACACACTTCGTAACAATCTAGTTCACACTGCTCCTCCTGCTTCTAATGCTGCTGGTGTCTACTCTATTTCCTGTTCATCTTGTCCTCTCCAATACTTTGGCGAAACTGGCCGTACACTGAATGACAGACTTAAAGAACACAAGAGAAGTGTTAAGTCTGCTGACACTAACAATGCTCTCTTCTGCCATGTGAGGGATTCTAATCATCCCATTGATTGGTCTTCCTCCAAAATAATCTTTCCTGCCTCTACTCTTCACAGACGCCGTCTTGTAGAATCGGCTCTTATACACAATGTACCCAACATGAACTTGAGTCCTGGCTTTGTTGCTGTGGACTCTTCCTTTCACAGTACATACTCAAATGCTCTAATCTTTCTAACAAACGTGACTTAACATAAGCTTACCCCTTCCATTTATCTTTCTTTCTCTTTCCTTTTCTTTCTCTCTTCTCCCCTTTTCTGTTCATTGTCTTCTCCTACACTCCCTTGCTATCCTCTGCTTATTCCTATTTCCTTTCCTTCGGTGGTTATAATGGGACCTGCCTCGTATGGGCCAATAGGCCTTCTGCAGTTCTCATTATTACTACTATTCTCTACACCTTACTTTCCTCCTCACCTCTCTCTTGCCTATTTATTCCCGTTCTCTACCTCCTCATCACAAGCGACTTGAGAATGGTCCAGGACGGACCGAAACGTCGTCGTCCCTTCAACTTCTAGTGTGTGGTCTGGTCAACATACTTCAGCCACGTTATTGTGACTCTTCGCCTGCTTAACAGGTGGAATTCATTAGGCAGTGATGTGGAGAAGGCTGACTCCATACACAGTTTCAAGGGTAGATATGATAGAGCCCAGTAGGCTCAGGAATCTGTTCATCACTTGATTGATAGTTGAGAGGCTGGCTCAAAGAGCCAGAGCTCATCCTCTGCAAACAAAAGTAGGTGAATATGACTAGGTGAATACGCGCTCCATCCAACCTTCAATACCTCCCCCCCCCATCATTCTCTCCGCCTCTAAACCTCAACCCAACCCTCAATCTCCTCGGCTCCTCATCTCCATATGATCCCCTCACTTTGCGACCCCTCACACCTCTTCACTGCCCACAAAACCATTTCTCTTCCCCCCTTCCATCTTCTTTCCCCCACCTCTCTCTTTCCCCCTTCCACACCAAAACCCACACCTGCCCCTGATTACCTCCTGACTTATCCAACCTCTTGTCCACTCTCAACACCCATGCTCTATTCTTCCCTTTCCCCCCTCCCCCCAACCTCTCCCCCTCCCCACCTCTCAACCTCTGACTCTCAACATCACTCTACCTTTCAATACACTCTATACCATTCAGACTCTCCGTAACTTTCAGACCCATTATGCCCTTTCGATCCCCTTAGCTGCCCAAACCCCATTCGTCCCTCCCAGAAAGTCTGAGAGGGACGAATGAAAGTCCCTCCCAGAAATGAAAGTCTGAAGACCTGGAAAATCGGGGTACCAATGAAAGCACAAGCTCCATACACGGAACTCTGACAGCAGATGGGAAAACGATTGTGATCTTGGTAATCTACAATCACCCCCCCCCCCCCCCACAAACAGTAGAAGGCCCAGGCAGGAGTATGATGACAACAAGGCATGTATGGATGAACTACAGAAGGCAGCAACACTAGCTCACAGAATGAGAGCGAAACTGCTGGTCATGGGAGACCTAAATCATGGAGAGATCAACTGGGAATCAAGGAATCCCCGTGGCGGGGAGGAAACGGGGGGGGGGGAGAGCAAAGTCAGTAAACGTTATAGACAGGAATTTCCAAACATAGCATGTGAAGAATGACATATGGGCAATAGAAGGGATACACCGAACCTATTAGATCTTGCCTCCCCCTAGGGTTGGGGGGAGGCAGGGTGGGGAAGGCAGGGTTGTGGGGAGGCAGGGTTGGGGAAGGCAGGGTTGAGGAGGCAGGGTTGAGGGAAAGGAAGGGTTGGTGGAGGCAGGATTGAGGGAGAGGCAGGGTTGGGGGAAGCAGGGTTTGGGGAGGCAGGGTTGAGGGGGAGGCAGGGTTGGGGAGGCAGGGTTGGGAAGGCAGGGTTGGGGAGGCAGGGCTGGGGGAGGCAGAATTTGGCGAGGCAGGGTTGGGGAGGCAGGTTTGGAGAGGCAGGGCTGGGGGAGGCAGGGATGGGGAGGAAGAGCTGGGGGAGGCAGGGTTGGGGAGGCAGGGTTGGGGAGGCAGGGTTGGGGGAGGCAGGGCTGGGGGAGGCAGGGTTGGGGGAGGCAGGGCTAGGGGAGGCAGGGATGGGGAGAAGAGCTGGGGGAGGCAGGGTTGGGGAGGAAGAGCTGGGGGAGGCAGGGTTGGGGGAGGCAGGGTTGGGGGAGGCAGGGTTGGGGAGGCAGGGTTGGGGAGGCAAGGCTTGGGTAAGGCCGGGTTGGGGGAAAGCAGGGTTGCAGGAGGCATGGTTTGGGGGAGGCAGGGTTGCAGAAGGCAGGGATTTGGGGAGGTAGGATTGGGGGGAGGCAGGGATGGGGAAGGCAGGGTTGGGGTAAGTCAGGGTTGTGGGGAGGCATGGGTGAGTGAGATGCAGGGTTCGGGTGAGGCTAGTTTGGGGAGGCAGGTTTGGGGAGGCAGGTTTGGGGAGGCAGGATTGAGGGAGAGGCAGGTTTGGGGAGGCAGGGTTTGGGGAGGCAGGGTTGGCGTAAGGCAGGGTGGGGTGAGGCAGGGTTGGGGTGAGGCAGCGTTGGGGGAAGCAGGGTTGGGGGAAGCAGGGTTGGTGTAGGCAGGGTTGAGGGAAGGCAGGTTTGGGGAGGCAGGGTTGGGAGGCAGGGCTCGGGAGGCAGGGTTTGGGGAGGCAGGGTTGGCGTAAGGCAGGGTTGAGGTGAGGCAGGGATGGGGGAAGCAG
>WNGS01111181.1:19972908-19995387 GCA_020271785.1 Procambarus virginalis
AAGACAGGCTCTTGTATCAATAAAAGGACCTCGCATCAACACTCTGAATGTAGGGATCTACAAACAGTTCAGGCTAAGGATGTACAATCCAGAGCTCATGCGGTGTTACAGATGCCAGCGCTTCGGCCACCATAAAGATGGCTGCAGAGGCCCGGAACGATGTGGAGTATGCAGCTATACAACACCGTTGTATAGCGAGCTATACAACACCGACATATGCAGAAATCTGCATAAAAACGACAAACCAACAAACGCAAAATGTCCAAACTACCGGGATACACATCACGCCTGGAACAAAGGATGTCCAGGAAAGGTTAAAAGAATACAAGCCTTCGGATCTACTCAGCATCCCAAAGCCACAACTCCAAGACCACAAACTACCAGACCCTCAGTTAAAAGCCAGTGGAACACTCATCGGCAAGTCCGAATAAATGAAAATAAAAATCAGCAACAGACTAAAGCATCAATTCCTTCCAGTCTAAACAAGAACAGGACCTCGAATAACTGGAGAAGACAAAGCACTACTCCACATGGCAACAACAACCGAACAGATCAGGGCAACAAAATAATTACTCCTGCTATATATATTGTCTCCAAGGCATCCCAAGCACGAATGACGACCCCCTACATCAACAAATGCCCCAGTAGCTGGATGTAGCAAAGACACCAGGACCCAACCAAGAGTCTCCTCACCTACCAAGAAAAAAGAAAAGCAGCTAATGGCATATCAAGTGACCACTGTTCCAATGGTTATTGCCTCCCTGACAGAGACCTTCAGCAAGATGCTTGATAAAGCATTCCAAGCACTGGAACAGACCAACCCTCAGTCAAGGAAGGATATGTTAATTGAGTTAAAACAAATCTACTGAATTTATTTTTTCCACACTTTTACAAGTCCTACCTGAAAGGGTTGACGAAGTAAAAGTCGAAGAAGGTGGCGAAACTGAGTTGTTTCAGCACCCAATGGCAGTTTCCACTCCAACCAAGAAAACACAAGCCGTCAGAGATATCAGCACATTAGAAACACCTTGGGCTCAATGGATTTAACTCTAACAGAATAATGGACAATCTTAAAATTATACAATGGAATATCCAAGGATTCAAAAACAAAGCACAAACACTCAGAGTAGTGCTTCCCAAGGACAACATTGATATTGTTTTACTTCAAGAAACACTTACCGGGACTGAAAGAAGTATCAGTATCCCTGGATATCAAGGTTGACCAGACCACACACTAGAAGGTGAAGGGACGACGACGTTTCGGTGCGTCCTGGACCATTCTCAAGTCGATTGTGATGAGGAAGTTGATGCAGGCAATAAATTGTCAAATTTGCATTTATTTCCTGCATCAACTTCCTCATCACATTCGACTTGAGAATGGTCCAGGACGGACCGAAACGTCGTCGTCCCTTCACCTTCTAGTGTGTGGTCTGGTCAACATTCTTCAGCCACGTTATTGTGACTCATCGCCTGCACCAGGATATCAAGGTTCACACTGCACAAGGTGGCACCAGAGGCACTTCCATACTAGTAAGAAATCATATCAATGCCACGGTAAATCACAGACCTGCCTAACTGTGGTGAGAACGTCGAAGTTATGGGAGTTAATCTCAATATAAGGAACTCAGTGCTGTCCATCTTCAATGTATACAGGAGCCATAGAGAACACGATATGGATCTCTCTGCAATCTTTGAAATAGCAGTCACCACACGTACTATTATCTCGCATGACTTCAACGCCTATAGTGAATTACTACTTGATTCTCCAAGAATCCACACCAACAGAAGACATATTGAATACCTTTTGGATGAAGTGCCTGAAGTCAGTCTGCTTAACTCGACGGAACCAACCCATATTGGTGGTGGTTGGAGGGGGGGGGGGGAAGTTGGACCTAACGTTTGTCTCCACCAGTATTTATGAGTTGTGTCATTAGTCAGTTGACCATGTACTGACTAGTGACCACTTTGCTACAAAAACAGTTATTAATATAGCACTACCTCCCTGACCTCCAGCTCCTGAGCCGGGATGGGATTTTATCAAAGCAGATTGGACGAAGTTTCAGGAATCTCTCGAAACTTGGCACCAAAACTACACCCCTCCTGGCAACACTGAAGAAATGGAAAAAATATTTAGTAAATGCAATAGATACAGCAGCAAATCATGCCATCCCTAAGAGGAAAACAATTACCCAACCATATAAGGACCATTGGTATTACTGTGATAGGATCAAGAAAATATATAACAAATTAAATTGTGCATGAACGACTTTCAGGAGAGATAGAACCGAAACTAATCTAAGACTTCATAGAACTGTCCGAGACCATGTGCATGAAGAAACAGCAAAATTCAGAGAAGAAAAATTACTGGATTGGTGTGCCAAGCTAAATCAGCACACATTCTTGGGTGACATCTGGAAGCAGATCAACGGGGCAAAAGGAAAGTCGCCTCCTGCTCCGCTTTATCATGTTCATCCAAAGCAAGAAGCAGAAAGATGAGTGAATCTACTTGCTTCAAGAGCTAGTACCACTCAACTTCCTCAAGCAATTCTGACTCACCAACAAAGACTTCAAGCAGCAAGATGGACAAAAATAGACGATGTTTTAGCCTTACTTGACGAACTAGACCAACCTTTCAATCTTAGAGAACTCAGAAGAGCTACAAATGAAACTAAAAATATAGCTCCAGGTGAGGACGGAATCCCTTACAATATGCTGGCCAAGCTAGGAGAAAAGGGTGAAGAAGCCTTTTTGAATCTCATCAACAGAGTATAGGTGACAGGAAATCGACCACTCTAGTGGAAGAGTGCAATTACAGTTCCTATTCGAAAACCAATATAACCAGGAAATCCAAGACCCATCTCATTAACAGGCTGTCTGGCCAAAAATGAGGAAAGAATGGCTTAATCAAATTGACTGGAAAGCCAATTTTTGCAGCACCAAAATTTGTTAGCTTACAGAAAGTTGTTGGAGCCACAGAATGCCTTACCTCCTTTCTGGATCAATTCAGGGACAAACCAGGAATCCATATTTTTCTAGGCCTAGAAAAAACCTCCGATCTAGCCAATGCTCCAGCTACACTGTGCTACCTGGTGGATAAGGAAATCAATGGACACACTGTTGCCTTTGCTAAAGGAAGCCTGCTTAACCGAGAAGCCAAAGTCAAATTCCAAGGAAAAACATCCTCCTTAAGGAGGGTGGAAAATGGGACTCCGCTGGGAGGAATACTAAGCCCCTTCCTCTTCAACTGTCTCATGAAAAACTCATGAAGCTCAAGTTACCAAAAGCCAAACTGCTTAACTTTGCAAACGACTTTGTGGTCATCATCAATGGCAAAGGAGCCAGGAACAATGCTCAAAAATGCCTAGATATCATCAGCAGGGAAGCGGAATGCATAGCAGTGAAAATAAACACCAATAAAAGCAAAGCAATGGTCCTTAAAATGAAAACTCAAGACACTAGACTCGCAATACAAGGACATGAAATTGAGTGGGTTACCCTTTTCAATACCTATCTTGAGGTTATCTTGAGATGATTTTGGGGCTTTTTAGTGTCCCCGCCGCCCAGTCCTCGACCAGGCCTCCACCCCCAGGAAGCAGCCCGTGACAGCTGACTAACACCCAGGTACCTATTTTACTGCTAGGTAACAGGGGCATAGGGTGAAAGAAACTCTGCCCAATGTGTCTCGCCTGAGCCTAGGATCGAACCCAGGACCACAGGATCACAAGTCCAGCGTGCTGTCCGCTGGGCCGACCGGCTCCCCACAGGGGTAGAGGGAGACGTGCCGCACCATATGGCTGGATGTCGAGTTCATGGCGTCGGCGGATCCATGGCGTAGCGTTGTGCGCATAACGTCTACTAATATTTTTCCGGGAACTTGTATATCGGAAAGTGCAAGCAGTACGCTTACCAAATCATCAACGTGTCAAAGGACACCCGGCCACCAGGCGGCGCCTTCGGCTGAGACATCTTATCCGGCACCCTATAAACAAACTCCTTCGCCTGCGACATCCAGATAGTGGAACAGCACCTTTACCAGTTTAAAAATCAGAATGTGACTCGCAGTGGCTCAAAGCAGTCATAGAACAACAAATGGAAACCATCTCACGACCTACAACCACTCACATCTTCACAGATGGATCAGTTTGATCAAGAAAGAGGTTTTGCTGGGGCAGCAGTTTACACTAATAGCCATGAAACTTAATGGAGCATGAACAATGGGTGCTCAACATTGCAAACAGAATTATATGCCCTGAAGGAGACCATAAATTATACAATTGAGGATAATTTACATGATGTCATCATTCATACCGACTGTAAAACATGGTTCCAGGCATTGTTATCTAACCAGCACAGAGATAATATACAGCTCATCACAGAAATTCTACATATGGGAAAAGACGCACACAATCTAGGGCTGTCAATCAGCCCTAAATTGGATACCAACTCATATTGGCATAGATGGTAATGAAAAGGCAGACTCACATAGCAAAAACTGCCACTGCTCTATCTGTTGTACTGGTTAAAATACCTCCAAGTTATCACACACATTAAGGAAAAAATCCAGAATAAAGTACTCCTTACTATCAAAAGTCGCCACAGAACCAAAGTAGCGGAAGGAAGATCCACTGCGATGTGGTACGAACAAGCCACTGGGTACTACTCATTGAATCCTGTCAAAAAATAACCAGAGACATTGCAGTAGCCATACACAGACTCAGACTTGGTTACAAGTGATTCTGGGAGGTAATAAACCCAATAGTTAAAGAGTGTCATATCTGTGGAACAGAAGCAGAGGCGCTATTATTGCAATACTTACTGGAATGGGAAGCAACTGAAGCCCTGCAAATCATACTCAGCATTCATCCAACAGGCGCAGCTGCATTAGAGCAAAATCCACAGCGACTACAATGGTTAGAAAAGCAGTTGAAGAATGGGACACACTAGTGAACACTGCATCTATATCCGCCACCAAGATAATGTTATTAAAACAAGACTAAATCCAATACGCTAAAACAGAAGCGAAA
This sequence comes from Procambarus virginalis, assembly GCA_020271785.1. Taxonomy (NCBI): domain Eukaryota; kingdom Metazoa; phylum Arthropoda; class Malacostraca; order Decapoda; family Cambaridae; genus Procambarus; species Procambarus virginalis. The sequence continues at coordinate 19,977,933 of WNGS01111181.1, forward strand.
AATATACGGGAGAAAAGGATGAAACCTCACCTCCTTTTAAAACTTTGACCCAAATATCACAGTAACAAAGTTATCGCGAATAACCGAACTCAATTACGGGCTCCATATAACCCTTGCTATATGGACATTGTGTTCTGAATAGCTAAATCTAAAATAACAACAACAACACGGTAAAATTGTCTTTGAAAATGTAAGATGTACCTTACGAAACGCATCCCTAGACGTCAGACCATGATAGAGTGTGAAAAATGATCTTTTCATTTAAGGCCAAATGGTCGAATGCAGAGTAATCATTTTAGGCTAAAAGGTCGAGTGCAGAGTTATCATTGTAGGCCAAATGGTCGGGTGCAGAGTTATCATTGTAGGCCAAATGGTCGCGTGTAGAGTTATCATTGTAGGCCAAATGGTCGCGTGTAGAGTTTTCATTGTAGGCCAAATGGTCGCGTGCAGAGTTATCATTATAGGCCAAATGGTCGCGTGCAGAGTTATCATTGTAGGCCAAAAGGACGAGGGCAGAGTTATCATCGTAGGCCAAATGGTTGAGTGCAGAGACAACAAAGTTATCACTGTGTGATAACAGAGTTATCACTGTGCTGATTCATCGACGAAAACCTAAACAACATATCTTCCATTAAAATTCAAGTGCCATGTAGCACAATTCAGATAGTGCTGAGCAGGAGCCAGGTGTTCTCTGTCAGCACAGAGGCACTCGGGCACCATGGGCAGTATTCAAACATCTTGTTACAGATTATTGGTTTTACAATACTAATTTACGCAGGCGACGAGTCACAATAACGTGGCTAAAGTATGTTGACCAGACCACACACTAGAAGGTGAAGAGACGACGACGTTTCGGTCCGTCCTGGACCATTCTCAAGTCGATTCCTTGAGAATGGTCCAGGACAGACCGAAACGTCGTCGTCTCTTCACCTTCTAGTGTGTGGTCTGGTCAGAAATACTAATTTACGCCTCGAGGAGCTATTTCACTGGCGGTCAGTCGGCAGAGATATTTTTTATTTTATAATCATGACTGTCTCGGTGATTATCGTAGCATTGGACCAGAACATTGCAAACTGAGAAAGAATTTACGTAAAATTGCAAGGTATTAGTGATAAACTTCATATAGGATAACCTTAAGGATAACTTTAATCATAACACCCAGGGAATGGGATACTCTTTACTTGTGTGAAGTATCCATGAAAAAGATACAAAGTTAGTTACAGGAGGTGAATAACGATAAAATTGAATGACAACGGAAATTCTCTCTGAACTCGTCTGTTGTCGCATGACCGACTCCTTGGCTAAACATTATGACGTTACACTCATCAATGTCTTAACTGTCACGGCAGCAACGTGAGAATGAACAGATGACCTAATCAGGTACTCGGGAAAGAGCTACAGCTTGCACACAGCTTTCTAGGGAAGTTCATCGTAGGGAAGTTCATCGTAGGGAAGTTCATCGTAGGGAAGTTCATCGTAGGGAAGTTCATCGCGGGGAAGTTCATCGTAGATATGTTGTTCATTTGAGCTTCGAGGGAAGAAACAGGTGAAGATGGACTACACTCACACTCAGAGCGTTCACTGGCGTACCAGCCCGGGGTGCTATATATCACCTTTACTTTAGTTCGAGTCAGTTAACTTTGACTTTATCACTAGTTGGGAGACAATGGTCATTCTCACACAAATACTCGGACGTCCCTTGAAGTATTCAGAATATATTCTGTAGCGACATCGTTCGTTATCACTGAAATGAAAGAAAACACGCACTCTTCTAGTGATCCCCAGAGGTGAGTTCAGTATGTATCAGAAACGTGGCCCCTACTGATACCATCCAGAAGATTAAATTAATAATATATTATTAGAGCAAGAAGACTACCAACTAGCTCATGAAGAACTCTCACAAAACTAAAGAACCCCCCCCCCCCCTCAAAGAAACGAATGTTGTCTGTGCCTTCATATTAAGGGATTAAGGGAATCACCAAAAACACAAGAGAATAGCGTTTAATCCCTAAAAGTACCGCCTGTTGGAAACTCTAAACTAAAAACAGGTTATATGGATGCTACATTGTATTGACGTGCTATATTGGGGATTTAATTTGTACATGCCAGGGCTTCCATTAAGGCTGTTACATTATTTGATCAGAGCTGACTCAGTTAAATTTCTCTCCCCTCAAACCCCCTCTGTCCACAATCTCCCACCCGCTTCCCCTCTTCCCCTTCCATCTTTCCTCAATGCTCCAACATCACTGATCATTAATACTATAAAACACCACACACCCGTGTCATCAACACCATATCTTTAAAGTCTTAAGAAATAACCAAATCATCATGTTTTCTGGAGGTTATTGGGGGTGAGTATTACCATTGTATATTTTTAATCTTAGCATGAAGAGCACATACACTTTCTGAGATTACAATAATAATAATAATAATAATAATAATAATAATAATATTTCAAAATCAAGCTATGTAGTATAGGAAAATATTAGTGGGGGACTTTTCAACACTTTCCAGCCACACATAAGGCTCATATCTGGCCAGTCTCTCACAGTGTTCAAGTGAGAACTCGACAAACACCTCCGAAGAATATCTGATCAACTAGGCTGTTATTCATTCATCTGGCTGCGGGCAGTCGCGTCCAACTGCGTGGTTGATCAGTCCTACAACCAGGAGGCCTGGTCGGAGACCGGGCAGCTAGGCTGTTGATTCCCAGAAGCTACACAAGGGAGCCACAAGCTAGAGGTGAAGTTTGCACAATGTCGCTTGGCACTGTTTTTCTTGGCTCCAAATTCCGACCCGCTCATGTTAAGTACCTGACCAACAGCAATTACCAGGAAAAAAAAATTGGTGAAGCTAATCCCAGGCGTTTGGCCTTCAATCACTGACAAATAGACAGTCACATTTTTATTTGTAGACATATTTCCACACATAAACGGATCTGAAAAATATGGAGAAAATATTCACATTTGATTTCCAAATTAAACCTTGAAAAACCTGTATCATTATATCGTGGCTGTGAACGGCGTCGTCCCAAACCTCAGATAACCATGAAACTCAACACATTAGCAACTGTTGAAGTGGGCACTGTTCGAGTGGACTCTGTTCAAGTGGGGAACTGTTCAAGTGGACCCTGTTCAAGTGGGCACTGTTCAAGTGGGCACTGTTCAAGTGGGCACTGTTCAAGTGGGCACTGTTCAAGTGGGCACTGTTCAAGTGGGCACTGTTCAAGTGGGCATTGTTCAAGTGTGCACTGTTCGAGTGGACTCTGTTCAAGTGGGCACTGTTCAAGTGGGCACTGTTCAAGTGGGCATTGTTCAAGTGGGCACTGTTCAAGTGGGCACTGTTCAAGTGGGCACTGTTCAAGTGGGCACTGTTCAAGTGGGCACTGTTCAAGTGGGCACTGTTCAAGTGGGCATTGTTCAAGTGGGCATTGTTCAAGTGGGCACTGTTCAAGTGGGCATTGTTCAAGTGGGCACTGTTCAAGTGGGGCACTGTTCAAGTGGGCATTGTTCAAGTGGGCACTGTTCAAGTGGGCACTGTTCAAGTGGGGCACTGTTCAAGTGGGCATTGTTCAAGTGGGCATTGTTCAAGTGGGCACTGTTCAAGTGGGGCACTGTTCAAGTGGGCATTGTTCAAGTGGGCATTGTTCAAGTGGGCACTGTTCAAGTGGGCACTGTTCAAGTGGGCACTGTTCAAGTGGGGCACTGTTCAAGTGGGCACTGTTCAAGTGGGCACTGTTCAAGTGGGCATTGTTCAAGTGGGCACTGTTCAAGTGGGCACTGTTCAAGTGGGCATTGTTCAAGTGGGCATTGTTCAAGTGGGCACTGTTCAAGTGGGCACTGTTCAAGTGGGCACTGTTCGAGTGGACTCTGTTCAAGTGGGCACTGTTCAAGTGGGCACTGTTCAAGTGGGTACTGTTCAAGTGGGCACTGTTCAAGTGGGCACTGTTCAAGTGGGCACTGTTCAAGTGGGCACTGTTCGAGTGGGCACTGTTCAAGTGGGCACTGTTCGAGTGAACTCTGTTCAAGTGGGCATTGTTCAAGTGGACTCTGTTCAAGTGGGCACTGTTCAAGTGGGTACTGTTCAAGTGGGCACTGTTCGAGTGGACTCTGTTCAAGTGGGCACTGTTCAAGTGGGCACTGTTCGAGTGGACTCTGTTCAAGTGGGCATTGTTCAAGTGGGCACTGTTCAAGTGGGCATTGTGCAAGTGGGCACTGTTCAAGTGGGCACTGTTCAAGTGGGGCACTGTTCAAGTGGGCATTGTTCAAGTGGGCATTGTTCAAGTGGGCACTGTTCAAGTGGGCACTGTTCAAGTGGGCACTGTTCAAGTGGGGCACTGTTCAAGTGGGCACTGTTCAAGTGGGCACTGTTCAAGTGGGCATTGTTCAAGTGGGCACTGTTCAAGTGGGCACTGTTCAAGTGGGCATTGTTCAAGTGGGCATTGTTCAAGTGGGCACTGTTCAAGTGGGCACTGTTCAAGTGGGGCACTGTTCGAGTGGACTCTGTTCAAGTGGGCACTGTTCAAGTGGGCACTGTTCAAGTGGGTACTGTTCAAGTGGGCACTGTTCAAGTGGGCACTGTTCAAGTGGGCACTGTTCAAGTGGGCACTGTTCGAGTGGGCACTGTTCAAGTGGGCACTGTTCGAGTGAACTCTGTTCAAGTGGGCATTGTTCAAGTGGACTCTGTTCAAGTGGGCACTGTTCAAGTGGGTACTGTTCAAGTGGGCACTGTTCGAGTGGACTCTGTTCAAGTGGGCACTGTTCAAGTGGGCACTGTTCGAGTGGACTCTGTTCAAGTGGGCATTGTTCAAGTGGGCACTGTTCAAGTGGGCATTGTGCAAGTGGGCACTGTTCAAGTGGGCACTGTTCAAGTGGGCACTGTTCAAGTGGCCACTGTTCGAGTGGACTCTGTTCAAGTGGGCACTGTTCAAGTGGGCATTGTTCAAGTGGGCATTGTTCAAGTGGGGCACTGTTCAAGTGGGCACTGTTCAAGTGGGCACTGTTCAAGTGGGCACTGTTCACGTGGGCATTGTGCAAGTGGCCACTGTTCGAGTGGACTCTGTTCAAGTGGGCACTGTTCAAGTGGGCATTGTGCAAGTGGGCACTGTTCAAGTGGGCACTGTTCAAGTGGGCACTGTTCAAGTGGGCACTGTTCAAGTGGGCACTGTTCAAGTGGGCACTGTTCAAGTGGGCACTGTTCAAGTGGGCACTGTTCAAGTGGGCACTGTTCAAGCGGGCACTGTTCAAGTGGGCATTGTGCAAGTGGGCACTGTTCAAGTGGGCACTGTTCAAGTGGGCATTGTTCAAGTGGGCACTGTTCAAGTGGGCATTGTGCAAGTGGGCACTGTTCAAGTGGGCACTGTTCAAGTGGGCACTGTTTAAGTGGGTACTGTTCAAGTGGGGCACTATTCAAGTGGGTACTGTTCAAGTGGGCACTGTTCAAGTGGGTACTGTTCAAGTGGGCACTGTTCAAGTGGGGCACTGTTCAAGTGGGCACTGTTCAAGTGGGTACTGTTCAAGTGGGGCACTGTTCAAGTGGGTACTATTCAAGTGGGTACTGTTCAAGTGGGCACTGTTCAAGTGGGCACTGTTCAAGTGGGCACTGTTCAAGTGGACTCTGTTCAAGTGGGCACTGTTCAAGTGGACTCTGTTCAAGTGGGCACTGTTCAAGTGGGCACTGTTCAAGTGGGCACTGCTCAAGTGGACTCTGTTCAAGTGGGCACTGTTCAAGTGGGCACTGTTCAAGTGGGCACTGTTCAAGTGGGCACTGTTCAAGTGGACTCTGTTCAAGTGGGCACTGTTCAGTGGACTCTGTTCAAGTGGGCACTGTTCAAGTGGACTCTGTTCAAGTGGGCACTGTTCAAGTGGACTCTGTTCAAGTGGGCACTGTTCAAGTGGACTCTGTTCAAGTGGACTCTGTTCAAGTGGACTCTGTTCAAGTGGGCACTGTTCAAGTGGGCATTGGTAAAGTGGGCACTGTTCAAGTGGGCACTTTTCAAGTGGACTTTGAGTTACATGAAGAAAATGGGCATTCATATCTTCCTTCTTAATCAGAGTTCGGTGTAGTTTAGGCAGTTGATAGTGGTAAGGTTTGCAATGTTGTGTACCTTGACTTTAGCAAAGTTTTTGATACAGTGCCACATGAAAGACTGATTAAAAAGATAAAGGCTCATGGTACTGGGGGTGCTATATTAAGTTGGATTAGGGCATGGCTATAGCAAAGGAAACAGAGAGTTAGTACTAATGGGGTTATGTCAGAGTGGGAAAATGTAAGTGGAGTGCCTCAAGGCTCTGTATTGGGAGCTCTGTTGTTTATAATATATATATAAATTATTTAGATTCGGGTTTGAGTAGCAACATTTGCAAATTTGATGATGATACAAAAATCGGGTAAGGAAATTAACACAGAAGAAGACTCGCTGTCACTTCAAGGTGATCTAAATAGGGTTTTGACATGGTCAAAAGATTGGAAAATGCAGTTTAATGCTGATAAATGTAAAGTTATGAGGCTTGGTATTGATGATAGAGTTACAAGATACGAGCTATATGGTGTTGAGATTGGGAAGTCGGATTGCGAAAGGGATCTGGGTTATGATTAGTAAGAATTTAAAACCAAAGGATCAATGCATGAATGTTCGTAATAAGGAAAATAAGACACTGGGATTTATTAATCGAAGCATTAGTAACAAGACACCTGGTGTGGTTCTTCAGTTATATCTTGCTCTGGTTAGGCCCCATTTAGATTATGCAGTTCAGTTTTGGTCGCCGTACTATAGAATGGATATAAATTCACTTGAACGTGTCCAGCGTAGGATGACAAAGTTAATTCCCCAAATTAGAAATCTTTCATATGAAGAAAGATTAACAAAGCTTAAATTGCATTCACTGGAAAAGCGAAGAGTTAGGGGTGACATGATAGAGTTTTACAAGTGGATGAATGGGCATAACAAGGGGATATTAATAAGGTATTAAAAGTATCAACACAGGACAGAATACAAACAATACTGGTTCGGTAACAGGGTTGTTGATTTGTGGAACCAATTACCGCATAATGTGGTGGAGGTGGGGGTCCCTAGATTGTTTCAAACGTGGGTTGGACATGCATGTGAATGGGATTGGGTGGTTATAAATAGGAGCTGCCTCGTATGGGCCAATATGAACACAAGAACAAAGTTAGCTGCAGAAGGCCTATTAGCCCATACGAGGCAGCTCCTATCTATTACCACCCAATCCCACTCATATACATGTCCAATCCACGCTTGAAACAATCAAGGGACCCCACCACCACCACGTTATGCGGTAATTAGTTCCACAAATCTACAACCCTTCTGCCAATCAATTGGCCTTCTGCAGTTACCTTGTTCTTATGTCATTATGTTCTTATGTAGTACTTTTCAAAGTGTTTATGGGGCTTTAAAATCCGAGAATAATTACATATATATGTGCTATTCCACTTCAAGATTACAATGCAAAATCTGATTATGGTAATGTGTTTCAAAGGGCGTGTTTAAAATGAGAAAAAATAGTTCTCACTGTTGCTATCCATGTTTAAAGTTTATGTGTTGTGCCCTGGGTGTGTGTCGAATGTTTATAGATCCGTTGAAAACATCAGATAAACTAATTTATTATTCTCTCTGTGTTGTTTAGAGCCTCAATACATCTCAGTGTTTGTGGCGGAAGTTTACTGTTGAGGGAGATACTGATCTAAACGGCCACTAAGCTTGTGTGGGGTGTTGCTTCCTCCGGGCTGGCCATGGTCCTCGTACCCGGGCTGGCCATGGTCCTCGTACTCAGGCTGGCCATGGTCCTTGTACCAGGGCTGGCCATGGTCCTCGTACTCAGGCTGGCCATGGTCCTTGTACCAGGGCTGGCCATGGTCCTTGTACCAGGGCTGGCCATGGTCCTTGTACCAGGGCTGGCCATGGTCCTTGTACCTAGGCTGGCCATGGTTCTCGTACCCGGGCTGGCCATGGTCCTTGTACCCAGGCTGGCCATGGTCCTTGTACCAGGGCTGGCCATGGTCCTTGTACCCAGGCTGGCCATGGTCCTTGTACCAGGGCTGGCCATGGTCCTTGTACCAGGGCTGGCCATGGTCCTTGTACCAGGGCTGGCCATGGTCCTTGTACCCAGGCTGGCCATGGTTCTCATACCCGGGCTGGCCATGGTCCTCGTACTCAGGCTGGCCATGGTCCTTGTACCCGGGCTGGCCATGGTCCTCGTACCCTCGGACGGGTTTATTGGGGACCCTTGTGGCCGTGAGTCGGTTCACCGAGCGATAGTGGGGTCGTGAATGCTAATTTCTTCCTCGTGAGCTGTACTTTTTTGGTCTTTTTTCTCCAGTTCGTTTGTGATGGCGGCGGCCCGTTGTTGCTCTTTCTCGTGAAAGGGTATTTTCTTCCAGTGTCTCCTACACTTTTGTACGGGATTTGGATGCTTTTCTCGGCCCTCTGTTTCACTTTCAGCTTGAGATTGCAAGATGTTATCTCCATGCATCATCCGCTCTCCCACCTCTCACTCTGGCATACTTGTGACTTTGTGAGGATATCTTTCACTCCTGCTTGTGACTCTGGGCTGTTCTTATTCTCTAGTGTTTGTGTCTCTGGGATGTTCTCATTCTCTAGTGTTTGTCTCTCTGCGATGTTCTCATTCTCTAGTGCTTATGACTCTAGGCTGTTCTCAACCTCTAGTGCTTGTTTCTCTGGGCTGTTCTCATTCTCTAGTGCTTGTTACTCTTGAGCTGTTGTAAGAGCCTCTTATGCTTGCAGCTCTGAACGACTCTCTGTACCTGAGAATTGTTGGCTCGTTGTCTGTTGCTTGAGTGTAATCCGTAGTTTGCTCACAATCTGCGGCTAGTTATCTTCCCTTGTAACTCGTGGGTGCTAACCTAGTTATTATACATGTTCCAAGTCAGCTTTTCTTCCTGATTGTAGCTACTTTACTCCTTCCGATGCTCAAATCAAATACAATACTTTTATGCTTGTAAACTCCTTGCTACCTACTTTAGTGAAGCTCATCACTGCTTGTACACTTCTTGCTTCTTTCTGCAGTGGAACCCATCAGTATTTGTACACTATTGCTGCCCCTTGTAATGGAGCACTGGACTAACAGTTATGTTAAAAGGTTTATGCACAGAGGATAACAAAGAAGTTAGTTAAAGAATGAAAGAACAGTATGAGGTTATGTTTAGCACGCAAATGAACAACATTAAGCTGGAACATTTACAAACATCTTATCATTGAATGAAATCCACAACGCGGACAATAGCAATGATTTGACAAAGCGAAACCCATCAGATTTTGACAAATAAATTGACAACATGGCCAGGCACTCAGCCACGAACTATGGCACTGAGTATCATAACTATGAAGGCGCAGGTTACCAGTAGCATAAACGTTGACTGGAGTTTGGAGAAAACGTTTGAATAGTATTGAGGTACCAGAAGCACTTTAATCAGTATTTTTCTCTAATCCACACGAAAGGTAGAAGAATGTTGACTCAAAAAATGTATAGATCGGATGCACTAACATGACATAAAATTCATATTATTGTAAGACTGATCTGGACTCAAGTCTCAAGTTATATGGGAAGAAATGAACTTTAACACTCTAGATCAACAGGGAATTTCAGCGGGAAGATCCTGCCATTAACAAGTACTCAACCACTATCGCAAACTAAAGGAAACATTAAAATAAAACCAGACCTCCCACCAGGAGGACTGGTCAGAGAGCGGGCCGCGGAGACGTTGATCCACGGAACGAACGCAAGGTAACCGCATGGCAACTTCTATACACCAACTTTTGACAAAAATCTTTAATAAATGTGACCATAGAGTGATAACCCATAAATTGAGGTCCATGGGAATTATCGATGAAGTTGGATGATGGATATTCAATTTCTTGTTAATCAGAATGTAAAGGATGACAGTCAAACCAAAATATTAGTCATTTCCTTAACTGTAATGAAATCAGGTCCAAGCGCAGTGAAAACGCTCTGTACCCCAAGACGCGGTCACAGTGCCACTGCTTTTTCTCTTTCTCAAATCAGATATAGGCAAAAACAGCTTCGTGTCATCCTTTACAGATGAACCGAAGATACAAAAACATCCACACGAAAATTATAAATTATCTCAATAGAATATATTAAAAACTACAAACCAATATCAGTGTATTATTAGATTGTGAAGGAGAAAATTACATTACGTTTAAAATACATCAATTCGGATACGAATAGAACAAATTAAGAACTTAAACGAAATGCAGAATAAGAGTTAGAACTCCTCTAGAACGAAAGCAACATGCAAATGATCAGGGAATAATGATGCCAGACAACATAATGTTTAGTACAAATAATAATAAAACAAACGTTGCATCAGTCAAGAAAATGAAAGGATGAGTTATGGGTACCTTGAAATCCAGAGATTCCTCGACAATGTTCCTACTATTTAAATAACCGAGTAATTCAATTGGAGCAATGAGGTGACTCGACCCAGCCATCAAAGACCTCTCAGCCATGCACAATTCCCCCTGTACCTAGTCGTGGTACAACGTAAGGTGCGCGGCAGGGAGTTCCTTGATGGCTGGTTTCGAGTTATCAAGTCATCAAGGTTTCGAGTCTTCCCCCATTCCAATTGATTAACTCACTGATACATATATATCATGTTAGTGTAATTCCTTGTGTATTCCAATCACTTCTACCTGAATTCCAGCCTTGAGTACTGCTCGATACACACTTCCACTTTCAAACCATGAAAGATTAGCCGAAATAGAGGGACTACAGAGAAATACAGCATACAAGATAAACGTTCCTAAAATATTGAAAGCGTCTCAAAACTCTCAGAATGTGCTCTCTGAAAAAGAGAACAAAATATTACATGAAAAGTAATACAATATATACATGAAATAATATACATGAAATGAAAAATACATGAAATGAAAAATACATGAAATAATATACATGAAATGAAAAATACATGAAATAATATACATGAAATGAAAAATAGATGAAATAATATACATACAATATATACATGAAAAGTGCTAGAGAGCCTCATCCCAAATTTGCATGGCCAAATAAAAACATACTGGGGCGAACAATATGGTAGGAAATGCAGAACAGATCCAAAGAGGAGTGGAGGTGCTATTAAATATTAAATATTAGCAGCTATTAAATATTCTCCCACCAAACATAAGAAACATTGCCGAAAGAAAAATGAACTTGTTCAAAAAACAATAAGACAATTTTCTACAAGAAGTGCCGGGTTGTAACGTGTTAGCGGGCCAGTGAGCCGCTCCAAACAACATAATTTGTCGACCAAGTTATTGCAAGGGAAGACTAAAAGGCCCCAAGGCCGGGTTTAGAGAGTAGAAGAACTCCAAGAGCGCACATCAGCTGTTCTTTTGTTATACTACTTTTAAACGTCTAAATGGCTCCTACAGTGAGACATTTTAGCCCAAGTGGTCCAGCCCAACCACTTGGGCTGGACGGTACTGCAACCGCTTCGCTTCTTTGCAGGCCAGGGTTCGGCCCCGTCACCATCCTAATGTCTGGGCACTATTCCTGCCCTCCGTCTTATCCCAGTTCCTGTTCCTTCAATAACACATAAAGCAGTAAAACGCAACGAAAAAAATATTATTTTAACATAATTGTTTTCTAGTGATTTATGACATGATTTACGCAAGAACAAAGAAATCGATCCGTAGATTAAATTAAATTGTGATGGTTTAGCGAAATGTAAAAAAAACTCTCAAAGTGTATGCTGCCTATGACAAGGCGAGATAGGATGAAATGCCCCACTCGACAATGACTCATATGTTACGATCATCACCGTTTATGTAACCTCATCAAAGAGAAAAAAAAATACTTTCCAGTAACCACACCAGATTATACTTTCACCCGAGTATTGTAACGAGCATCCTGTATGTATAAAAACTGGTAAACTAAACCAGGTAATACCAAACGTCCCTCTACCGCCAATTGTAGTGGTTGAGGAACCCTTTACCGGTATTATTGTTGCTGTAGTAGACCCATTGCTAAGAACCAAGAGTGCAAGACAGGTTAAACAAACACAGAGCTAGAGCCTTGGTTCATCTTAAAGAAACTCAAGGCAGAATGGGAGAACAAAATGATAAAAAGGCAAAGCAATGATATTTTGAGGCAGGTTATCAAGTGGTGGTACTAATGGCACGACAGGGACCAACATTGTTGCATAGGTTCCATTGTCCATATATAGTGGTAAAGAAACTCAGCCGGACCAATTATGTCATCCAGACACCTGAACTCAGGAAAGAGGAACAAATAGTACATGTGAATAGGATGAATTTCATATTGAGAGGAACCACCAATACGAATTTGGTGCTTAGTGGGGAATGTGAATTTGTCCACATTCACAATCTTCCACAACAAAATCACTTGTGTGTGTGATCACTTCCGTAAGTGATTTAGTCAATCACTTACGTTTTGAGGGTTAACTCCTACCAGATATTCAGATAAGCCTTAATGTTGTAGTTATCTAGGTTGCAAGTGTTTGTAGAGTAAACTGAGGCTCTGACGAGAAGGTTACTTAGAAAGAGTCCAGATTTCCTAGATCATATATATATATATATATATATATATATATATATATATATATATATATATATATATATATATATATATATATATATATATGTCTGACAAATATGTTAACAGGTGTGATTTCTGAATTGTATTACTATTGATGGACCAGAGTATTAAAGGTTTACATATTGCTGGAGTCCTTGGTGGAGGAGGAATCATATTGGTGTATAACTATTAATGAGTATGTCAATAATTTACGAGGATTTTCCTATTAAATATTTTATCAAGAGTATGTTTTATTGCGTAATTTTTCAATATGTTTTTATATTTACGCCACATAGGATCACCAACACCACCACCCACACGACGTGTAGTGACGCCCTCACCCACACATAGGATCACCAACACCACCACCCACACGACGTGTAGTGACGCCCTCACCCACACATAGGATCACCAACACCACCACCCACACGACGTGTAGTGACGCCCTCACCCACACATAGGATCACCAACACCACCACCCACACGACGTGTAGTGACGCCTCACCCACACATAGGATCACCAACACCACCACCCACACGACGTGTAGTGACGCCTCACCCACACATAGGATCACCAACACCACCACCCACACGACGTGTAGTGACGCCCTCACCCACACATAGGATCACCAACACCACCACCCACACGACGTGTAGTGACGCCCTCACCCACACATAGGATCACCAACACCACCACCCACACGACGTGTAGTGACGCCTCACCCACACATAGGATCACCAACACCACCACCCACACGACGTGTAGTGACGCCTCACCCACACATAGGATCACCAACACCACCACCCACACGACGTGTAGTGACGCCCTCACCCACACATAGGATCACCAACACCATAAGAACATAAGAACAAAGGTAACTGCAGAAGGCCTATTGGCCCATACGAGGCAGCTCCTATTTATAACCACCCAATCCCACTCATATACATGTCCAACCCTCGCTTGAAACAATCGAGGCACCCCACCTCCGCCACGTTACGCGGTAATTGGTTCCACAAATTAACAACCCTGTTACCGAACCAGTATTTACCCAAGTCTTTCCTAAATCTAATCTTATCCAATTTATACCCATTGTTTCGTGTTCTGTCTTGTGTTGATACTTTTAATACCCTATTAATATCCCCTTTGTTATGTCCATTCATCCACTTGTAAACTTCTATCGTGTCACCCGTAACTCTTTGCCTTTCCAGTGAATGCAATTTAAGCCTTATTAATCTTTCTTCACATGAAAGATTTCTAATTTGGGGAATTAACTTTGTCATCCTACGCTGGACACGTTCAAGTGAATTTATATCCATTCTATAGTATGGCGACCAAAACTGGACTGCATAATCTAAATGGGGCCTAACCAGAGCAAGATATAGCTGAAGAACCACACCAGGTGTCTTGTTACTAGCGCTTCGATTAATAAATAATCATAGTGTCCTATTTGCCTTATTACGAACTTTCATGCACTGATCCTTTTGTTTTAAATTCTTACTAATCATAACTCTCAGATCCCTTTCGCAATCTCAACACCATCTAGCTCGTATCTTGTAACTCTATTATCATTACCTAGCCTCAAAACTTTACATTTATCAGCATTAAACTGCATCTGCCATTCCTTTGACCATTTCAAAACCCTATTTAGATCAACTTGAAGTGATAGTGAGTCTTCTTCTGTGTTAATTTCCCTGCCGATTTTTGTATCATCGGCAAATTTGCAAATGTTGCTACTCAAACCTGAATCTAAATCATTGATATATATTATAAACAACAGCGGCCCTAGGACAGAGCCTGAGGCACTCCACTTACAACATCTTCCCACTCTGACTTAACCCCATTTATACTAACTCTCTGTTTCCTTTGGAATAGCCATGCTCTAATCCAACTTAATATAGCACCTCCAATACCATGAGCCTCTATTTTTTTAATCAGTCTTTCATGTGGCTCTGTATCAAAAGCTTTGCTAAAGTCAAGGTACACAACATCACAATCCTTACCACTATCAACTGCCTCAACTATGCTGGAATAAAAAGATAGCAAATTTGTTAAACATGAACGGCCATTTGTAAAACCATTTTGCGACTCATTTATTAATTTATGTTTTTCAAGATGAAGACGAATTGTATTTGCAATTATCGATTCAAGTAACTTTCCCACAATAGACGTTAGGCTAATTGGCCAATAGTTTGACGCAAGTGATCTATCTCCTTTCTTAAAAATTGGTACCACATTAGCTACCTTCCATGACTCTGGCACTCTACCTAACTCTATTGATTTATTAAATATGGTAGACACCACCACCCACACGACGTCTATAACGTCTTCACCCACACATGTGGGTGAAGACGCTAGTGATACAGTGATACAGTGGCAGTTTTGATACAGTGCCACATGAAAGACTGATTAAAAAGATAAAGGCTCACGGTATTAGGGGTGCTATATTAAGTTGGATTAGGGCATGGCAATACCAAAGGAAACAGAGAGTTAGTATAAATGGGGTTAAGTCAGAGAGGGAAAATGTTGTAAGTGGAGTGCCTCAAGGCTCTGTCCTGGGACTTCTGTTGTTTATAATATATATAATTGATTTAGATTCAGGTTTGAGCAGCAATATTTGCAAATTTTCCGATGATACAAGAATCGGGAGAGAAATATGAACGGAAAGGGATTCACTATCACTCCAAGACGATCTAAATAGAGTTTTGAAATGGTCAATAGAATGGCGGATGCAGTTTAATGCTGATAAATGTAAAGTTTTGAGGCTAGGTAATGATGATAGAATTACAAGATACGAGCTATATAGTGTTGAGATTGCGAAGTCGGATAGCAGTTTAAAACCAAAGGATCAATGCATGAATGTTCGTAATAGGGCAAATAGGACTCTGGGATTTATTAATCGAAGCGTTAGTAACAAGACACCTGATGTGGTTCTTCGGCTATATCTTGCTCTGGTTAGGCCCCATTTAGATTATACAGTTCAGTTTTGGTCGCCGTACTATAGAATGGATATAAATTCACTTGAACGCATCCAGCGTAGGATGACAAAGTTAATCCGCCAAATTAAAAATCTGCCATATGAAGAAAGAATGACAAAGATTAAATTACATTCTCCAGACCGGCGAAGAATTAGGGGTGACATGATAGAGGTGTATAAATGGACGAATGGGCATAACAAAGGGGATATTAATAGGGTAATAAAAGTATCAACACAAGACAGAACACGAAATAATGCGTGTAAATTTAATAACTTTAGATTTAGGAGAGACCTGGGTAAATACTAGTTCAGTAACAGGGTTGTTGATTTGTGGAACCAATTACCACGTTACGTGGTGAAGGTGAGGTCCCTTGATTGTTTCAAAAGTGGGTTGGACATGTATACGAGTGGGATTGGGTGGTTATAAATAGGAACGGCCTCGTATAGGTCAATAGGCCTTCTGCAGTTACCTTTATTTTTGTGTTATTATGTTCTTTCACACAGGATCACCATCACCAACAACCACACGACGTCTAGTGACGCACCTCACCCCACACAGGATCACCATCACCACCAACCACACGACGTCTAGTGACGCACCTCACCCCACACAGGATCACCATCACCAACAACCACACGACGTCTAGTGACGCCCTCACCCCACACAGGATCATCATCACCAACAAGCTCAGGATAACCAGAGACGCATCAGCTGCAAATTACCCTCGACAAATAAAGACAGACCGCCGAAGCTTGCTGCTCAACATGGTCTATGCATTACAAACACACAGGCCAGGGAGAGGCATTTATGCCTACTCCATGTACAGTGATGATAGCAGGTTTGGAACAGCTTTTTAGCTTGTGTGATTGTGGATAAGAGGATGAAGATGTATGTGGTGATTACCTGAGTAAAGAAGGGAGCGTAATGGGTGGGTGGAGGGTGACCATCCGGCTCCACACGTGGGTTGGGGGGTGGGCCGGAGTGGGCTCAGGGGGAAGGGGGGAGCCAAGTACCTCCTTTAGATGACAAGGGGAAGGGAAGGGGGGAGCCAAGTAAATAAAACCCAATGACGAAAATAATAAATAAAGCTGAAGGCGAAATACCTGATGGCTTTATCATACTCGTTATATCGTTATGCTTCTAAGAATTTAACAGAAAGTTTAACGAAGAAGATGAACGAAACATCAGTGATCATGTAACAAACTAACTATTGAGTGACAGATATATAACATATAGTTGAAAAGGAAATAATAGACAAATGAGAAAAAAAAGTCCGTGAGACTCATATGATCTTAAGAGGAAACAATGTCAATTACTACTACATAAATAAACATACCTGGACACTGCATTAAACATCACAGCAACCTGCTCAATTCCGAGGAGACAGAACAGTGCCAAAATCCTGCGTTATATCGTTAACCGACAACACTGAGAGAAGAATAATAGAGCTGTCTCTGTAACTCTTCGTGAACTCGTCGAGTAAGGTTTTATGAGGGTGAGACATGTGGCTACTCTCAATACTGGCGAGTGTCTAGGCTGACAATCGCATTTGTGATAAACTAGTCCATAAACAAGATCGATTGCGAGGTAAATGACAGGAACATTAAAGGCAGATATTCTAATGTGATGAAATATGATGTTGTATGAGAGAAAGGGAGAGACAGAAAGACAGAAAGACATGCGATGTGTGTTTATTTACTATTTGTTTTTACTATCTGTGTCTTAAGAATCGAGAAATTAGCTCACTGAACCTGTCTTTCTAACCAATATATTTTTTCTCTATTATATCTACTACATATATTTCTCTCTAATACAAGCGCGCTCGCACGCACGCACACACACACACACACACACACACACACACACACACACACACACAC
>WNGS01111181.1:20001049-20028689 GCA_020271785.1 Procambarus virginalis
GTTGGCGACCCTTGCAATGCTGCATGATCCTGCAAGGTTGGCAATCCTTGCAATGCTGCAAGGTCCTGCAAGGTTGCATATCATGGTAATGTTGCAAGGTCCTGCAAAGTTGGCGATCCTTAAAATGCTGCAAGATCCGGCAAGGTTGGCGATCCATGCAATGCTACAATATCCTGCAAGGTTGCAGATCATGCAATGCTGCAAGTTCCTTCAAGGTTGCAGATCATTGCAATGCTGCAAGTTCCTGTTAGGTTTCCGATCCTTGCAGTGCTGCAAAATCCTTCAATGTTGGCGATCCTTGTAATGCTGCAATATTCTGCAAGGTTGCATATCATTGCAATGCTACAAGATCCTGCAACGTTGGCGATCGTTGTAATGCTACAAGATCCTGCAAGGTTGCCGATCTCTGCAATGCTGCAAGATCCTGCGAGGTTGACGATCCCTGCAATGCTACAGGATTCTGCAAGATTGACGATCCTTGCAATGTTTCAAGATCCTGCAAGGTTGGTGATCCTTACAATGCTACAAGATCCTGCAAGGTTGAGGATTCTTACCATGCTGCAAGATCCTGTAAGGTTTCCGACTCTTGCAATTGCAAGATTCTGCAAGGTTGTCGATCCTTGCCATGCTGCAAAATCCTACTAGGTTGCTCTTGGAATGCTGCAAGTTACTGCAAATCCTTGGCGACCCTTGCATTGCTGCAAAGACGTCACATCAGCTGCCCGAAGATTCCCTCGCAGATGTGGTTTGTTAGTGAAGTTGCAGTTCTTTTCATCCTAATCAACAGTTTTCTACATTTTGTCATCACCTATATTGCTTTGTGATATTTGACTCCTCTTTAATTATTTTAGGATCAGTTGCTTGCGCAAAAATATATATTTATCTAACGTAAAACAAGTCATTCAGACAAGTTAAGAAAATAACTGGTGTTTTTTCCTATCGAGGAGCAGGCAATGATGTTACTTTCGTTTGTGACAGGAGAGTGTTCGTCAGGGGGGGGGACAGGAGAGTGTTCGTCAGGGAGAGAGACAGGAGAGTGTTCGTCAGGAGAGAGACAGGAGAGTGTTCGTCAGGGGAGAGACAGGAGAGTGTTCGTCAGGGGAGAGACAGGAGAGTGTTCGTCAGGTGAGAGACAGGAGAGTGTTCGTCAGGGGGGAGACAGGAGAATGTTCGTCAGGGGAGAGACAGGAGAGTGTTCGTCAGGGGGGAGACAGGAGAATGTTCGTCAGGGGGAGAGACAGGAGAATGTTCGTCAGGGGGGAGACAGGAGAATGTTCGTCAGGGGGAGAGACAGGAGAATGCTCGTCAGGGGGAGAGACAGGAGAATGTTCGTCAGGGGGGAGACAGGAGAGTGTTCGTCACAAGAGAGACAGGAGAGTGCTCATCACAAGAGAGACAGGAGAGTGCTCATCACAGGAGAGACAGGAGAGTGCTCATCACAGGAGAGACAGGAGAGTGCTCATCACAGGAGAGACAGGAGAGTGCTCATCACAAGAGAGACAGGAGAGTGCTCATCACAAGAGAGACAGGAGAGTGCTCATCACAAGAGAGACAGGAAAGTGCTCATCACAGGAGAGACAGGAGAGTGCTCATCACAAGAGAGACAGGAGAGTGCTCATCACAGGAGAGACAGGAGAGTGCTCATCACAGGAGAGACAGGAGAGTGCTCGTCACAGGAGAGACAGGAGAGTGCTCATCACAGGAGAGACAGGAGAGTGCTCATCACAAGAGAGACAGGAGAGTGCTCATCACAAGAGAGACAGGAGAGTGCTCATCACAGGAGAGACAGGAGAGTGCTCATCACAGGAGAGACAGGAGAGTGCTCATCACAGGAGAGACAGGAGAGTGCTCATCACAAGAGAGACAGGAGAGTGCTCATCACAGGAGAGACAGGAGAGTGCTCATCACAGGAGAGACAGGAGAGTGCTCATCACAGGAGAGACAGGAGAGTGCTCATCACAGGAGAGACAGGAGAGTGCTCATCACAAGAGAGACAGGAGAGTGCTCATCACAGGAGAGACAGGAGAGTGCTCATCACAGGAGAGACAGGAGAGTGCTCATCACAAGAGAGACAGGAGAGTGCTCATCACAGGAGAGACAGGAGAGTGCTCATCACAAGAGAGACAGGAGAGTGCTCATCACAGGAGAGACAGGAGAGTGCTCATCACAGGAGAGACAGGAGAGTGCTCATCACAAGAGAGACAGGAGAGTGCTCATCACAGGAGAGACAGGAGAGTGCTCATCACAGGAGAGACAGGAGAGTGCTCATCACAGGAGAGACAGGAGAGTGCTCATCACAGGAGAGACAGGAGAGTGCTCATCACAGGAGAGACAGGAGAGTGCTCATCACAAGAGAGACAGGAGAGTGCTCATCACAGGAGAGACAGGAGAGTGCTCATCACAAGAGAGACAGGAGAGTGCTCATCACAGGAGAGACAGGAGAGTGCTCATCACAAGAGAGACAGGAGAGTGCTCATCACAAGAGAGACAGGAGAGTGCTCATCACAAGAGAGACAGGAAAGTGCTCATCACAGGAGAGACCATTTCTCTCTTTTCAATCGCGTATCGTTGGCTCTAAAGGTTCGAATGGCTTACAATTTGGCCCACAAAAGCTGCCGCCTTACGAAGATGGGAATCCAGGATCACATAAGTGCGAGCAGTTACCGAGACACCTCCTGCAGGTGCTCGTAGCAGCCAAGTACGAATCCTCCTCTTGAGATGACCATCGCTGGCAAACTGTTCAAGGAGCCATATCGGTTCTCGGGACGGATCCGAAGACAACACCTTAAACGGTGGTGGAATGTGCTGGCTGGACGTGTCGAGAGAGTGTGTGGGTGATCATTGTTGCTGTCGTAAAAACCAACTTAAATGCACTTGGCCATTTATATGCAAGAGTGGCACGCTTGCCAACTACTCTGGGAGAGGAAGAAGGGGTGTGGGAGGGGATGGGAGGGGCGTATTCTTCACTTTGGGGATGATTTTGCCTCACAGTGACTAATTCATTATGGGAGATGTAGACACCTATATTATAAGTAAGCAATACTTACAATGCTGTCTAATACTATGCTTCTTGAGAGTGAGGAAATATCTCTATATGTAAAGTAACATTCCGTAGTACAATTTTCTAAATTATTAAGAACATTTCCATTTAAGTACTTTAATTCATTAATTAATCATCTTTCATACAAAAAAACTACATAGAACTAAAAATGTACACCATTGTACATCATTGTACACCATGTAATAACTCCAGTGATCCCTTATTCTCGTCGATGACTTCAGACACGAGTAATGAGTAATAGCCTTTGAGAGAGAAAATTAACATACAGTGCAAACAAGCTGTTTATCCTTGACCTTTCCCCTGCGCGGTGCTAATTACCTGATATTACCATGTACAGCACAGGATACTTAAACTTTCATTTATTCCTTATTAACGTCAAAATTCTTGACCACTTTAGATATCAAATGCAAGAAAGACTTAAGCAAGGACTTGTTTATGTTCTTATAATCGTTCTTCGACTCCATAGTACCCATCATCAGGTTATCAGACATCTGGTAATGAAGGATACCAGATACTTTGAACTCGTGTCCTGTTGTTTAAAGAGGGTAATAAATGTCTTGTCTTCAAGGTGGCGGTGTTAAGAAAAACATTGACTTTTGTGAAAAACAATTGCGTTCTTTCCTTCTTAGTTCAGTTAATTATTTTTCTTTTTTTAGAAAGCGAAAATTTTGATGCTTGTCAGTGGAAGAATTGTCATTTGTCATACGGATGGTGAAGGAGTTGTCACTTGTCATACAGAGTGTGGAAACATTGAAAATAATACTTATGAGGATAATGTTGATATATGCCTTCTTCAAGACGGTGGATCTGCTATTTTTTCGTCCTTCGGATGATGTAAAATGTAGCTTGTCTTCTTCTAGAGGTTAAAACCCTGTTTATCATAACCTAAATGGCAACAAAGTTGATTGAATTGTCTTTGATGGTGAAATCATTATATATATATATATATATATATATATATATATATATATATATATATATATATATATATATATATATATATATATATAATATATATATATATATATATATATATATATAAGGAAGTAAAAATATATGGAAGAGAGTACCACCTCTGGCTGGAAGAAGGGGGACCCATAGCCTCGGAGGAAATCACACATAACGCATTGGAGGGAATGTAGGTCCCCTCCAATACAGTTTCTGTTTGCTTTTCTCCTACCACCCCCTTCCTTTTTTATGCTTTATTGTGTATTTAAAGGCTACAAAACATACAAGACAAATGCCTAAAGGTTATGGATCTCTTGAAGCTCCTCCGCTTCCGGACAGGAACCGAGGACGCAGCAAGCATTTCCCCTCTGGAACGCCACACTGAGGCGCTGAAACAAAAAACTGCAAGCCCTTGGGTCTCTGGTGACGACAATGAGCTTGGAACCCAATTCCTTGAGAAATCCCAAGGCACTCTTGCCCCAGGGACCATGTGTCTCAGACGCTATGGGAACAAAGAGGTATTGGCCTGCCAGTCGCCTGTATTTGAGAGATTTTGTTGTTTCCCTGTGGTTGGCCGCCCCACCTGCTTGATCAGCTCCGAAGTGTACATAGGTGTCAGCCAGGTGTCATATATATATTCCTGTAGATGGCAAAAATGGTGACTGCCGTCTTTCAGAGGGTGAAAATGACCGTTTCTCTTCCATAGATGATGGAAGCGTGATTAGGCATACCCCAGAAGGTGTAAAGGTTTATGATATAAATGTATCTTGCATTTTGTAAGATACTTCCTTAGAAAAGAATCTCCCGAGAAGATACAATTTGCTGCCCACAAGATACAGAATGTGGTGTTTTCTAGTGTGATTTACGTATATCATCCATAAGTTTGCATTTCACCCACATTTTCTTGAATATTATATAACTAAATTATGCACCAGTCTCTATTTGCGGCAATAACATTGGCAGGGGAACGCACAAGAACGAGATTAGAATGAGTTAAAACACTATACTCGATAAATATATTATATATTCTAGTATATTTACATTACCCTCAACCACCACCCAGAGCCCTAGTTACCCTGATCACTAACCGGCCTCACAGTCAGCCCCTAGAGAATCATTGTCGCCAGAGAAACATCTGAACATTTGACTCTCTCCCTAATTACTGGCCCAATGTTAATCACTTCTTAACAGCCACAACAACAAATACTACTCACAATGCTGAATGACCAGGAGCCGACCGGAAAACTAATAGACGTTAGTGAGTTATTACAAAGCTAAAGCATAATGAAGGAATTGTTTTTAACTTAATGGAAGGCCTAGGAAGCCACAGAGGTGGCAGAGACTGCATGCTCGCCCAGAGTTAATAGGGTGGAAAGTTCTCATCTGGAACTGACATCAGGCCGTCGACAGTGAGCCATGGACAGTGACCATGGACAGTAAACCATGGACAGTGAACCAGGACAGTAAAACATGGACAGTGAACCATGGACAGTAAACCATGACAGTGAAACCATGGACAGTGAACCATGGAAGTAACCATGGACAGTGAACCATGGACAGTAAACCNATTCGCGAATTTATACGGCTCCACCTGAAGCAGGGGAATCGTTACCCTACCGACATGGAGTGTCGGAAAATCCGACACCATTTAATATTACATACAATTGCAGATAATGCTGCTGCATTGTATAAACAAGTTACTCATAGAAATGTAGCTTGTAGTGGAGTTTCCGTCTATAGAAAACGGGATATCATAGCCACATACTATTACAATTCACTAGCTATTCTGCTGGGAATTATTCTTAAATACATTAGTCTTTGGACTTTTACCATCATAAAAACATCTCATATAAATTAATTTAATTATCAATATGAAAATAGAGTAAATGTGACCCTTCTATCAAGTTACTGACATCTCTACAAAGTAGGGAGTAGGGTGTGGTCCATTGTTGTTGTCACCACCAGGCAGCCATGGTGTCACCTCCGAGACGCGTGGAGTAAACAGCTCCTATCATATCTGGACAATGTCGGCCAGTAGCGTCAATAGTATGGAGTGTCAGCCATTATTTAAGACCAGAGGCGCAAGAGAGCAAATTCAGCTCCTATTATATCTCTTGGACGAAGTGTTATGGGAACCAAAGGTGTACCATTATCAACACGCAGTCAACAATAAACAAGCTAAGTGTTCTGCTGAAACCCTTTTATCTATTCATTTTTGGCCATTAATGTCAGTAGATAGGGTGAGCCAGTTAGAATACAAAATCGCCTCAAACTAAAGGTAATTAAGCCTTGGTCTTTATTTGGTTCATGTACAGTGTTTTCTCTGATATAGTTGTCATATATTAGGATTCTGGCTTCATAGCTAGCGCGCTTTGACAGGTACAAGACGAGGAAGCATGCTTTGTGCATCAGTTACCAGGGTGATGGAAGCTACCTCACACAAGGAAAATTTGGTGTCTACATCCTAGTTTTACCTGGTGAACAAGGCCTGCTGTACAATAAGATAAGGAACGTCTTTAATGTTTAACAATATATGTAGTTTAATACTGTAGTTTAATTAGCTGCATAAATATAAATTCAATTTAACCCCCCTAATGTGTATGAATCGATTTGTGAGATTATTGCAGAAATACAGTCCACTCAACATTATTCAAATTGCTATCGAAGTATATAAATTAACGTAAATATAAATTCTATATAAATTCATATAAATTAAATATATATAAATATCACCGGTCGGTTCCCACATTATTTGGTCCTTCGAACCGGATTATTGGTCCTTTGAACCCACATTATTGATCGTCTTCGAGTCGGATGACGGATTATTTGGTCATCTTAGTACCAGATGAACCAGTTAACCAGTGGCTTCATTAAATATACTAGTGCAGTGTGAACAATACAGTACTAGTCAAAGACGGCGGCGTTGCCTCGAGCGAGTTCACGAGCCCACAACTCAGTTCAGCCTTGCTCAGCGGTTTCACGGCAACCCTCCGATTTGGTGGGTTCTTATTCAGTGGAATGACAGCGCTAATATAGAAGCCAGCTAAATTAGTGGCTGTGTCCTCACGAGATTGTTCACGGAGTTCGTGGTGTTAAATTTCGCGAGAGAGATTATCCACGAATTTTGTGATGTTAATTTCGCGAGGTCAATTATATTTAATACTTCTTGATAATATTAGAAGTTTCATAGAGGCTAATTAAGAGGCTATTATCAATAATTGTGTATATTATTTCTCCAAAATAGAAAATTATTTAATATATATTGCACTAGTGTTCTCAATATAATATTTACTAATTGCTAACCCACAACAGGGTAGGATATTACCATTGACTAGTTGAACTATTTATTGTTCATCCTAGTCCCATTATTACCATAGTCTAGTGGTACTATATTAAGCAACTTAGCACCATTAATGAATGGTGCAGACCCTATTTTGGGTGTAATTTTATCAACTCTAGTTGAGTTGTGTTTATATAATAATTTACTTATGATCATTACACCTTTGAGTGATTAATTAGTGTCTATACCATCCTAGGGTGATTTTGAGGAGCTAACCTAAAGGTACTTCCAGTGACACTGATTTATCACTCAAATCATAGTGTGTATGATTGTATATATATAATGTGTATTAATTTTAAGTGCTAACCTCTAGTAGAGGTAGGATTATCGCCTAGTGAGTGCAGAATTTGACCCTAGGCTACCATCAGTACAAGCCCACAAGGCTTTACAAACTAGCCAATATGAAATGCAGGGAGAATGAGAAGAAAACCCTTGCAGGTCTTAAAGGCCACTTACAACAAGACAGATCAACTACCATCGATTCATCGGTAGCCCTACTAAACATCAGGGCATAACCATGCTAAATTCTGCAGGAGGCAAATTACTCTCAGGCCCAGTATCAAGCCTGAGGAGACCTATGCCTGCAGATAAACAATACCAATAGAAATCTAAATTTGTCAGCTGATTATATTTCTCCAGTAGCATTATACTAAGGAGATTACAGCTGACTATAGCAACAGAGGTTGATGTTAATATCATCATTAAAGCTGAAGATGAGTTCATGAGGCTTCAGTGGCAAATCAGTGAACAGTAGCCTAAACAGCTACAAGTCACAGCGACCAATGTCACTGAACCCACTGCAGTCTCAGAACCATACTTGACTTTAGTGATGGGCTATTCAATCCTCTGAATCAATTAACTAAATTAAACCCCAATAAATCTGACGACTGATTTGATACATTTATTATTTAATCAAGATGAATTCCATGGGCCTCAGTGTATATATATCAGTGACCAGTTACCTGAAGAAGCTTCATGTTATATCTAATGTCACTGATCTCACTGCAGTCCCTGAATCATACTTGACTGTAGTACTTGATCACATTCAGTCTTCTGGGTTAAATAATATGTATTTAGGCTTGAATTTTAGCCTTTCAAGAGTTAACAGGGAAATGAAATCGCATTAGACTTCTAACCCCTGCAACTCGAGTACGGGACATCCGTCCTGTACGAACAGACGCACAAATGTGTGATTACTAACTACTAACATCAAATTAATCTAATAATTCGAAGGAGGAGTATCGGTGTTCGTCTGTTCTAAATAGGACTTCGACCCGTGAGCAGCCCCCGGGGAATTATGTCGGAAAATCCGACACCATTTAATATTACATACAATTGCAGATAATGCTGCTGCGTTGTATAAACAAGTTACCCATAGAAATGTAGCTTGTAGTGGAGTTTCCGTCTATAGAAAACGGGATATCATAGCCACATACTATTATAATTCACCAGCTATTGTGTGGGAATTATTCTTAAATACATTAGTCTTTGGACTTTTACCATCATAAAAACATCTTATTTAATTAACTTAATTATCAATATCAAAATAGAGTAAATGTGACCCTTCTATCAAGTTACTGACATCTCTACAAAGTAGGGAGTAGGGTGTGGTCCATTGTTGTTGTCACCACCAGGCAGCCATGGTGTCACCTCCGAGACGCGTGGAGTAAACAGCTCCTATCATATCTGGACAATGTCGGCCAGTAGCGTCAGTAGTATGGAGTGTCAGCCATTATTTAAGACCAGAGGCGCAAGAGAGCAAATTCAGCTCCTATTATATCTTTTGGACGAAGTGTTATGGGAACCAAAGGTGTACCATTATCAACACGCAGTCAACAATAAACAAGCTAAGTGTTCTGCCGAAACCCTTTTATCTATTCATTTTTGGCTATTAATGTCAGTAGATAGGGTGAGCCGGTTAGAATACGAAATCGCCTCAAACTAAAGGTAATTAAGCCTTGGTCTTTATTTGGTTCATGTACAGTGTTTTCTCTGATATAGTTGTCATATATTGGATTCTGGCTTCATAGCTAGCGCCCTTTGACAGGTACAAGACGAGGAAGCATGCTTTGTGCATCAGTTACCAGGGTATGGAAGCTACCTCACACGAGGAAAATTTGGTGTCTACATCCTAGTTTTACCTGGTGAACAAGGCCTGCTGTACAATAAGATAAGGAACCTCTTTAATGTTTAACAATATATGTAGTTTAATACTGTAGTTTAATTAGCTGCATAAATATAAATTCAATTTAACCCCCCCTAATGTGTATGAATCGATTTGTGAGATTATTGCAGAAATACAGTCCACTCAACATTATACAAATTGCTATCGAAGTATATAAATTAAGGTAAATATAAATTCTATATAAATTCATATAAGTTAAATATATATAAATCTCAGAGGTCGGTTCCCACATGGAGTATTTGACATGAAAGGCCTAAATGAACAAATATCCTCTGAATGAATTCCCTGAGAAATATTCACCATCCATTGAGGTTTGTTCTCCTTTCAAGTGATTTATTTGCTTGCTATGTGTTGTGGGGTTGTGTCCGTTTGTGTGCGTGGATGTGGAGTGTGGTTGCGTGTGTGTGTGTGTGGGTGGGCCGGGTTTGTTTTCCCGGTTTGTGCGGACTCCATATTTCCGTTCCTGTGAGTTCCGGTGTGCGCGTTTGTGGCATGGTTGCATGCCCTTTGGGCTGCTTGTGTGGCCATGCCTGTTTTTGTTCCCATTATCATGAATTGCCGCTGTTCATTTCTTATGGTTTATGTGTTATATTTTTATGTTTCTTTTCTTCTTGTCATTATGTATTGGTGCCTCTCCGTGTGTGTGTTTCCAGGGCCGGTAGGCTTGTTTTGTATTGTTTCATTGGTTGGGTTGTTGGGTGCGGGTTTGGGTACTATGTATTGTCCTGTTGTTATTTTTGTACTGTCTTGCATTATGTTTGTGCTTTTTGTTGTTGGCCATTCAGGCCGGTATTTTATGTCTTTGTACTTGTGTACTTTTGTGCTTTTGTAACTTGTGATTTGTGTTGTTTGTTTTGTTCTCGGTTTATTGTATTTATACGCATGCTTGTGTGTCAAGCTAATGTTACCCTCATGTCTTGTACTGTGTTATTTCTGTACTGTATTGCATTGTGTTTGTGTTTATTGTTAGTGTTTTTGTTGTCGGCCCTTCAGGCCGGTATTTAGTGTCATTTCAATTTTGTCTTTTTGTGCTTTTGTGATTTTATAATTTGTGTTGTTTGTTTTGTTCTCGTTTTATTGTACTTATGCGCATGCTTGCATGTAAAAAAAAAAAAACTCCAGACTTATGGGTGTCCAAGAACACTGCAGGAATAATCCCACCACTGCCACACTAATAGGTGTCTGTTATGGTCAGAGAGATAAGACCCCCCCCATATTTATATCTTAAGGAAGTAACTTACAGCATCACTGGAACACATAGCCTGGCCATATCAATTAAGGTTCTAGGGGAGTAAAAGGCTGCAACAAATATTCCATTTTACTGGCATTAATGACATTCCACAACATTAATAAATAAAACATTCTACTAATACCACACACTATTACCTTATATCCAGCTTCTCAACAACTGGGCATGATATATCAAACAAGTCTGTAAACTGCATCAATCAACACTAGCTGACACCAGGAACTTTGCCTAGCGCAGTGGAACACTAGCGCCTATATGCTGCTAATACCAACAAAAGTGGTGGTGTGTCAACCAATAACACATGAGGTAAGAGGAATAATATCACATACAGCACCTTGGCATTTCACAAGTTCCTCAAAATATATCACTTCACTAAGACACAAAAAATCACCTACCACCTGGTATATATGTTAAACACAGTATAAATCATCCATTTAAATACATACTGTTACATGAGAGTAAATCTAGCAAGCTTACTACACAAATCACGGACCAAAACGCTAACAGGTCCGGTGCCTGAAGAGGTCAGCGAGTAGTGGCGCCTTCAGTCAACCTTGCCGAGAGGCGACACTGTAACCAACTCCATTAAGTCAACTGACCTTCAACTTTCATATTTCTCTAGCTCATTTACAACATAAACTCACTCAAGAACTTCTAATTTAATATACAACAACTTAAGAGTATAAGGCACAATCTTATACACTCAGTTTGAGCACACTCAATATAATGATATATAATAATAATTCAATACATTAAAGAAATTCTCATGAAATACAAAATAAGTACACAAAGAATTCGCATGGATACGAGATGGTAACACTGACAAAGTCTGTACATAAGAAGAGAAGAGGGGGTGTGGGGGGGGGGGTTTGGGAGGATTCAACGACATACGCCAACGGTTCTACATATGCATACACGATATAAAATATAATAGATATATACAACATGTGTATCAAAAGATTGTTTAAATGGAAAACATTTCACAGTGCCATATTTTCATTAAATGTCATGAAAATGGGACAATGCAAGGTACAACACTAAAATGGAAACTACTCAGTATACATATGAATAATATATCTGGAAACTAAATGTATACATTCTCCAACATGGTCCACATAATGTTACCAAATAGCATTGATGAAGCATTAATTGCAATACGCGTACAAGGATGTTTTCCAAACTCTGTGACATTAGGTTACTGCTATAACTAGACATCAAATATTTATATCCACAATTACATGGCATCCAACTTTGATACAGAATAAATTTAGAATTGGAAATGTATGTCACACATTGACAATACATAAAATAAGAATAATATATGGTAACATGAGATTATATTATTTACACAATATTCGTGATACGAGGCTATCAACCAAGATATCACTGTATAGTTTGAGCACACTCTTACACCAATCTCAGTATGATCATACTGGTGTATGTGTGGTCATAACAGTGCCCAAGAACACTGCAGTAATAATACCTCCACCATTGCCAGAATTATGTATGTCCAAGAACACTGCAGAAATAATGCCACCACTGCCAGATAGCAGAATTATACAGCCAAACTCAAATGTATTGATGTTTCCAAATATTTCTAACTGTAGACAAAACGTATATGATAATTAGTCCAGTATACTAGGAAATTACTAGTAATCTCAAGTGTCAGAGTTGGTTGCAATCTTAGGCTTCCAAGTCCGTCAAATACTCTGATATTTAATTACCCCAAATGGCAACTGTCCGCCACTATAGTTTATTATCAACATTTTTATTGGCATTTTTTTTAATTTTGCCTATTCTGAGGAATTCAATTATGTGTTATTAGAGTGAGGATAATGGTGGTATTCACTGTCACACAGGACAGAGGGTCATACACAAGACAATAGGTCTAAACTGTATGCTGAAGCACTTTTTTATATCATGGTTACTCTCAACTACATTAGACTGTATACACGTTTCCATGTACGAATATGTAAATACAACTTTCTATTGTGCACTGCCACACAAGGGCAGGGATAGGTTCATAAGAGATGCAGCTTAAAATAATATAAATAAAATTGTTCTTCATTTTTTAAAATGAACAAGCATATTTTAGGAAAATTGTTGGGATGTCATCCACTACACCAGATTCAATGAAATAGTTACACAATTGTTGGTACAATAGGCCAGGAGGTCTAAAATCTTTTACAGTTTTACATTCAACAATATAGTGTTCTAGTGAATGCATTAAAGGTTTGTCACAGAGTTTACAATCTGAATATTCCGGTAGTGGCTCAGCCTCACTAACCTGACAGATGTGCCTGTAGCCAAGGCGAATTCGCGCAACATCACATTGCCTGGTCCGGCAACTGTGCTGACCATACAAATACCTATTATTACAAAAGTTGTCGTAGCTTTTAGGTCTGCAGCTTTCAGGTCTCTGGGCATTTCTTAGTTCTTCTAAATCTGAAGTAATTTCTTTAATTTGTATGTTTCTAATAATTGTATTCAATAGTTCAAAGTCATAATCAGTGTTTTCTTTCCTGCAAGCCTCATTGTTCAATAGATCTACAAAGTCATGTTTTTCATCTCCAACATGGGATGGGATCCTCACAAATTTTATACAATAGTTATTATCATTGGAAAAACTTAATTCCATTTAATATTACAATCAATTTCAGACATAAATTGTGATGGGTTATTTAAGGACTACAGAGCACTTTTAGCGTCACAAAATATCACTCCACCACCATTGAGCTTAAGGTACTCAGTGGCTAGATAAATATCATTAGCTCAGTCTGTAACGTGCTTGCCCAGTGGTTCAATCTCTGTGTACTAGACATGATTTTTTCATTCCCTTTTATACAGCACATGCACAACCTGTTCTACCAGTGCCTAATTGCATAGAACCATCAGTAAAGGCATAGGATTCAATTGGTTTGTGATTTTGAAGATGACTGCCAATAGCTTTTAGTGTTATACATCTCATAGTTTCAGTATTATAGATTTACTTTACACTGATGGGTGTATAATGTATAGAGACCTGCACATCTTTCCAAAGAAAAAATTAGTAAACAGTTTTTCAGGACTAAGAGACACATTTAGTTTCATAAGATTATTGGTACGACAACTGAATCACACACTGTAAGGAGCTTTTTGCGGCGGATTGAGTGAATAGTCAGAATTATTTAGAATGAATGTCAATTTAATTTGAATAGAGCTGGGGGACAATTATTTTTGAAAATTTTGGCACAACACATAGTATTATGTAGAACTATTCTCTCGTAAATAGAAGGTAATCTTAGTTCCTTTCTCGCACCGTGCTCCACTCATAAACAATAAGAAACCAGCAGAGATTCCAGTGTAATTTCTCAGACTGCTGTTTACTTGAAATGTTGAGGCGATTCCACTTCTTTGAATGTCTGGTTCAAATGTGTCGTAATGGTCCACTGGCACTGAAGGTAGGATTTACCCTACTACCAGATTACGACAAGCGAAAATGATGCTCTACTTCGCTATTAACCAACTACGCACCAATGAGAAAATCAGTAGGAACCATGAGGAAGATTCGAACCCACTCCCTTGGTACCCCCAAGCTAGCGCCCCACTACACCACGACACGGTCAAAAGCTATGCAACCTGGTTTTCAGATGAATCCACTAGGAGTCCTGATACATCACGTTACTGTGATATAATTGTGCATGAGGACGTCTTATGCCCAATGGAGGATATCAAGGAGGCATAAGGTATGTTATTCACAGTTCTGATGTCACGGAATGAGGACGTCACCCTCAACTGATATGCTGTTCTTTCCGCAAAATAGGCCAGTTCGAGTGTCTCTAACAGACTACTGTAATACATCATTAACTTCTTGTCACATGGAAGAACACACTCAACTTACTATTACTCTTTCAAGAAATATTCATACATTTTACAGCAAGCTGCTTGGTGTAGGATTCTTACTACTCCTAATTCACTCAGAGATCGTCGCTGCTTCAAGCTGGAGTCGGTCCTATATATGGAATTTAGATGAGGGATTTAATGAGTATAGCGACCCAAGGGTTGAATGTCCCCATTTCGTGACATCAGATCAGGGAATAACTTACCTTATGCCTCCTTGATATCCTCCGTGACACATGACATCATAGGTCGCTCTGTTTGCCACACTATAGTTCCTGTGACCCATTACCAGATCTCTTCTGGGCGCTATCTTGTTTGACTTTAATACATAGAATTACACTTGCAAACCCATATTCTAACATAAATTAAGAATTTTCTGGCAGTTCTTCATTCTTGTCGTGAATGATATTTATGAGTGAAGTTACACTGGACTGTAGTATCGTAACAAACGTCACTGTTGCTTCTTTACTGTCATTTAACGCAAGACGCCCGTCCTCCAAGTAGAACGTCGTATTTTGACGTATAATCTAAGGACAAAAATCGCCGTACTAGAAAATAGTAGCAGCTCGCGAAATTGATATGCTATCCAGTTTCCTGCTTTGGGTCCCCTGGAAGGTATCGAAAAGGGTACTTTACTAAGACAGTTTCTGAACGTTGGGAGAGCTTCAGGAGGACGGGTTGCGACGTCACAGCAGCCCCCTGGACAGTTCCATCACTATACAGCGAGGTGCGGCCAGCTTCTGTACGCGCGCCTTACCCGGCCGTCAAGCCAACATCATCTAGTAAGCAATCCCCTAAGCGACGTATTGTATCCCCAAAAGACATTGTGTCCCCGAGCGACGAACTGTACCTCCAAGAGACGCATTGTACCCCCAAGCGACG
Organism: Procambarus virginalis; assembly: GCA_020271785.1. Classification (NCBI taxonomy): domain Eukaryota; kingdom Metazoa; phylum Arthropoda; class Malacostraca; order Decapoda; family Cambaridae; genus Procambarus; species Procambarus virginalis. The sequence continues at coordinate 20,016,594 of WNGS01111181.1, forward strand.
AAAAGTATCCCCAAGCAGCGCAAAGTATCCCTAAGCGACCTATTGTATCCCCAAGCGACGCATTATATCCCCAAGTGACATATTGTATCCCCAAGCGACGTATCGTATCCCCAAGCGACGCAATGAATACCCAAGCGATGCATTGTATCCCCAAGCGACGCATTGTATCCCCAAGTGACATATTGTATCTCCAAGCGACGTATTTTATCCCCAACCGACGTATTTTATCCCCAAATGACGTATTGTATCCCTGAGTGACGTATTGTATCCTCAAACTACATTTTTTATCCCCAAGCGATGTATTGTATGCCCAAGCCACACGTTGTATCCAAAAGCAACATATTGTACCCCCAAGTGACTCATTGTATCCCCAAGCGACATATTGTATCCGCAAGCGACATATTGTATCCCCCCAAGCGAAGTATTGTATCCCCAAGAGACGCATTGTATTCCCAAGCGACGTATTGTACCCCAAAGCGAAATATTGTACCCCCTAGTGACTCATTGTATCCCCAAGCGATATATTGTATCCTCAAGCGACGTATTGCATCCCCAAGTGAAGCATTGAATCCCCAAGCAACGTATTGTATCCCCAAGCGACGCATTGTATCCCCAAGCGACGTATTGCATCCCCAAGCGAAGCATTGAATCCCCAAGCAACGTATTGTATCCCCAAGCGACGCATTGTATCCCCAAGCGACGCATTTTATCCCCAAGCGACGCATTGTATCCCCAAGCGACGCATTTTATCCCCAAGCGACGTATTGTATCACCAAGCGACGAATTGTACCCTCAAGCAGGGAATAGTATCCCCAAGGGAGGTATTGTATCCCCAAGCGAGGTATTGTATCCCCAAGTGACGTACTGTATCACCAAGCAGGGCATAGTATCCCCAAGCGAAGTATTGTAACCCCAAGCGAGGCATTGTATCCCCAAGCGACGTATTGTATCCCTCAGCGAAGTATTGCATCCCTAAGCGAGGTATTGTATCCCCAAGCGACGTATTGTATCCCCAAGTGAGATATTTTATCCCCAAACGACGTATTGTATCTTCAAGCGAGCAAGCCACGTATTGTATCCCCAAACGACGTATTGTATCTCCAAGCGACGCATTGTATCATTAAGCGGCGTATTATATCCCTAAGCCACGCATTGTATCCGTAAGCGACGTATTATATCCCCAAGCGACATATTGTATTCCCAAGCGAATATCATGGTAATGTTGCAAGATCCTGCGAAGTTGGCGATCCTTGCAATGCTGCAAGATCCGGCAAGGTTGGCGATCCTTGCAATGCTACAAGATCCTGGAATGTTGCCGATCCTTTGCAATGCTACAAGATCCTGCAAGGTTGCAGATCATTGCAATGCTGCAAGTTCCTTCAAGGTTGCAGATCATTGCAATGCTGCAAGTTCCTGCAAGGTTGGCTGTTACTGCAATGCTGTAAGATCCTGTTAGGTTTCCGATCCTTGCAATGCTGCAAAATCCTTCAATGCTGGCGATCCTTGTAATGCTGCAATATTCTGCAAGGTTGCATATCATTGCAATGCTACAAGATTCTGCAACGTTGGCGATCGTTGAATGCTACAAGATCCTGCAAGGTTGCCGATCTCTGCAATGCTACAGGATCCTGCAAGATTGACGATCCTTGCAATGTTGCAAGATTCTGCAAGGTTGGTGATCCTTGCAATGCTACAAGATCCTGCAAGGTTGACGATTCTTACCATGCTGCAAGATAGAGTAAGGTTTCCGACTTTGCAATGCTACAAGATTCTGCAAGGTTGTCGATCCTTGCCATGCTGCAAAATCCTACTAGGTTGCTCTTGGAATGCTGCAAGTTACTGCAAATCCTTGGCGACCCTTGCATTGCTGCAAAGTCGTCACATGAGCTGCCCGAAGATTCCCTCGCAGATGTGGTTTGTTAGTGAAGTTGCAGTTCTTTTCATCCTAATCAACAGTTTTCTACATTTTGTCATCACCAATATTTCTTTGTGATATTTGATTCCTCTTTAATTATTTTTAGGATCAGTTGCATGGGCAAAAATATATATATTATCTAAAGTAAAACAAGTCATTCAGACAAGTTAAGAATATAACTGGTGTTTTTTTACCTAATCGAGGAGCAGGCAATGATGTTACTTTCGTTTGTGACAGGAGAGTGTTCGTCAGGGGGCGACAGGAGAGTGTTCGTCAGGGTAGAGACAGGAGAGTGTTCGTCAGGGGAGAGACAGGAGAGTGTTCGTCAGGGGGGGAGACAGGAGAGTGTTCGTCATGGGAGAGACAGAAGAGTGTTCGTCAGGGGGCGACAGGAGAGTGTTCGTCAGGGTAGAGACAGGAGAGTGTTCGTCAGGGAGAGACAGGAGAGTGTTCGTCAGGGGGCGACAGGAGAGTGTTCGTCAGGGGAGAGACAGGAGAGTGTTCGTCATGGGAGAGACAGGAGAGTGTTCGTCAGGGGAGAGACAGGAGAGTGTTCGTCATGGGAGAGACAGGAGAGTGTTCGTCAGGGGAGAGACAGGAGAGTGTTCGTCAGGGGAGAGACAGGAGAGTGTTCGTCAGGGGAGAGACAGGAGAGTGTTCGTCAGGGGAGAGACAGGAGAGTGTTCGTCATGGGAGAGACAGGAGAGTGTTCGTCAGGGGAGAGACAGGAGAGTGTTCGTCAGGGGAGAGACAGGAGAGTGTTCGTCAGGGGAGAGACAGGAGAGTGTTCGTCAGGGGAGAGACAGGAGAGTGTTCGTCATGGGAGAGACAGGAGAGTGTTCGTCAGGAGAGACAGAGAGTGTTCGTCATGGGAGAGACAGGAGAGTGTTCGTCAGGGAGAGACAGGAGATGTGTTCGTCAGGAGAGACAGGAGAGTGTTCGTCATGGGAGACAGGAGAGTGTTCGTCAGGGGAGAGACAGGAGAGTGTTCGTCAGGGGAGAGACAGGAGAGTGTTCGTCAGGAGAGAGACAGAAGAGTGTTCGTCAGGAGAGAGACAGGAGAGTGTTCGTCAGGGAAGAGACAGAAGAGTGTTCGTCAGGAGAGAGACAGGAGAGTGTTCGTCAGGGGGGGGGACAGGAGAGTGTGTCGTCAGGGGGGGGGGGGACAGGAGAGTGTTCGTCAGGGGGGGGGGGACAGGAGAGTGTTCGTCAGGAGAGAGACAGGAGAGTGTTCGTCAAGGGAGAGACAGAAGAGTGTTCGTCAGGAGAGAGACAGGAGTGTTCGTCAGGGGGGGGACAGGAGAGTGTTCGTCAGAGAGAGACAGGAGAGTGTTCGTCAGGAGAGAGACAGGAGAGTGTTCGTCAAGGGAGAGACAGGAGAGTGTTCGTCAGGAGAGAGACAGGAGAGTGCTCGTCAGGGGAGAGACAGGAGAGTGTTCGTCAGGGGGGGGGACAGGAGAGTGCTCATCACAGGAGAGACAGGAGAGTGCTCATCACAGGAGAGACAAGAGAGTGCTCATCACAGGAGAGACACAGAGAGTGCTCATCACAAGAGAGACAGGAGTGCTCATCACAGGAGAGACAGGAGAGTGCTCATCACAAGAGAGACAGGAGAGTGCTCATCACAAGAGAGACAGGAGATGCTCATCACAAGAGAGACAGGAGAGTGCTCATCACAGGAGAGACAGGAGAGTACTCATCACAGGAGAGACAGGAGAGTGCTCATCACAGGAGAGACAGGAGAGTGCTCATCACAGGAGAGACAGGAGAGTGCTCATCACAAGAGAGACAGGAGAGTGCTCATCACAGGAGAGACAGGAGAGTGCTCATCACAAGAGAGACAGGAGAGTGCTCATCACAGGAGAGACAGGAGAGTGCTCATCACAAGAGAGACAGGAGAGTGCTCATCACAAGAGAGACAGGAAAGTGCTCATCACAGGAGAGACCATTTCTCTCTTTTCAATCGCGTATCGTTGGCTCTAAAGGTTCGAATGGCTTACAATTTGCCCCATAAAAGCTGCCGCCTTACGAAGATGGGAATCCAGGATCACATAAGTGCGAGCAGTTACCGAGACACCTCCTGCAGGTGCTCGTAGCAGCCAAGTACGAATCCTCCTCTTGAGATGACCATCGCTGGCAAACTGTTCAAGGAGCCATATCGGTTCTCGGGACGGATCCGAAGACAACACCTTAAACGGTGGTGGAATGTGCTGGCTGGACGTGTCGAGAGAGTGTGTGGGTGATCATTGTTGCTGTCGTAAAAACCAACTTAATGCACTTGGTCATTTATATGCAGAGTGGCACGCTTGCCAACTACTCTGGGAGAGGAAGAAGGGTGTGGGAGGGGATGGGAGGTTCGTATTCTTCACTTTGGGGATGATTTTGCCTCACAATGACTAATACATTTTGGGAGATGTAGACACCTACATTATAAGTAAGCAATACTTACAATGCTGTCTATACTGCTTCTTGAGAGTGAGGAAATATCTCTATATGTAAAGTAACATTCCGTTGTACAATTTTATAATTATTAAGAACATTTCCATAACTAAGTACTTTAATTCATTAATTAATCATCTTTCATTCAAAAAAACTACATAGAACTTAAAATGTACACAATTGTACATCATTGTACACCATGTAATAACTCCAGTGATCCCTTGTTCTCGTCGATGACTTCAGACACGAGTAATGAGTAATAGCCTTGAGAGAGAAAATTAACATACAGTGCAAACAAGCTGTTTATCCTTGACCTTTCCCCTGCACGGTGCTAATTACCTCATATTACCATGTACAGCACAGGATACTTAAACTTTCATTTATTCCTTATTAACGTCAAAATTCTGACCACTTTAGATATCAAATGCAAGAAAGACTTAAGCAAGGACTTGTTTATGTTCTTATAATCGTTCTTCGACTCCTTAGTACCCATCATCAGGTTATCAGACATCTGGTAATGAAGGATACCAGATACTTTGAACTCGTGTCCTGTTGTTTAAAAGAGGGTAATAAATGTCTTGTCTTCAAGGTGGCGGTGTTAAGAAAAACATTGACTTTTGTGAAAAACAATTGCGTTCTTTTCTTCTTAGTTCATTAATTATTTTTCTTTTTTTAGAAAGCGAAAATTTTGATGCTTGTCAGTGGAAGAATTGTCATTTGTCATACGGATGGTGAAGGAGTTGTCACTTGTCATACAGAGTGTGGAAACATTGAAAATAATACTTATGAGGATAATGTTTATATATGCCTTCTTCAAGACGGTGGATCTGCTATTTTTCCGTCCTTCGGATGATGTAAAATGTAGCTTGTCTTCTTCTAGAGGTGAAAACCCTGTTTATCATAACCTAAATGGCAACAAAGTTGATTGAATTGTCTTGATGGTGAAATCATTAATATATATTATATATATATATATATATATATATATATATATATATATATATATATATATATATATATATATAATATATATATATATATATATATATATAAAGTAAGTAAAAATATATGGAAGAGTACCACCACCTCTGGCTGGAAGAAGGGGGACCCATAGCCTCGGAGGAAATCACACATACGCATGGAGGGAATGTAGGTCCCTCCAATACAGTTTCTGTGTGCTTTTCTCCTACCACCCCCTTCCTTTTTTATGCTTTATTGTGTATTTTAAGGTTACAAAACATACAAGACAAATGCCTAAAGGTTATGGATCTCTTGAAGCTCCTCGCTTCCGGACAGGACCGAGGACGCAGCAAGCATTTCCCTCTGGAACGCCACACTGAGGCGCTGAAACAAAAAACTGCAAGCCCTTGGGTCTCTGGTGACGTCAATGAGCTTGGAACCCAATTCCTTGAGAAATCCCAAGGCACTCTTGCCCCAGGGACCATGCGTCTCAGACGCTATGGGAACAAAGAGGTATTAACCTGCCAGTCGCCTGTATTTGAGAGATTTTGTTGTTTCCCTGTGGTTGGCTGCCCCACCTGCTTGATCAGCTCCGAAGTGTACATAGGTGTCAGCCAGGTGTCATTATATATTCCTGTAGATGGCAAAAATGGTGACTGCCGTCTTTCAGAGGGTGAAAATGACCGTTTCTCTTCCATAGATGATGGAAGCGTGATTAGGCATACCCCAGAAGGTGTAAAGGTTTATGATATAAATGTATCTTGCATTTTGTAAGATACTTCCTTAGAAAAGAATCTCCCGAGAAGATACAATTTGCTGCCCACAAGATACAGAATGTGGTGTTTTCTAGTGTGATTTACGTATATCATCCATAAGTTTTGCATTTCACCCACATTTTCTTGAATTTATATAACTAAATTATGCACCAGTCTCTATTTTCGGGCAATAACATTGGCAGGGGAACGCACAAGAACGAGATTAGAATGAGTTAAAACACTATACTTGATAAATATATTATATATTCTAGTATATTTACATTACCCTCAACCACCACCCAGAGCCCTAGTTACCCTGATCACTACCGGCCTCACAGTCAGCCCCTAGAGATCATTGTCGCCAGAGAACATCTGAACATTTGACTCTCTCCCTAATTACTGGCCCAATGTTAATCACTTCTTAACAGCCACAACAACAATACTACTCACAATGCTTGAATGACCAGGAGCCGACCGGAAACTAAGACGTTAGTGAGTTATTACAAAGCTAAAGCATAATGAAGGAATTGTTTTAAACTTAATGGAAGGCCCTAGGAAGCCACAGAGTTGGCAGAGACTGCATGCTCGCCCAGAGTTAATAGGGTGGCAAGTTCTCATCTGGAACTGACATCAGGCCGTCGACAGTGAGCCATGGACAGTAACCATGGACAGTAACCATGGACAGTAAAACCATGGACAGTGAACCATGGACAGTAAACCCTGGACAGTGAACCATGGACAGTAAACCATGGACAGTAAACCAGGACAGTGAACCATGGAAGTTAGCCATGGACGTGTCATGCCAAGTGACATTCCTCGTCCTATGAGCGTAGCCTCTCATTCAGCAGAACTTGCGAGAAACATCATGAGTGGTGTATGAAATAACTAACATTGGCCAGTAAAATTTGATCAAGTCAGATGTTTCTCCAGAGACTTAAACTGCGTAGGAACTAGTGAGGAGATGCTGTATGTGTAATTGATGTATATTTTCGTGTGTTTCATATTTCCTATACACTTAGTAGTATATACCATGTCATTGGATCATACTCCAGACTCTACTTATCTATCTTAGACAGGAGATATGCTAGTAACAGCTAGCTATAATGAATATGGAGGTATTTCCTCACTCTCAAGAAGCACAACAGATAGATATGTAACTAGCTGTCCTCCAGATAAAGCTGTTACTAGCTGTCGTCCAATAAAGGTGGTACTATCTGTCCTCTAGATAAAACTGGTACTAGCTGTCCTTAGATAGGCTGGTACTAGCTGTCCTCCAGATAATGCTAGTATTAGCTGTCGTCCAGATAAAGCTGTTACTAGCTGTCCTCCAGATAAGGCTGGTACTAGCTGTCCTTAAGATAAGGCTGGTACTAGCTGTCCTCCAGATAGGCTGGTACTAGCTGTCCTCCAGATACGGCTGGTACTACTGTCGTCCAGATAAGCTGTTATTAGCGGTCCTCCAGATAAGGCTGCTACTAGAATACTCCAGATAAAGCAGTATTAGCTGCCCTCCAGTAAAGCTGGTACTAGCTGTCCTCCAGATTAGGCTGGTACTAGCTGTCCTCCAGATAAAGCTTGTACTAGCTGTCCTCCAGATAAGGCTGGTAACTAGCTGTCGTCCAATTAGGCTGGTACTAGCTGTCCTCCAGATAAAGCTGGTACTAGCAGTTCTCCAGATAAACTGTGAAAAGCTGACTCGTACATATGATATAAGCTAACTTCTGTTATCATAAATTGACGTGCCAACTGTACAAGTTATCTTTTTGTGTATTTGCCAGGCGCCCCACACACACACGCGCGCATAGAGCCCAGAATGCTCAGGAATCTGTACATCGGTTGATTGACGGTTGAGAGGCGGGACCAAAGAGCCAGAGCTCAACCCTGCAAGCACAACTAGGTGAGTATACACACACACACACTCACACCACACACACACACACCACACACCACACACACACCCACCACACACACACACACACACACACACCTACACACACACATATCCTAGTGATAAAGACAGGCGTTTAACACAAGGGGCACACGCACTAGGGGACACAGTGGAACTGAGTGCCCAAATGAGCCACAGAGATATTAAAAGAACTTTTTTAGTGTCAGAGTGGTTGCCAAATGTAATGCATTAGGAGTGATGTGGTGGAGGCTGACTCCATACACAGTGTCAAGTGTAGATATGATAGAGCCCAATAGGCTCAGGAACCTTACACCCTGTTGATTGACGGTTGAGAGGCGGGACCAAAGAGCTAAAGCTCAACCTCCGCAAGCACAACTAGGTGAGTACAACTGGTGAATGCACGCACACACACTGTGGGCTCGTGGCTGAGTGGACATAGCTCTAATCTCGTTGACCTAGGGACCGGAGTTCGATCCACGCAGCCGGCTGAGACAGATGGGCAGAGTTTTCTTTTCCCCGTTACCTAGCAGCAAATAGTACCATGGAGTTTAACCTGCTGTACAGGCTGCTTCCTGGGTGTGTGTGTGTGTGTGTGTGTGTGTGTGTTGTGTGTGTGTGTGTTGTGTGTGTGTGTGTGTGTGTGTGTGTGTGTGTGTTTGTGTGTGTGTGTGTGTGTGTGTGAAAAAAAGTAGTTAGTAACAGTAATTGATTAACAGTTTGAGAGGCGGCCCGAAAGCGCAGAGCTCAACCCCCGCAAGCACAACTAGGTGAATACAACTAAGTGAATGCACACATACACACTACCAGAATATGGAAGACGCCTAATGTAGTCCAAATATACAAAAGGATGAAAGACAAGAGGCACGGAACTCCAGGCCAATGTCATTACTTGTATACCATGCAAGGTGATGGAGAAGATCATGAGGTAAAAAAAACTAGTAACACATCTGAGAGAAGGGACTTCGTGCATGAAACGTATACACATTACAGAACATAGCTTATCTGTAAGGGTGCCAATTTTGGAGAAAATTGGTTGATGTCAACCTCAAACCACAGGTAGCAGAAGCTACGATTTCATTTATTTTCATTTTATTCAAGTGTTATGACCCCAATTAGCCTGAAGAACCAGTCTACCTGTCTGAGAGTTATTCCGCCTACCAGACCTATTGAGAGGTCAGAGGAAAGGTATATATATCTATATATTATATATATATATATAATATATATATATATATATATATATATATATATATATATATATATATATATATTATATATATATATATATATTAATATATATATATAATATATATATATATATAATAAATGTCGGTGACTAATTTAAAAGCATGAGCAGAGGATAACCGTGTAAATAAGTGACATGACCCGAGATGTCGATACTCTGCTGACATGATGTGAGGCTCGTTGGGACGTCTTGATCTTAATTGAGCAACAGAAGTCGTGGGAGAGGGTTGTACTGTGTTGGGCTCCTGGCAGAAGATGAACCCTTAACTGTGTGCTGGTTCAAGAGGAGGGATTTAAGCAGCCGTTTATGTGTGAAGTCTGTGGACGGCTTAATGCACTCAAGTCAAGTCAAGTCAAAATCAAGAGCAGAAGAGCTGCGAGGCCGTCATAAAGAAACTTTGGTGGAGGTCTTAGAGGCTAACCTCTGGGAGCCCTGCAGCTGAGCGCCCTCGAGATACAGATTCTGCGTAAGCTCATATAACAAATTGTTGCAGTGGTTGACCGTGCTTGATCGTGAGCCTTGCGATCATGGCAGATGTTTATACGTGTATGATAGATAGTTTGTTAAGGCAGTAAGCTGAAAAAAGAGAGTAAAGATAAAAGTACAGGCTGGAGACAGCGGCGATGCCTCCGCCCTCGCATAATGTCAGTGGTGACTGGGGGTGGGGGGAAGAACCCCTGGCGGCGACGGCGGCCAGCAACGTGTCAGGACATGTCGAAAAAGGAACCGCCCCAGATAGGGGGATGACCTTCGCGGTGACGTGTTTGTGTCTAAAGAGAGTCGGATGGAGGAGTTTTATTTTCTGTGAAAACATTTAATTATGTTTTAGTAGGGGAAACATTTTTATTGGCATGGCAATGGAATTGCAGGTTTGTTTGGGAGGAGTTGATGGAATTTTCGAGGCCAGGGAAGGAGTTAATGGAGAAATTTCGAGGCCAGGGAAGGAGTTAATGGAGAAATTTCGAGGCTGGAGAAGTGTATGCTGAAATCTGTGGTATGCAGAACTCCATAGTGAGGAGCTGACCTCAAGCAGTGTGAAGGAACTGTGAAGATGAGTTTCACGTTTCTCTGTGGAATCAGTGGGGAAGTATCACTGATGTTGGATGAGGACTCGTTGTGCAACAGTTTGGGAGAACTGCAGAAGTGTATTTTTTATTAATATTTTTGGAGAACCTAAAGATATTCATCGGATGTGAGCCTCTAGGAGCACAGAACAGGTTTACTGTGGATACACAGGAATATATAAGAAGAGTACTTGAATGCCTATTGACTTGTAAGATGTAGTGTGAGGTGAGAGATTGATTTCTACTTGTGTTGGGGAATATTTATGTAGATGTTTCTGGTGTTTTCAGCCCCAGGCTGAGTTTATATATTTTTAGGGCTGAGTGTATAAATATGTTAGGACAAGATTTCAACCCCATAGTAAGTGGTAAGCTAAGAGTCGAGTAGCCATTTGATATAGACGATTGGTGAAGCCAGGATATAATTTGGATTGCTACCCGGTTGTAGGAGTTTAGAGTGTTGTATGATAATATATTTTTGTATATATGTATTGTAAATGTTTTTTCCGTTCATTAATGGGTATTGTTAGGTAGTTTTACTCTTGTCCTGGTGAGCTTCCCAGAAAGCAGGAGAAGAGAGAGAGAGAGAGATAGGATCACTGCGTTAGACAGGGTGGCAGATAATACTAATTCACAAAAAAGGGGATTTAGGAGATCATTCCAAACAAGGAGAGAGTGGGGAGTCACGGCGGCTCAAGTAGAGTGTGTACATGAGACAACTAGGCCAGTGTGGGAGCCGCACCCCTAAATATGTGAGGCTGAACCTCTCTTCAAGAACAAGGGCGTACAGGTTGATCTCCTGAGTATTTTTTTATTTATAAAAGAAAACTACAAGTTCAAACAGAAAACCACATACAAGAAAACATGAGTACATACATGACACACAATACAGGACAGGAACACAACAGGCAAAGAACCCAAACAAGAACTAATCAAAAGTGAATATACATGATACAAAGCATATAACAAACCCAGATTGATGTTATATGTTTTGTACCAGATTGAGAGTGAGATTGTTGGTGCCCCAGATTCGAATAATCCATGTATTATAATAGACCGTCTCCTCAGTAATTCATTGTCATGCTGGTAGCCTGTCTCCTGGGGATTCTCCATAACCCATCCCCCACTAATCCTTAGCCATCTGTCCTTAGCCATGCTCTTAATCCTTCCTAATTTGTTTGTGATCCGAGTACATTCCCTCTCCCAGTCCTCTCTTCCCTTCCTAATCTCTTCCTGAATATAGAGCATAAGCTCTTGTTTCTGCCTCTCTACCGCATCCTGTATTTGCTGAAATAACTCGCTTTTAATCCCTTGGAATAGATCCTCCATTCAATTGCTCCTTCTCTCTACAAATTTCCCTATTATTTGTCTATAAATCTGTCCTCCTCTTCGTCCCTGCTGGTGATTGACCTTGACCCCTTCCTGATCTTGTCATTCCAGTAACAACCTAGCCAAAAGGCACTCCTCAATACCTTGCACAATTTGCAGCACAAACAGTCGAGAAAGTACTCCACGCGGCTGGTCAGATGTGAGGGTCCCAGCGTCCCTGCGTCACACCTGGTGAGGTCACTAGTAAGGCTCCGGCTCCACAATTCGGCTCCACAATTTCACAATACCACGATGTACTCAACACTTATTTTCAGTGGTGCTGTTTCTACAATTTTTCTTCACTTTCTTGTGTTTTGAGTGCTTACTAGTTATTCAATCACTCATATATGCATATACACTGATTATTCCCCCTCCCAATTCACTATCTTTGCAAGAGTTTCCCAGACCCTCTGCCCACCACGGTTGTCTGACCTCAACAGACC
>WNGS01111181.1:20029689-20041053 GCA_020271785.1 Procambarus virginalis
ATACAGAATAGGGTATGAAGTACTTAATGAAACAGACAGAGAGAAAGATCTAGGAGTTGATATCTCACCAAACCTGTCTCCTGAAGCCCACATAAAGAGAATAACGTCTGCGGCATATGCGAGGCTGGCTAACATCAGAACAGCGTTCAGGAACCTGTGTAAGGAATCATTCAGAATCTTGTACACCACATATGTTAAGACCAATCCTAGTATGCAGCCCCAGCATGGAGCCCGTACCTTGTCAAGCACAAGACGAAGTTGGAAAAAGTCCAAAGGTATGCTACTAGACTAGTCCCAGAACTAAGAGGCATGAGTTATGAGGAAAGGCTGCGGGAAATGCAACTTACGACACTGGAAGACAGATAAGTAAGGGGACATGATCACAACCTACAAAATCCTCAGGGGAATGACCGGGTAAACAAGGATGAACTATTCAACACTGGAGGGTCGCGAACAAGGGGACACAGGTGAAGCTGAGTACCCCAATGAGCCACAGAGACATTAGAAGACTTTTTCGTGTCAGAGTAGTTAGTAAATGGAATGCACTATGCAGTGATGTGGTGGAGGCTGACTCCATACACAGTTTCAAATGTAGATATGATAGAGCCCAGTAGGCTCAGGAAACTGTACACCAGTGATTGACAGTTGAGAGGCGGACCAAAGAGCCAAAGCTCAACCCCGCAAGCACAATAGGTGAGTACACACACACACACACCACACCACAACACACACACACACACACACACACACACACACACACACACACCACACACAACACCACCACCCAGGAAGCAGCCTGTAACAGCTGTTTAACTCCATGGTACCTATTTGCTGCTAGGTAACGGGGAAAAAGAAACTCTGCCCTCTGTCTCAGCCGGCTGCGTGGATCAAAACTCCGGTCCCTAGGTCAACGAGATTAGAGCTATGTCACTCAGCCACGAGCCCCACGTGTGTGTGTGTGCATTCACCAAGTTGTACTCACCTAGTTGTGCTTGCGGAGGTTGAGCTTTAGCTCTTTGGTCCCGCCTCTCAACCGTCAATCAACAGGGTACAGGTTCCTGAGCCTATTGGGCTCTATCATATCTACACTTGACACTGTGTATGGAGTCAGCCTCCACCACATCACTCCATAATGCATTACATTTGGCACCCACTCTGACACTAAAAAGTTCTTTCTAATATCTCTGTGGCTCATTTGGGCACTCAGCTTCCACTGTCCCCTAGTGCGTGTGCCCCTTGTGTTAAACAGCCTGTCTTTATCAACCCTTGTCGATTCCCCTGAGAATCTTGAATGTGGTGATCATGTCCCCCCTAACTCTTCTGTCTTCCAACGATGAGGTTTAATTCCTGCAGTCGCGCCTCGTAGCTCATACCTCTCAGCTCGGTACTAGTCTGGTGGCAAACCTTTGAACCTTTTCCAGTTTAGTCTTATGCTTGACTAGATAGGGACTCCATGCTGGAGCCGCATACTCCAGGATTGGTCTGACATATGGGTATATAATGTTCTGAAAGATTCCTTACACAAGTTTCTAAAGGCCTTCTTATGTTAGCCAACCTGGCATATGCTGCTGATGTTATCCTCTTGATATGAGCTTCAGGGGACAGGTCTGGCGTGATATCAACCCCCAGTCTTTCTCTCTTTTTTCTTTTGTGTGTGTTGTTGTGTGGTGTGTGTGGTTGTGTGTGTGTGTGTGTGTGTGTGTGTGTGTGTGTGTTGTGTGTGTGTGTGTGTGGTGTGTGTGTTTGTGTGGTGTTAGAGTGTTGTGGTGTGTGTGTGTGTGTGTGTGTGTGTGTGTGTGTGTGTGGTGTGTGTGTTGTGTGTGTGTGTGTGTGTGCGTGTGTGTGTGTAACTCACCTAGTGTGCTTGCAGGGGTTGAGCTCTGGCTCTTTGGTCCCGCCTCTCAACCGTCAATCAACCGATGTACAGATTCCTGAGCATACTGGGCTCTATTGCGCGCGTGTGTGTGTGGGGCGCTGGCAAAATACACAAAAAGATATCTTGTACTTGGCACGTCAATTTATGATAACAGAAGTTAGCTTATATCATAGTACAGTCAGCTTTTTCACAGTTTTATCTGGAGAACTGCTAGTACCAGCTTTATCTGGAGGACAGCTAGTACCCAGCCTTATCTGGAGGACAGTTAGTACCAGCTTTTATCTGGGACAGCTTATACCACCTAATCTGGAGGACAGCTAGTACCAGCCTAATCTGGAGGACAGCTAGTACCAGCCTAATCTGGAGGACAGCTATACCAGCCTTATCTGGAGGACAGCTAGTACAGCCTTATCTGGAGGACAGCTAGTACCAGCCTAATCTGGAGGACAACTAGTACCAGCCTAATCTGGAGGACAGCTAGTACCACCTTATCTGGAGGACAGTTAGTACCAGCTTTATCTGGATGACAGCTAGTACCAGCCTTATCTGGAGGACAGTTAGTACCAGCTTTATCTGGAGGACAGCTAGTACCAGCCTAATCTGGAGGACAGCTAGTACCAGCTTTATCTGGAGGGCACTAATACCTGCTTTATCTGGTTATTCTAGTAGCAGCCTTATCTGGAGACCGCTAATAACAGCTTTATCTGGACGACAGCTAGTACCAGCCGTATCTGGAGGACAGCTAGTACCAGCCTTATCTGGAGGACAGCTAGTACCAGCCTTATCTTAAGACAGCTAGTACCGCCTTATCTGGAGGACAGCTAGTAACAGCTTTATCTGGACGACAGCTAATACTAGCATATCTGGAGGACAGCTAGTACCAGCCTTATCTTAAGACAGCTAGTACCAGTTTATCTAGAGGACAGATAGTACCACCTTTATCTGGACGACAGCTAGTAACAGCTTTATCTGGAGGACAGCTAGTTACATATCTATCTGTTGTGCTTCTTGAGAGTGAGAAATACCTCCATATTCATTATAGCTAGCTGTTACAGCATAATCTCCTGTCTTAAGATAGATAGTAGAGTCTGGAGTATGATCCAATGACATGGTAATATACTACTAAGTGTATAGGAAATATGAAACACACGAATAATATACATCAATTACACATACAGCATCTCCTCACTAGTTCCTACGCAGTTTAAGTCTCTGGAGACATCTGACTTGATCAAATTACTGGTCCAATGTTAGTTATTTCATACACCACTCATGATGTTTCTCGCAAGTTCTGCTGAATGAGAGGCTACGCTCACTAGGACGAGGAATGTCACCTTGGCATGACACGTCCATGGCTAACTTTCCATGGTTCACTGTTCATGGTTACTGTCCATGGTTTACTGTCCATGGTTCACTGTCCATGGTTTACTGTCCATGGTTCACTGTCCATGGTTTACTGTCCATGGTTTACTGTCCATGGTTCACTGTCCATGGTTTACTGTCCATGGTTCACTGTCCATGGTTTACTGTCCATGTTTTACTGTCCATGGTTTACTGTCCATTGTTCACTGTCCATTGCTCACGTCGACGGCCTGATGTCAGTTCCAGATGAGAACTTGCCACCCTATAACTCTGGGCGAGCATGCAGTCTCTGCCACCTCTGTGGCTTCCTAGGGCCTTCCATTAAGTTTAAAACAATTCCTTCATGATGCTTTAGCTTTGTAATAACTCACTAACGTCTATTAGTTTCCGGTCGGCTCCTGGTCATTCAAGCATTGTGAGTAGTATTTGTTGTTTTGGCTGTTAAGAAGTGATTAACATTGGGCCAGTAATTAGGAGAGAGTCAAATGTTCAGATGTTCTCTGGCGACAATGATTCTCTAGGGCTGACTGTGAGGCCGGTTAGTGATCAGGGTAACTAGGGCTCTGGGTGGTGGTTGAGGGTAAGTAAATATACTAGAATATATAATATATTTATCGAGTATAGTGTTTAACTCATTCTAATCTCGTTCTTGTGCGTTCCCCTGCCAATGTTATTGCCGCAAATAGAGACTGGTGCATAATTTTAGTTATATAATATTCAAGAAAATGTGGGTGAAATGCAAAACTTATGGATGATATACGTAAATCACACTAGAAACCCACATTCTGTATCTTGTGGGCAGCAAATTGTATCTTCTCGGGAGATTCTTTTCTAAGGAAGTATCTTACAAAATGCAAGATACATTTATATCATAAACCTTTACACCTTCTGGGGTAGCCTAATCACGCTTCCATCATCTATGGAAGAGAAACGGTCATTTTCACCCTCTGAAAGACGGCAGTCGCCATTTTTTGCCATCTACAGGAATATATATATGACACCTGGCTGACACCTATGTACATTTCGGAGGTGATCAAGCAAGTGGGGCGGCCAACCACAGGGAAACAACAAAATCTCTCAAATACAGGCGACTGGCAGGTTAATACCTCTTTGTCCCATAGCGTCTGAGACGCATGGCCCCTGGGGCAAGAGTGCCTTGGGATTTCTCAAGGAATTGGGTTCCAAGCTCATTGACGTCACCAGAGACCCAAGGGCTTGCAGTTTTGTGTTTCAGCGCCTCAGTGTGGCGTTCCAGAGGGGAAATGCTTGCTGCGTCCTCGGTTCCTGTCCGGAAGCGGGGAGCTTCAAGGATCCACAACCTTTAGGCATTTGTCTTGTATGTTTTGTAACCTTTAAATACACAATAAAGCATAAAAAAGAAGGGGGTGGGGAAAAGCACACAGAAACGTGTATTGGAGGGGACCTACATTCCCTCCAATGCGTTATGTGTGATTTCCTCCGAGCTATGGGTCCCCCTTCTTCCAGCCAGAGGTGGTACTCTCTTCCATTATTTTTACTTCATTATATATAATATATATATATATAAGTATAATATATATATATATATATATATATATTATATATATATATATATATATATAAAATAGGAAAAAATAGCAGATCCACCGTCTTGAAGAAGGCATATATCAACATTATCCTCATAAGTATTATTTTCAATGTTTCCACACTCTGTATGACAAGTGACAACTCCTTCACCATCCGTATGACAAATGACAATTCTTCCACTGACAAGCATCAAAATTTTGCTTTCTAAAAAGAAAATAATTAACTGAACTAAGAAGGAAAGAACGCAATTGTTTTTCACAAAAGTCAATGTTTTTCTTAACAACCGCCACCTTGAAGACAAGACATTTATTACCCTCTTTAAACAACAGGACACGAGTTCAAGTATCTGGTATCCTTCATTCCAGATGTCTGATAACCTGATGATGGGTACTATGGAGTCGAAGAACGATTATAAGAACATAAACAAGTCCTTGCTTAAGTCTTTCTTGCATTTGATATCTAAAGTGGTCAAGAATTTTGACGTTAATAAGGATAAATGAAAGTTTAAGTATCCTGTGCTGTACATGGTAATATGAGGTAATTAGCACCGTGCAGGGGAAAGGTCAAGGATAAACAGCTTGTTTGCACTGTATGTTAATTTCTCTCTCAAAGGCTATTACTCATTACTCGTGTCTGAAGTCATCGACGAGAATAAGGATCACTGGAGTTATTACAGGTGTACAATGATGTACAATGGTGTACATTTTTAGTTCTATGTAGTTTTTTTGTATGAAAGATGATTAATTAATGAATTAAAGTACTTAAATGGAAATGTTCTTAATATTTAGAAAATTGTACTTCGGAATGTTACTTACATATAGAGATATTTCCTCACTGTCAAGAAGCATAGTATTAGACAGCATTGTAAGTATTGCTTACTTATAATATAGGTGTCTACATCTCCCATAATGAATTAGTCACTGTGAGGCAAAATCATCCCCAAAGTGAAGAATACGCCCCTCCCATCCCCTCCCCACCCCTTCTTCCTCTCCCAGAGTAGTTGGCAAGCGTGCCACTCTTGCATATAAATGACCAAGTGCATTTAAGCTGGTTTTTACGACAGCAACAATGATCACCCACACACTCTCTCGACACGTCCAGCCAGCACATTCCACCACCGTTTAAGGTGTTGTCTTCGGATCCGTCCCGAGAACCGATATGGCTCCTTGAACAGTTTGCCAGCGATGGTCATCTCAAGAGGAGGATTCGTACTTGGCTGCTACGAGCACCTGCAGGAGTTGTCTCGGAACTGCTCGCACTTATGTGATCCTGGATTCCCATCTTCGTAAGGCGGCAGCTTTATGGGGCCAAATTGTAAGCCATTCGAACCTTTAGAGCCAACGATACGCGATTGAAAAGAGAGAAATGGTCTCTCCTGTGATGAGCACTTTCCTGTCTCTCTGTGATGAGCACTCTCCTGTCTCTCTTGTGATGAGCACTCTCCTGTCTCTCTTGTGATGAGCACTCTCCTGTCTCTCCTGTGATGAGCACTCTCCTGTCTCTCTTGTGATGAGCACTCTCCTGTCTCTCCTGTGATGAGCACTCTCCTGTCTCTCTTGTGATGAGCACTCTCCTGTCTCTCCTGTGATGAGCACTCTCCTGTCTCTCCTGTGATGAGCACTCTCCTGTCTCTCCTGTGATGAGCACTCTCCTGTCTCTCCTGTGATGAGCACTCTCCTGTCTCTCCTGTGATGAGCACTCTCCTGTCTCTCTTGTGATGAGCACTCTCCTGTCTCTCCTGTGATGAGCACTCTCCTGTCTCTCCTGTGATGAGCACTCTCCTGTCTCTCTTGTGATGAGCACTCTCCTGTCTCTCCTGTGATGAGCACTCTCCTGTCTCTCCTGTGATGAGCACTCTCCTGTCTCTCCTGTGATGAGCACTCTCCTGTCTCTCCTGTGATGAGCACTCTCCTGTCTCTCTTGTGATGAGCACTCTCCTGTCTCTCCTGTGATGAGCACTCTCCTGTCTCTCCTGTGATGAGCACTCTCCTGTCTCTCCTGTGATGAGCACTCTCCTGTCTCTCCTGTGATCAGCACTCTCCTGTCTCTCTTGTGATGAGCACTCTCCTGTCTCTCCTGTGATGAGCACTCTCCTGTCTCTCCTGTGATGAGCACTCTCCTGTCTCTCCTGTGATGAGCACTCTCCTGTCTCTCTTGTGATGAGCACTCTCCTGTCTCTCTTGTGATGAGCACTCTCCTGTCTCTCCTGTGATGAGCACTCTCTTGTCTCTCCTGTGACGAGCACTCTCCTGTCTCTCCTGTGATGAGCACTCTCCTGTCTCTCCTGTGATGAGCACTCTCCTGTCTCTCTTGTGATGAGCACTCTCCTGTCTCTCCTGTGATGAGCACTTTCCTGTCTCTCTTGTGATGAGCACTCTCCTGTCTCTCTTGTGATGAGCACTCTCCTGTCTCTCTTGTGATGAGCACTCTCCTGTCTCTCCTGTGATGAGCACTCTCCTGTCTCTCCTGTGATGAGCACTCTCCTGTCTCTCCTGTGATGAGCACTCTCCTGTCTCTCTTGTGATGAGCACTCTCCTGTCTCTCTTGTGACGAACACTCTCCTGTCTCCCCCCTGACGAACATTCTCCTGTCTCTCCCCTGACGAACACTCTCCTGTCTCCCCCCTGACAAACATTCTCCTGTCTCTCCCCCTGACGAGCATTCTCCTGTCTCTCCCCCTGACGAACATTCTCCTGTCTCCCCCCTGACGAACATTCTCCTGTCTCTCCCCCTGACGAACATTCTCCTGTCTCTCCCCCTGACGAACATTCTCCTGTCTCCCCCTGACGAACACTCTCCTGTCTCTCCCCTGACGAACATTCTCCTGTCTCCCCCCCTGACGAACACTCTCCTGTCTCTCACCTGACGAACACTCTCCTGTCTCTCCCCTGACGAACACTCTCCTGTCCCCCCCCTGACGAACACTCTCCTGTCTCTCACCTGACGAAAACTCTCCTGTCTCTCCCCTGACGAACACTCTCCTGTCTCTCCCCTGACGAACACTCTCCTGCCTCTCTCCTGACGAACACTCTCCTGTCTCTCTCCTGACGAACACTCTCCTGTCCCCCCCCCTGACGAACACTCTCCTGTCACAAACGAAAGTAACATCATTGCCTGCTCCTCGATTAGGAAAAAACACCAGTTATTTTCTTAACTTGTCTGAATGACTTGTTTTACGTTAGATAAATATATATATTTTTGCGCAAGCAACTGATCCTAAAATAATAAAGAGGAGTCAAATATCACAAAGCAATATAGGTGATGACAAAATGTAGAAAACTGTTGATTAGGATGAAAAGAACTGCAACTTCACTAACAAACCACATCTGCGAGGGAATCTTCGGGCAGCTGATGTGACGTCTTTGCAGCAATGCAAGGGTCGCCAAGGATTTGCAGTAACTTGCAGCATTCCAAGAGCAACCTAGTAGGATTTTGCAGCATGGCAAGGATCGACAACCTTGCAGAATCTTGCAGCATTGCAAGAGTCGGAAACCTTACTGTATCTTGTAGCATTGCAAGGATCGGAAACCTTACAGGATCTTGCAGCATGGTAAGAATCCTCAACCTTGCAGGATCTTGTAGCATTGTAAGGATCACCAACCTTGCAGGATCTTGAAACATTGCAAGGATCGTCAATCTTGCAGAATCCTGTAGCATTGCAGGGATCGTCAACCTCGCAGGATCTTGCAGCATTGCAGAGATCGGCAACCTTGCAGGATCTTGTAGCATTACAACGATCGCCAACGTTGCAGGATCTTGTAGCATTGCAATGATATGCAACCTTGCAGAATATTGCAGCATTACAAGGATCGCCAACATTGAAGGATTTTGCAGCACTGCAAGGATCGGAAACCTAACAGGAACTTGCAGCATTGCAATGATCTGCAACCTTGAAGGAACTTGCAGCATTGCAATGATCTGCAACCTTGCAGGATATTGTAGCATTGCAAGGATCGCCAACCTTGCCGGATCTTGCAGCATTTTAAGGATCGCCAACTTTGCAGGACCTTGCAACATTACCATGATATGCAACCTTGCAGGACCTTGCAGAATTGCAAGGATTGCCAACCTTGCAGGATCATGCAGCATTGCAAGGGTCGCCAACATTACAGGATCTTCAAGCATTGCAAGGATCGCCAACCTTGCAGGATCTTGCAGCATTGCAAGGTTTGCCAACCATGCAGCATTGCAAGGTTCGCCAACCTTGCAGGATCATGCAGCATTGCGAGGATCGCCAGTCTTGCAGGATCTTGCAGTATTGCAATGATTTCGAACCTTGCATGATTTTGCAGCATTGCAAGGATCACCAACCTTGCAGGATATTGCAGCATTGCATGGATCGCAAACCGGGAAGGATCTTGCAGCATTGCATGGATCGCTAACCGGGAAGGATCTTGCAGCATTGCATGGATCGCTAACCGGGAAGGATCTTGCAGCATTGCATGGATCGCTAACCGGGAAGGATCTTGCAGTATTGCATGGATCGCTAACCGGGAAGGATCTTGCAGTATTGCATGGGTCGCTAACCGGGAAGGATCTTGCAGCATTGCATGGGTCGCTAACCGGGAAGGATCTTGCAGCATTGCATGGATCGCTAACCGGGAAGGATCTTGCAGCATTGCATGGGTCGCTAACCGGGAAGGATCTTGCAGCATTGCATGGGTCGCTAACCGGGAAGGATCTTGCATGGGTCGCTAACCGGGAAGGATATTGCAGCATTGCATGGGTCGACAACATTTTTCGTCTGGTGAGGCAGCACCAACGTCTGCGAGCCGATGGTGGGCCACATTCATGTTTCTACCCATTTTATAACTAATATGTGTATGTGGTGATACACATATTATCAACTTAATTAGCACTGGTCTGAAGGCCGGGTGGACAGCGCTGGGGATTCGTAGTCCTAAACAAATGGGCTATCTTAAATAACATCAGTTTCTTAACCCTGATTAGCCTGTTCACCTGTCGGTAAATAGGTACCTACAAGTTAAACAGCTGGTACGGGCTGCTTCCTGGGGAGGGGGTGTAACAAAAAGGAAGCCTGATCGAGGACCGGGCCGCGGGGACGCTATACCCCGAAATCATCTCACGATAACCTCAAGATAACGTACGGATCACGTTCATTGTGACCTCTCGAGATGAGTTGGTGAGTTTGTTAACAGTATTTTGAGGGGGTTGATTACTCCCCCCCCACCCCACCCTCCGGGGCGATTGATTGACTGTTACTACACTCATCTCACTCATCTCTCACTCACCTCACTCATCTCTCACACACCTCACTCATCTCTCACACACCTCACTCCTCTCTCACAAACCTCACTCATCTCTCACTCGCCTCACTCATCTCTCACACACCTCACTCATCTCTCACTCACCTCACTCATCTCTCACACACCTCACTCATCTCTCACACACCTCACTCCTCTCTCACAAACCTCACTCATCTCTCACTCGCCTCACTCATCTCTCACACACCTCACTCATCTCTCACTCACCTCACTCACCCCTCACACACCTCACTCATCTCTCACACACCTCACTCATCTCTCACTCACCTCACTCATCTCTCACTCACCTCATTCACCCCTCACACCTCACTCATCTCTCACTCACCTCACTCCTCTCTCACTCACCTCACTCATCTCTCACTCACCTCACTCCTCTCTCACACACCTCACTCATCTTTCACTCACCTCACTCATCTCTCACACACCTCACTCATCTCTCACACACCTCACTCATCTCTCACACACCTCACTCATCTCTCACACACCTCACTCATCTCTCACACACCTCACTCATCTGCCACACACCTCACTCATCTCTCACACACCTCACTCATCTGCCACACACCTCATTCATTTCTCATCACTGCGTCGCTCGGGAATACAATACTTGGCGGGGGTACAATACGTCGCTTAGGGATACAATACGTCGCTTAGGGATAAAATACGTCGCTTGGGAATACAATGCATCGCTTGGGGATATAATACGTAGCTTACGGATACAATGCGTGGCTTAGGGATACAATACGACGCTTGATGATACAATGCGTCGTTTGGAGATACAATACGTCGATTGGGGATACAATATGTCGCTTAGGGATACAATACGTGGCTTGGGGATAAAATGCAACACTTGGTGATACAATACGTCGTTTGAGGATAAAATATGTCACTTGGGGATACATTACGTCGCTGAGGGATACAATACGTCGCTTGGGGATACAATACTTCGCTTGGGGACACAATACTTCGCTTGGGGATACAATACTTCGCTTGGGGATACAATACTTCGCTTGGGGATACAATACTTCGCTTAGGGATACAATACGTCGCTTGGGAATACAATACTTCGCTTAGGGATACAATACGTCGCTTGGTGATACAATGCGTCGTTTGGGGATACAATACGTCGCTTGGTGATACAATACGTCGCTTGGGGATACAATACTTCGCTTGGGGATACAATACGTCGCTTGGGGAATCAATGCTTTGCTTGGGGATGCAATACGTCGCTTGAGGAAACAATATGTCGCTTGGGGATACAATGAGTCACTTGGG
>WNGS01111181.1:20061091-20073263 GCA_020271785.1 Procambarus virginalis
ATAACATATATATATATACATATATATATATATATATATAACATATATATATATATACATATATATATACATATATAATATTAATAATATATATACATATATATATATATATATATATACATATGTGAGAAAGCTGCATAAACGCGCGAGCCATATATCACTAAGAACTCTTTGACCCGGCCAGGATTCGAACCCATGCCGTCCAGGATCACCCCTAAACGTACACAGTACCGTGACCACCGCACCAATGATCGTCTATAAGGATTGGTCAGTCTTGGCGCTTATTAACTAAGCTCCCTGACTGACCAACCCCCGACGACACTCATGGTTCCATTTGGGTACAGTTTTTCATCAAATTCTGGCGCATGCACGGGCCGCACTGAGTCTATCATGTGTGAGAAAGCTGCATAAACGCGCGAGCCATATATCACTAAGAACTCTTTGACCCGGCCAGGATTCGAACCCATGCCGTCCAGGATCCACTATCACTCTCCAGTAACACGCTGGCAGAGGATGTCAGCCACATGTTGATTGGGGTCACAAAACAACCAATAAAGGGGTAGCAAACTCATGGCAGAAGCCTCTAGCGACCGGCTAGCAGCACTTCACAACAGGCACCTCACTGTCGTCCATAACTCTCCTGAGCCAATCTCGGGGTGTGCCTATCTCTTCCGACACTACATAAATCAGCAGTTGACACACTGCTCTGACCGGCGGCGGCTTACTTAGTCATCTTCCAGGACCAAGCTGAGAGTACGTGGACTGCCCAAGGTAAACTGCCCTCTTCAGTACGACTGCCTCCACACATCACCTCTGTGGTCATGAAACGTCATCAGTTAACAGGACAGTACACTGGGGAAACCAGGAGGTAACACTTACTCACTGGGGAGTTGACATTATGCGCCATAGCACAATCTAGGTGCCGCTGATCTTGATAAGCCCACCACCAGAGGTCATCCACAATGACCTCTCTGTCTGATCACGCCACCACCAATAGATAGCATTGTCAACGTAATGTCCAATATCAGGGAGTCTGGAGTGCAGACCCATAGATGGCTCTGGAATTGCCACTCTACACTCAGACGAATATGACGGGTATTTAACAGTGTCTTACACAGGTCGTTGGAGAAGATGGTGTTACAGCTGCTCTGACTCTCCTGCGAATGTTCGCACTGCTAGCATTGTTTCATGAGGTGCTTCACAACGATGGCAGCCGTACTGTTTTTGACGGAAACTGTTGTAGGGAATCTGGTGTTAGGACACGGAGTATTACTGGTATATAAGTTACCTGAACTTGTCTTGGGCAGAGGCTCGACATTGTTGTTGATGAGATGGCTGAACGGCTCGGAAGGCACTGGTACAGGTGCCTTAGGTATAGGAGCATTCGGCTTACCTGTCATCTGACACATGTGGCAAGTATTCATAAAGGTCTTGACGTCACGAACCATAACTAGCCAGTAGTAGTCCTGTTTCAAGGCGTTGTAGGTCTTGTTGAAGCCGTAGTGTGAGATAGGGCCTTTGGCCAGATATATATCTGGCCCAAGATAAGCCAGATAAGATAAGATAAGCCAAGATAAGCCAAGATAAGCTACGGCCAGATATATGATATCTGGCCGTAGGCTGGTAGGGACTACCAGCTGGTCGACGTTAGCCCAATCTTCGTCCCCCTTTAACTTACTGGGTCAATAGCAGCGGTAGAGTACATGGTTATTCACAACAAAACAGGGATGGAGTCTGATTGAGTCTGGGCCTGAAAGAATAAAGATGTAAGGATTGATCTTCTCTCTACAACTTACGCAACTCCAACAGGTTGAGATTCGGTGGGAGGCCCTGAGAATCTTGAGGGACAGATGGAGCGGCTGGGTGCGGTCGAGCAGCTTAGGCACACGTCATCACCATAACAGGTTGGAAGATGTCCTCAAAATCGTCGGTCGGTTGGACCTCCTCTGCAACGTATTTCATAACAGGATCTTCCTTGGAAGATTCACATACTTGTGGTATGTCTCTGATGATGAGGTTCGGGGGGTGTTGATCTTCTGCCAAGTCGTTGCCCAGGAAAAGTTGAACTTCTGGCATGGAGAAAGGCTTTTTCCGGATGGCGGCTTGGACTTCACCACGAATGAATGATCAATCCAGGTGGACACTTGCGAGTGGGTATGGTGTGGTTGCATTGAGGTCAGTGATGAGGACTGTTTCTCTAGTGTAGGTGGCGTTGGGTACAGCTGATTTGAGGAGTATTTATTGGAGAACAGCTGTGTCCCTCAAGATGATCACTTGGATCCTTCCCTCTGAATCTCTACCGCTGGTTGAGACAGTTCCTGGATACAGGTGTCAGAGGAAAAGAAAAAGTTCAGAGGATGGAACATGGATAATCATTACAGCCTTATGAGTTTTAGGAGGAGGTGGTTTGGGTTTGTGGGCCTCACTGCTGGATTTAGAGTGAGGATTGGTACACTTTTCTATGGTATGCCCATATTCTTTATAGTACCAGCAGTAAAGTGCAGTAGTCCACATTACCAGTATTCACTTTAGCAGGACGATGAGTTGATTTACCAGAAGGTGTGTCGGATGACTATTGGTGAATTAGGCTGTATGTGTCAGCCAACTGCGCACACTTAGTAACGTTGGTCTCGTCTTTGTCTGAAAGGTAGAGACGTATAAGAGTAGGAAATCGGCGAAGGAATTCTTCCATCAAGATGAGGTTGAGAAGATCTGCAAAGGAGTTGACTTGGGCTGATTCCAGCCACTTCATTAGATATTTTTTCGCATTTTGGGCGAATTTTAGGTAAGTAGTAGCACTAGATTTAATGTAGTCCCTAAATCTACGTCTATAACTCTCCATGGATAGGAAGAAGGCATCAAGTAATGCCTGTTTCAAAACATTGTAGTCCGTGTCTGTAGCCAGAGAATTGAGGGTTAAGGCAGCCCTACCTGTCAAGTGAGATCTGAGAAGTATAGACCACTGATCCTGAGGCCAGCTGAGTTGGTTAGCTAGAGTCTCAATTCAAGTAAAGAATGCATCTACCTCAGTCTCTACAAAAGGTGGTATTAACTTAATGGCGTGAGAAACATTGAAATGTACCGGGAGTTTGGCTTCTGCTTCCTGACACTGGGTGATGTGGACGGTTTCAAGATCAAGCTTTTATGTCGGAGCTCTAGAGCGGCTGCAGCTTTATCTTGTTCACACGGAGAGTGATGGCACCTTGTTGTTCTTGGAGATGGAGTTAGTCTTTCTCGAGTTCACGTGGAAGTTCAGCTTGTTCCCTCTCACGTTCACGTTCCAATGCAGCTCGTTGTTCCAGGATTTGAAGTTGTTCCCTCTCACGTTCACGTGGAAATTCAAGTTGTTCCTTCTGGAAGGCAGTTTGCTCCCTCACACGTTCACGTTGAGGTTCAGCTTGTTCCGCTTGTGCCTTTTGGATGGCAGTTTGCTCCCTCTGACGTTCACGTTCTATGTTGGCTAGCGCGATCTTCATCTTCGTGGCTGCCAGGGCGGTCTTGTCTGCAATTAGATATTGTTCATGTTTCGCCGATGTGATTCGATCGTTGTTTACCAAAAAAAAACAAATTAAATTATGGCGATCAATTTTAGTACTCACCTAGTTGTGTTTGCGGGGGTTGAGCTCTGGCTCTTTGGTCCCGGCTCTCAACCGTCAATCAACTGATGTACAGATTCCTGAGCCTACTGGGCTCTGTCGTATCTACATTTGAAACTGTGTATGGAATCAGCCTCCACCACATCACTTCCTAGTGTATTCCACTTACTAACTACTTTGACACTGAAAAAGTTCTTTCCAATGTCTCTGTGGCTCATTTGGGTACTCAGCTTCCACCTGTGTCCCCTTGTGCGTGTGCCACCCGTGTTAAGTAATCCATCCTTGTCCACCCTGTCAATTCCCCTGAGAACTTTGTATGTGGTGATCATGTCCCCCCTATCTCTTCTGTCTTCCAGCGACGTGAGGTGCAGTTCACGTAGTCTGTCCTCATAACTCATGCCTCTTCGTTCTGGGACTAACCTAGTGGCATACCTCTGAACTTTTTCCAGCTTCGTCTCGTGCGGCTCCTTGAGGAGGAGTAATATGGTTCTCGACAACTAGAGTCAGCAGTTCCGCCTTGGTGGCACAAACGAGTGTGCCCACTTCATCCTCTGGGTTATGGCGAATACTATGAATAATTTAGGGACAAGTAATATGCAGAGAATAACCTTCAATATGTGAACCAATATATGAAGTGTTAGATTGACAGGATGACGTGGCAACTTTAAACTATCCTGTGTGAAGTAATGATTATAAGGCAAGGTTACAAGAATTAAATTGAGTAATCATATCATATTTTGAGGTTAGCTTGAGATGATTTCGGGGCTTAGCGTCCCCGCGGCCCGGTCCTCGACCAGACCTCCTTTTTGTTACACACCGCCAGGAAGCAGCCCGTAGCAGCTGTCTAACTCCCAGGTATCTATTTACTGCTAGGTAACAGGAGCATCAGGGTGAAAATTTTATTTTGCCCATTTGTCTTCGCCTCCACCGGGGATCGAACCTGGAACCTCAGGACTACGAATCCGAAGTGCTGTCCACCCATCTGTGAAGCGCCTTTTCACCTATCATGAAGGGTGAAACAAAATGTTTCGAGGTAGTACAAAGGAATGTTGGAATTTCTGTACCCGCTACTCTATAAATGACGAGGATAAGGGCAAGAGGTAGTTACAGCCCCGCTCCTGTGCCAGGTAAGTCCACTACGGGCTCACCATAGCCCGTGCTACTTGGAACTTTTTGTTCCCAGTAGCTGAATCTTAAACAAGAACGGCATGAAAGAAGAAAGGAAACTATCCGGGGAAAGCGCCAAGCCATTACGACCATATAGCACTGGGAAGGGGTCAGGATAAGGATTTGGGATGGGACGGGCATTTGATGTCCTACTTAGACTAGAAAATTCTTACAGAGTTATCATTCTTTGTGCTCGGGAAAAGAATGGTAAACTCCCTACCTGGGTAAGTACCATGATCTCTGACCGAAGCGTAAGGGTGTGGAGAGTGCAATACTGACGAGAACTGATGTGCGGGTCCCAAACGTATATCGAAGTCCTAGATGCGAAAGGAACTAAAGTCCAGTACTTCCTCCTACAATCGGGATGCAAAGAGTAGGCATAATAGCCCGGGGACAGACCAAAGTGCCAGAGTACCCGAGGGGGTGATCTGCCTGAGTGAGAAACTCATCTGTTGGGACGAGAATAAGGTGGAAAACACAGGATATAGCACAGATTATTAGATAACCAATTACGAGTATGAATTTGCTCATAAAACACCTACGTAATCCAAAGCCAATCCATCAGTCATAAATTGCTACACCTGGAATGTATAAATTATTCGGCACCAAAAAACACTCAAGAATGGTGTTCTGAAAAAACAAACTTGTGTTGAAGGGGCATCAGAGCCAAATATGCTATAAAATAAAACTAGTTCGATTTCAATCATACTTTTTTGGCGAATTGTATATGAAAAGGATTTCATCTGGTCCAAGTCTTGGCATCGTAGCATAAATGGGAAGGGAGAAAAAAATATTGAATTATGTGTCAAAAATTTTCCAAAATGGTCAAGAATTAACAACAAACACAAGTGTCACCTGAAATCATGTCTGACTTTCAGCTATCACAATAGAATATAATAAAAATATTTAATAATTAGTTTTGTCCAAAAAAAATTTGGTTAAAAAAAATGATTTTTTTTTTCATTTTTGTTTTTCTTATTTGTTTATTGGATGATTTGCATGAAACTTATACACTTGACTGCACGTAAGCCTATCTTTAAGGGTGCCAAGGGAGCCAGGAAATTGGTTGATGTTAACCTCAGCCCCAGATGACTTTATTTTTTACTTATTTATTTTCAAGTAACATGAAGGTTCCTATAACTCTTATTTTTTATTCAATTTACATAAAACTTACACCTTGTATGTAGAGTTTATGTCTCTACAAATCTGTAAAAAGCATTTTTCCCAAAGTTCATTTATTGATTTTACAATAGTAATAAACCATGATATATTTGCATATATTTTTTATGGAACTTTGACTATTTGTATTAGTAAAACTAAACGTATTTTAAAATATCCACTTAACAGATCCGATTGACTTATTATATGCTAATGTGATAGTTAAGTGTCATAGAAATGATTTTATTTGAAACTTGTGGTTGTTATAACGATTTGAAAATGTGTAAAATTCGTTGAAAAAAACAAAAAACAAAAAAATCTCCCTTTCTATTTAGGCTGCAATACTGAAACTTGGAACAATTGCAGCCATTTTCATATACAATTAGTTGAAAAAGATTGGTTGACATTGAACAATTTATAAGAAACGCAGTTATGCCCCTTTAAAGCTAAGTACAACTAACACAATTTTAAGTAAAGGTTCTAGGAGCATTACCTGAGCAAACCTCCTAGGACAGGCCCCTCACTTTTATGTGATGATAATCTGATATAGAGCAGTGGCTATTCTGGCTGCTATTGTGCCCATCGCACATTAAATAAAAAAAGTAAAGAAGTCTGCTTATGACCTCTAGACTGAAAGCTGCCGGTAAAAACCAAAGCGTGAAATACTTTAAACATTTAATATAACATAAATGACTTTAATAATATACAAAACAAAGCCCCTTATCCACTTGGCTAAAACACAATTGACAAGAGAAATATAAACATGTGACAGTTACGTTAATGGTGCAATTAATACGTTATAGCTGCACGAGACTACCGACACCCGAGGAGAGTGAGAGTATGTTGTTGAATCTGAAAGCACGAGGAGTATTCTGAGGACTGGACGCCGGTGAGCTCCTTTTATATGGGCCAGGCCACCATAGATGACGCGGATGTCGTGGGTGACCATCGGCCGGCAATTAAAATAAGAGTTAGTAAGTGGCGCTGGGTCTCTGCCCAGATAGCATGGGTCTCGGGTTCTAGAGGGTAGGGGGGGGGGTGTCTTCATAGTGTTATGATCTCAGCCTGCAGCAGAAACGAGTCTCCCCCTTGATATTTATTCTGCAAGACCTGACCTAAGAGGTCAAAGAAATAGAGACATACGTAAAACAATTGGTTAAATTTGACAATTTAAGAATATGGGCAGTGAACAAGAATATAAATAATTGACTTGACATGGGAAGTGGAGAGTTTGCTGGAGTAGTGAGGCTTGCTTCAGAAGAGCTTGAGCTCACTTGAGCTGAAGAAATCGTGAGGGGAGGGCGTGCTTCATTTCAGCCCATGGTGAAGAAGAACCCCTGAGTGATATACCTTCAAGAAGAAGGAAGTGGACAGACGACTCGCTTGTGAATAAGTTTGTAGACGTCTGAGCTCAAGTCGTAAACTGCAGAAAGATTGTAGAGCAGTATATAAAGCAGTTTTGTGGGCAGCCTAGTACTCCCGGGCATCGGCCGCTCAACGAGTAAGTGCCCTCTTAGGAAACAATATCTGTGGTAAGCATTTTAAACAGTTTACAATGATTGTCTGCAGTTGGTCGTGTGCCCAGCGACCATAGCAAGGTTTATTGAGATATTAGACATATTGTGTTCAGGCAGAAAGCGTAAATAAGAGAGTGAAGATGGGAGGACCAGCTGAGGGGAAGAGCAGCACATCCTCTCATGCCGATAGCTTGCAGGTGACTGACCAGCTGGCAGCCTGGGCGGGCGGGCCGCCGCGGGAAGTGGAGAATGGACCTCCCGGGCATGGGGGAGTCCTCATGGCTGGCAGGAGTCAGAGGAATGTCAAGTGGAGACATTTATTATGAAGTTTATTTTCATTATATGATTGTAGAGGAACATTTTATTGGTGTATCGATGGGTTGCAGGTTTGTTCTGAGAAAGGAGTTGATGGGAGTACTCTGAGGCTAGAGAAGAAGCTAATGAATGGAACTTCAAGCCTGTAGGAGTAGATGTGGAAGAGCAAGCCCCATACTGAGGAGTTGGACCTCACACAGTGTGAAGAGGAGCAGTGAAGTAAAGTCTCACATGCTTCTGTGGAATCAGTAGTGGAGTACCACTGGAGTCCAAGTAAAACTTCATGGTGCAGCAGCCCGGAAGAGCTGTGGAGGATCCTGATAGATAAACCCGGAAGAACCTGATGATGAACAGGGTGGGAAGGAAGTTCTTATTGACTACTTGTAGGAAGTTGGTAGAGTGCTTGATTGCCATTAGCATGCAAGACACAGTGAAAGGTATGTGATTGATTATCATTTCTATGCTAAGGAATATTTATACTGAAGTTTATTGAATTACAACTGTAGGCTGGATTACCTGCTGAGGTATATGTATATACGTTCTAGGGCTGATAATGTAATATTTGTTTTACAAGGTTTAACCCTCAAGGTGAGGTAATAATGCCGTAATTGTGTTACAAGGTTTAACTCCCTTGATGAGGTTGGTAGCGTAAGTGGCAAGCCAGGAGTTGGGCTACTACTTGGTATAAGTAACTGATAGAGTCCTTCTGGTATTGGTTTGCAACCAGGTAATAATATCATAAGGTGTCGAAGTTTATATACTTGTATATTGTATGTGAGGGCTTTAATATATGTTATGTGTTGTTATTAAACGTCTGTTATGAACAGGTGTTTACCCTTGTCCTAGTGTGGCTTCACAGAAAGCAAAGAGTGAGAGAGAGAGAAAGCACCACAACGTTGGACAGGGTAGTACAAATAATACTTCAAATGAGAAAGGGATTGAGGAGATCATACCAACCAAGAAGAGAGTGGGGAGTCACGGCAGCTCAAGTGTGTGTGTTCACATGACAACGAGGTTTGTGTTGGAGCCGAATCCCCTAAATATGTGACGCTGAAACCCTCTCCAAAAGCAAGAAGCGTGCAGAGTGATATCCCGATTAAAGTGTAAACACTCTACAGAGTTTTGGTTTGGTGGGTTGTCCAGAAGAGACATTCTATGGACCCACAACATCATATTAATATTATTACGACCCACAATGTAACAATAGACACTGAGCACGTATTGTTGTTGTTGTTGATGTTGATTCCTTATGTTGGAGCATGCAGATACGTTGGTGAATAGGTGGTAAAGGGAACAGGCAGGATCTTCTGTCAAAGGCTGTGTGAGATTATATGCTCTTTGATGGAGCCCTGTTGCTTGTGCATTGTTAATTGACAAGAGAGAAACGTTGTTGTCTTGCCTATATACTGAGATCTTTGGCGTTGACAGTCCCCAAGTGGGCATGTGAAGGCATAGACGACGTTGGTGTCTTTTAAGGCTTTCTGTTTGGTGTCTGGAGAGTTCTTCACGAGTAGGTTGGCGTTTCTTGTTTTTGTAGTAAATTGTTAATTGTATCTTCAGATTTGTGTCTGTAGGAATAACGTTCCTATTAATAAAATCTTTCAGGACAATTTTTCTCCATTTTATGAGCAGTCGAAAAAAGTTCCTCTAAAACATTCTAATAGGAGGTACAGGTGTTGTGTTAGTTGATTCTTCAGAGGTTGTATTGCGTGTCATCTCCTTTAGTGACGTCTTCAACATAACCGTTAGAGAAGCCATTATGAACTAGGATCTGCCTTACTCTACAGAGTTCCTCGTCGACCTGCTTCCGACCAGAGCTGTGAGTTAGAGCTCGGTCGACGTATGAGTTGACAACACTGTTTGTACCTGTCCGGGCAGTCACTATTAGCATTAAGGCACATTCCTATGTTCATTTCCTTAGTGATGATTGCAGTTTGAAAGCCTCCATTCTTTTCCACGCTGTTACATCTAGAAAGGACAGCTTCCATCACTCCCTATCTCATAAGTGAAACTTGACACGGAATTTTGCTGAAAGCTTCCTTCAACTGCTGCAAACGTCCGAGATCAGGTACCTGCATAAATATGTCCTCAACATACCTGCAGTATATGGCAGGATTTAAATCCATATCAACTAAGACCCTCTGCTCTATGGTACCCATGTAAAATTTGCGAACAGGACCATAAGGAGAACCCATGGCTACCTCATCCACTTGTTTATACATGTGCCCATCGGAACTCAAGAAGGGTGCCTCTTTAGTGCAAGCTTCGAGTAACTTCCTCAGTATGCTCTAAGGTATGTCATGAGGCGCACAAGCCAGATTACGATACACTCTGTCCATCATCATCAAGATTGTTTTATCTACGGGCTCGTTGGTAACAATGACTCCACATCCAGAGAGGCTCTCATCCCCATGGCCCGTGCTCCCCACAACAAGTCAACAAATACCTTTGGAGAATTCAGTATGAAAGCACAAGGCACATAAGGAGACAGCAAGCAGTTGAGTCACTTAACCAGTCTGTATGTGGGTATGCATATCTTGCAGATGATTGGTCGAAGTGGATTCCGGGTTTCAAGGTCTTGACATTCCATAAGCATAACCTGGTTTGTATACCCCAGTAACCATTACAGGTGGAGTCCGGATTTCTTGGCGTTCACAGTTTCAATCAATCTTTACCTTGGTTTTCAATTCGGCTGTAGTGTTCTTCGTGACCCTTTGGAATTTAGTTTGGTCTTGGAGGATGAGGTTCATTTCTGTCAAATATCCTCTGGTGTAAAGAGTCATACAATTACATATATTCGTTGGAGAAACGTGGAAGGTAGACCTTATACCCGCCAGGGCAGGTCACCTAGACTACCAAGAACATAACGAAGGCCTATTGACCTATATACAATTAAAGAAAGGGGGATGAAACCTACGGATAAAAGGGACGAAAAGGGGTTATATGGAAATACTATATTGTTTTGACGTGATTTATTGGAACTTATATGGGGATGTAATTTATACACGCCAGGGCTTACATTAAGGCTGTTGTTACATTGTTTGATCAGAGCGACTCGATCACATTTCGTTCAACGAAACCCTAATTTTAACAATCATTTTGCCCCTCTGAAGTCGGGATGGAGTACACACAACCTGCTTCAGACGGGGGCGAGTTCTTAACATGCAAGCACACTTCTTGGGACTCTTCTTGGGGGGAAGGCCATCGACGAAGTCCTTGGTAAGAAGATCGCTGACCTGAACACGATGGAGGAGTGGATGGAAGACAGTGATGTTCATGACGCACTGTACCTCATCACCAGATGCTTGTCCTCCCCAGGTGACCTACTTTCTTAGATGTTCGCCATCGATCAATAATATTAAATTAGAATATTACGACAGGAGGCTTAAATTCACGTTAGAAAAAGCCCTCAACCTTTTTCTAAGCGACTCACAGTGGAAACACGCCTCCCATCCTGTCAGACTCGGGGGCTCCGGCGTGCCACAGCAGCACAAAGGCTGTACCAGCGTTCCTGTCTTTTCAGTGGCATCTGACCACCTGACAACCAACCAGAGGTTCAGTTCTCTGTTGCCAGGCTCACCCTATGACGTACCAGTACCATAACCACTTCACTAGCAATCGCTGTTCCAGGGGATTTACTTGGAATTATTTATCAATATATTTAAGAACATCTCCCTGGTAGTGACTGAAAAATTCAACAAGCCTCTTCATCATGTATAAAGACTTTTCAGCTCTAGGTAAAAAAAATCGAATACTTTTCTGTAACATCTGAGACATAATATTTATTTAGAATGTCACCCATTATATGTATCAGTTACTTTACCTAAAAAAAATATATAAAGGACGAGTCTTCACTCTAGTTTTTTTGTTTGGTTTATATTGAAAACTTTTGGGGTGCGTTGTTTGCCTTCCCTGCTATATCACTTTATAAGATAAATTGTGTTTAATCTTTCTTAACTGCAATCCTATTTTGAGTCTTTGTTTTCCGACTATTCAATTATTCGGTATAATATGTTCCTGCATTTTAATTACAAACATTGTAACTGGAACCCAATTCAAGATGAATCTAGTTCAATCCGTGCCATGTCATCCAACTCCAAATTCACATAAAGTCCCAGTGGCAGCACTCTCTTTATGCTCAAGTCTGCCTTATCTTCCTTCCAAGTAACTTCGCAACTTCCATATAATATGCTTGACAGAAATATTTACCCTTACAAACATTCAGGCCTTTCTCTTGCCACAACTTTTCATGCTTAGCTAACATGCTCCGTCCTATGTCATCTTATAGTGTCTAACTAGAACTAACTTTTGCCCGAAACGCTATGCGTACTAGTGGTTAGGTATGTATGTACTACCTCTATCTTTAAATCTAACAAGTTGGTACTGTAACGCTGCAACTATGTATGGACTGTTCCTAAA
>WNGS01111181.1:20074263-20091253 GCA_020271785.1 Procambarus virginalis
TACGTTCTAGGGCTGATAATGTAATATTTGTTTTACAAGGTTTAACCCTCAAGGTGAGGATAATAATGTCGTAATTGTGTTACAAGGTTTAACTCACTTGGTGAGGTTGGTAGCATAAGTGGCAAGCCAGGAGTTGGGCTACTACTTGGTATAAGTAACTGATAGAGTCCTTCTGGTATTGGTTTGCAACCAGGTAATAATATCATAAGGTGTCGAAGTTTATATACTTGTATATTGTATGTGAGAGCTTTAATATATGTTATGTGTTGTTATTAAACGTCTGTTATGAACAGGTGTTTACCCTTGTCCTAGTGTGGCTTCCCAGAAAGCAAAGAGTGTGAGAGAGAGAAAGCACCACAGCGTTGGACAGGGTAGTACAGAATAATAATTCAAATGAGAAAGGGATTGAGGAGATCATACCAACCAAGAAGAGAGTGGGGAGTCACGGCAGCTCAAGTGTGTGTGTTCACATGGCAACGAGGTTTCTGTTGGAGCCGAATCCCCTAAATATGTGACGCTGAAACCCTCTCCAAAAGCAAGAAGCGTGCAGAGTGATATCCCGATTAAAGTGTAAACACTCTACAGAGGTTTTGGTTTGGTGGGTTGTCCAGAAGAAACATTCTATGGACCCACAACAACATATTAATATTATTACGACCCACAATGTAACAATGGACACTGAGCACATATTGTTGTTGTTGTTGATGTTGATTCCTTATGTTGGAGCATGCAGATACGTTGGTGAATAGGTGGCAAAGGGAACAGGCAGGATCTTCTGTCAAAGGCTGTGTGAGATTATATGCTCTTTGATGGAGCCCTGTTGCTTGTGCATTGTTAATTGCCAAGAGAGAGACGTTGTTGTCTTGCCTATATACTGAGATCTTTGGCGTTGACAGTCCCCAAGTGGGCATGTGAAGGCATAGACGACGTTGGTGTCTTTTAAGGCATTCTGTTTGGTGTCTGGAGAGTTCTTCATGAGTAGGTTGGCCGTTTTCTTGTTTTGTAGTAAATTGTTAATTGTATCTTCAGATTATGTCTGTAGGAATAACGTTCCTATTAATAAAATCTTTCAGGACACTTTTTCTCCATTTTATGAGCAGTCGAAAAAAGTTCCTCTAAAACAATCTAATAGGAGGTACAGGTGTTGTGTTAGTTGATTCTTCAGAGGTTGTGTTGCGTGTCATCTTCCTTTAGTGACGTCTTCAAGATACCGTTAGAGAAGCCATTATGAACTAGGATCTGCCTTACTCTACAGAGTTCCTCGTCGACCTGCTTCCGACCAGAGCTGTGAGTTAGAGCTCGGTCGACGTATGAGTGACAACACTCTTTTGTACCTGTTCGGGCAGTTACTATTAGCATTAAGGCACATTCCTATGTTCATTCCTTAGTGATGATTGCAGTTTGAAAGCCTCCATTCTTTTCCACGCCTGTTACATCTAGAAAGGACAGCTTTCCATCACTCCCTATCTCATAAGTGAAACTTGACACGGAATTTTGCTGGAAAGCTTCCTTCAACTGCTGCAAAACGTCCGAGATCAGGTACCTGATAAAATGTCCTAAACATCCTGCAGTATATGGCAGGTTTTAAATTCATATCAACTAAGACCCTCTGCTCTATGTACCCATGTAAAAATTTGCGAAACAGGACACATAAGGGAGAACCCATGCTACCTCATCCACTTGTTTATACTTGTGCCCATCGGAACTCAAGAAGGGTGCCTCTTTAGTGCAAGCTTCGAGTAACTTCCTCAGTATGCTCTAAGGTATGTCATGAGGCGCACAAGCCAGATTACGATACACTCTGTCCATCATCATCAAGATGTTTTATCTACGGGCTCGTTGGTAAACAATGACTACACATCCAGAGAGGCTCTCATCCTCATGGCCCGTGCTCCCCACAGCAAGTCAACAAATACCTTTGGAGAATTCAGTATGAAGCACAAGGCACATAAGGAGAGACGAAAGCAGTTGAGTCACTTACCAGTCTGTATGTGGTGTGCATATCTTGCTGATGATTGGTCGAAGTGGATTTCCGGTTTCAAGGTCTTGACATTCCCATAAGCATAACCTGGTTGTATACCCCAGTAACCATTTACAGGTGGAGTCCGGATTTCTTGGCGTTCACAGTTTCAATCAATCTTTACCTTGGTTTTCAATTTGGCTGTAGTGTTCGTGACCCTTGGAATTTAGTTGGTCTTGGAGGATGAGTTCATTTCTGTCAATATCCTCTGGTGTAAAGAGTCATACACTTACATATATCGTTGGAAGAAACGTGGAAGGTAGACCTTATACCCGCCAGGGCAGGTCACCTAGACTACCAAGAACATAACGAAGGCCTATTGACCTATTATACAATTAAAGAAGGGGGATGAAACCTACGGATAAAAGGGGACGAAAAGGGGTATATGGAAAACTATATGTTTTGACGTGATTTATTGAACTTATATGGGGATGTAATTTATACACGCCAGGGCTTACATTAAGGCTGTTGTTACATTGTTTGATCAGAGCGACTCGATCACAGTTCGTTCAACGAAACCCTTAATTTTAACAATACATTTGCCCTCTGAAGTCGGGATGGAGTACACACAACCTGCTTCAGACGGGGGCAGTTCTTAACATGCAAGCACACTTCTTGGAGCTCTTCTGGGGGGGAAGGCCATCGACGAAGTCCTTGGTAAGAAGATCGCTGACCTGAACACGATGGAGGAGAGGATGGAAGACAGTGATGTTCATGACGCACTGTACCTCATCACCAGATGCTTGTCCTCCCCAGGCTGACCTACTTTCTTAGATGTTCGCCATCGATCAATAATATTAAATTAGAAGATTACGACAGGAGGCTTAAATCCACGTTAGAAAAAGCCCTCAACCTTTTTCTAAGCGACTCACAGTGGAAACACGCCTCCCATCCTGTCAGACTCGGGGGCTCCGGCGTGCCACAGCAGCACAAATTGCTGTACCAGCGTTCCTGTCTTCTTCAGTGGCATCTGACCACCTGACCACCCAACCAGAGGTTCAGTTCTCTGTTGCCAGGCTCACCCTATGACGTACACAGTACCATAACCACTTCACTAGCAATCGCTGTTCCAGGGGATTTACTTGGAATTATTTTATCAATATATTTAAGAACATCCTCCCTGGTAGTGACTGAAAAATTCAACAAGCTTCTTTCATCACGTATAGAGACTTTTCAGCTCTAGGTAAAAAATCGAATACTTTTCTTGTAACATCTGAGACATAATATTTATTTAGAATGTCACCCATTTATATGTAATCAGTTACTTTACCTAAAAAAAATATATATAAAGGACGAGTCTTCACTCTAGTTTTTTGTTTGGTTTATATTGAAAACCTTTTGGGGTGCGTTGTTTGCCTTCCCTGCTATAATCACTTTATAATATAAATTGTGTTTAATCTTTCTTAACTGCAATCCTATTTTGAGTCTTTGTTTTCCGATCTATTCAATTTATTCGGTATAGTATGTTCCTGCATTTTAATTACAACCATTGTAACTGGAACCCAATTCAAGATGAATCCATTTCAATCCAGTGCCATGTCATCCAACTCCAAATTCACATCAAGTCCCAGTGGCAGCCCTCTCTTTATGCTCAAGTCTGCCTTATCTTCCTTTCCCAAGTAACTTCGCAACTTCCATATAATATGCTTGACAGAAATATTTACCCTTACAAACATTCAGGCCTTTCTCTTGCACAACTTTTCATGCTTAGCTAACATGCTCCGTCCTATGTCATCTTTAGTGTCTAACTAGAACTAACTTTTGCCCGAAACGCTATGCGTACTAGTGGCTTTAGGTATTGTATGTACTACCTCTATCTTTAAATCCAACAATGTTTGTACTGTAACGCTGCAACTATGTATGGACTGTTCCTAAAATAATAATAATATATTATTATTATTATTATTATTATTATTATTATTATTAACTGTGAACCAAAAAGTTTAATATGCTGGTTAAAAAGGTCCTCTTATTCTATTTATAAAAATTGTACTGTTTTGTGCATTGCCCATTATATTGGTCTATTTTTATTACTTAATTTAACGTAACCTATTACACATTGTTAGACCTAGTTGCCCCTGATAACTCTGATAATATCTCTTCCATTCATACGAGGTTAGGCAGCATCTTCTAATATTTGGTTATAATTATTTTGTTATATTCTATGCAAACAGTTTCTGTGTGTAAATCTAAACATTTAAATTCATTTGACATTCAATTTTAAATTGTCTCTGTTATATCTTGCCACTCCCTTCCTTGTCTAATATTTCTATCAACGTGAAATCATTTTCGTCTCTTAATTTCATGTTCAGAAAATAACTTCGTTTTCACTGTCATCCATGTTTCTGTTAACTCAATAATATCCAATGATTCTGTGCAGACAAGTGCTCCTAACATCTTTTGGCTTAATTCTTCTTCTGTTTATGTAGAAGACCTTTAATATGTTGTAGTGTTCATTTCCTTGTCTGCCCTTATTATTTCCACAGACCGTTTGCATTTGGTTTACAACTCTTGTTTATTTTATTGAGCACTGTTTCTATTATGAAAGATATATTTTGTTTCTTCGAATCACAACAAGATTATTGTTTTCACACTTTATGTTACTCATGAGTTAGTCTTCATCTCTTCTTGTTTACACCTCTGCCACTATTCACTAGCTTTTTAAGGTGATAAACGCTATTTCATCTAACGAATCTGCAAAAGATGCTATCCACTCTCCCAAAAAATATGATCCTTATCCCTTGCATTCATAGTGTTCGTGACAATGTCATGAGTAGTAGATCATTTTCCATAAAATATTTACACATTTCTTGAACATCTGTTATAAAAATTGTCTCTGAATTCACGTATCTGCAGAGTTTCATTCAAAATTATCTGCTACCAGAAATTTTTGCCAAATATCCGCAGTTTGCTAACAGTAACTGAGTTATTATAACCTATCCACCTCTGCCCACTAGATGGAGGGGGGGGGGGGGGTGCGGTGTACAGGATAAACATATAAATTATGATACAAGCTTTACACACGTCAGTTGCTTAATTTAGAAACTGTGCTTGTGGTCTGTCTCGAGCCCATTGTTGATGTGACGATATGCATTGAATTTGCAACTAGCTCATACATTCTGTAACTTGCATAGCTATATGAATTTTGGGGTTCGGACCGTAAGCCCATCATGCGCCTTTGTAAGTCTTTTCACTTCTGTCCACAGGATGGGTATGGGGTGCATATATAATGAACTAAACTAAAAAACTAAATGTCAGGCGTCTCATTTATCCATGAATAGTAATGTATTTCCAATTCCAGAGAAACAGGCAATGGGCTTAAACCTATGGCCAATAAAGGCTAGTGAATGTTCTACGTCACCCAAACTTTCTCCCCCGAAAACATACCCTAATTAAATTTCATGCTATTAATAAGCTGAAACCTTATCCATATAACACAGCGCTGAATCCCGTTCATAATTATACTTTATAAATATTATTGTCCTACTTTCTATGTTATGACCTTCAACTCTCATAATCTCAGTGTCCCATCTCAAATCTGCCCTTTGCAAAACGATAAATGTGGGCCTCGATATCTTAACCAATCAAGAAAGCAAGTCACAATAACGTGACTGAAAATGAGTGTTAAGGCCTCACTTAGCCAATAACCGGGTTCTTTTAACTCAAACTTTCTATCACACTTTCTATGGGGCCTTAGTGCCTCTTCTTATCAGATCCAACCCCGAGTTATAGGTAAGTTATTAAGGACTGCCAGTAATAGTCAGTTGTTGTTGTTAAAGATTCGCTACCTGGAACAAAGTTCCAAGCAGTACGGGCTATGGTGAGCCCGTAGCAGTAATAGTCAGTCCAACGGGAATGGGAGTAAACAACACCAAACAAAACCATCACCACATGTACTTCTTAACTATATACAGTTATTACATATGTACATAACACAGCATCGCATGTGTCACTTTCACACAGGACACTACAAAAGAACTTCTGCGATCTTATATCCCAGCGAGTCCACTTCTATCTTCTATCATACAACACTCAAGGTACCTTCCCTGAGCCATTCTTTTGTGGTCCTCACGCCGGCGAATCCACCTTTCACAGTAAATCACGGACCAGTCCTCCACAGTATCATGACAGTGTCAAAACACCACTTCTCGTCTCCGGCAACACACTGGCCGGTCTCCGGCAACCCACTGGCCGGTCTCCGGCAACCCACTGGCCGGTCTCCGGCAACCCACTGGCCGGTCTCCGGCAACCCACTGGCCGGTCTCCGGCAACCCACTGGCCGGTCTCCGGCAACCCACTGGCCGGTCTCCGGCAACCCACTGGCCGGTCTCCGGCAACCCACTGGCCGGTCTCCGGCAACCCACTGGCCGGTCTCCGGCAACCCACTGGCCGGTCTCCGGCAACCCACTGGCCGGTCTCCGGCAACCCACTGGCCGGTCTCCGGCAACCCACTGGCCGGTCTCCGGCAACCCACTGGCCGGTCTCCGGCAACCCACTGGCCGGTCTCCGGCAACCCACTGGCCGGTCTCCGGCAACCCACTGGCCGGTCTCCGGCAACCCACTGGCCGGTCTCCGGCAACCCACTGGCCGGTCTCCGGCAACCCACTGGCCGGTCTCCGGCAACCCACTGGCCGGTCTCCGGCAACCCACTGGCCGGTCTCCGGCAACCCACTGGCCGGTCTCCGGCAACCCACTGGCCGGTCTCCGGCAACCCACTGGCCGGTCTCCGGCAACCCACTGGCCGGTCTCCGGCAACCCACTGGCCGGTCTCCGGCAACCCACTGGCCGGTCTCCGGCAACCCACTGGCCGGTCTCCGGCAACCCACTGGCCGGTCTCCGGCAACCCACTGGCCGGTCTCCGGCAACCCACTGGCCGGTCTCCGGCAACCCACTGGCCGGTCTCCGGCAACCCACTGGCCGGTCTCCGGCAACCCACTGGCCGGTCTCCGGCAACCCACTGGCCGGTCTCCGGCAACCCACTGGCCGGTCTCCGGCAACCCACTGGCCGGTCTCCGGCAACCCACTGGCCGGTCTCCGGCAACCCACTGGCCGGTCTCCGGCAACCCACTGGCCGGTCTCCGGCAACCCACTGGCCGGTCTCCGGCAACCCACTGGCCGGTCTCCGGCAACCCACTGGCCGGTCTCCGGCAACCCACTGGCCGGTCTCCGGCAACCCACTGGCCGGTCTCCGGCAACCCACTGGCCGGTCTCCGGCAACACACTGGCCGGTCTCCGGCAACCCACTGGCCGGTCTCCGGCAACACACTGGCCGGTCTCCGGCAACCCACTGGCCGGTCTCCGGCAACACACTGGCCGGTCTCCAGCAACACACTGGCCGGTCTCCAGCAACACACTGGCTGGTCTCCAGCAACACACTGGCTGGTCTCCAGCAACACACTGGCTGGTCTCCAGCAACACACTGGCTGGTCCCCGGCAACACACTGGCTGGTCTCCAGCAACACACTGGCTGGTCTCCAGCAACACACTGGCTGGTCTCCAGCAACACACTGGCTGGTCTCCGGCAACACACTGGCTGGTCCCCGGCAACACACTGGCTGGTCTCCAGCAACACACTGGCTGGTCCCCGCAACACACTGGCTGGTCTCCAGCAACACACTGGCTGGTCTCCGGCAACACACTGGCTGGTCTCCAGCAACACACTGGCCGGTCTCCGGCAACACACTGGCTGGTCTCCGGCAACACACTGGCCGGTCTCCGGCAACACACTGGCTGGTCTCCGGCAACACACTGGCCGGTCTCCGGCAACACACTGGCTGGTCTCCAGCAACACACTGGCTGGTCTCCAGCAACACACCGGCTGGTCTCCAACTTCCTGTAAATAGGAAGCCATTTGGCGTCTTGTAAATGGCTTCAACTATAACAAGCAGTAACATAGAGAACAGCCGGGCATCAGTTCCATCTCGTAACTCAACTTGGACATCCCAGGACACGTGGGTCCCATCACCAATACTTCACTGGTTGTCACAGACAAATCACAGTCTCCACCGACTCGTCCCACTTGTTCCCACTGGAACAAGTCTTGAGTTCAGGACTGCTCTGGGTTAACTAACTTCTGTCGACCAAGGTACCCTCCTCATCACTTTTGAGGAGTAAAAATCTTTAAGTAAGAAGGAAACTATGCAGGTGTTATTAAGATCACAGCCTGCCAGAGAAAATGAGGACAGGTGCGCTCAACAGATGGCGTTGTCATTGTCACAATTAGACTCCCATCCTACAGATGTGAAGATAGTGGATGTGACTACGTTTCGGCCCGTCCTGGACCATCATAAAGTCGTGGAAAGGAAAGGGTTGCAGAGAATGTCAATATATAAAATGAGTGAGGTGAGAGCCGAGAGAGCTTTCACCTCACTCACTCAATTTTCACTCATTCACTCACCTTTCAGTCATGGAATAATTCAAAATTATGGAAAAGAATTGAAGTATAGGAATAAGGTTGTAGGTTAATTTACCATCCTTGGCCGTGGCCTAGTTCCTCCTTTGCTTACCAATATCAAGCTGTTTTGGTGAGTAATA
The DNA here is from genome assembly GCA_020271785.1 of Procambarus virginalis. Taxonomy (NCBI): domain Eukaryota; kingdom Metazoa; phylum Arthropoda; class Malacostraca; order Decapoda; family Cambaridae; genus Procambarus; species Procambarus virginalis. The sequence continues at coordinate 20,082,818 of WNGS01111181.1, forward strand.
AGGCTTTTGTTAAACATCTAATAATCCTTTTTCAAATCCTTACGTGTCATAAGGTGTTGGACTTTTGTCCTCAGACTACCGATTTCTGATATAAACATTAGCCTGAGTTGTTGATTATAGAATAAATTGCTCAATAGCAAACTAGTCGTGGGAGAGCTGTATTACTTCAAGAGCAGGTTAGACAAATAATATGCATGAGTTTGGAATATAAATAGAAGCTGTCTTGTATGGGCAAAAAAAAACTTCCGAAGTTATATTTATTAATATGTACTTCTGTATCATTTGTCAAATGCTTCCTTGTTTCTAAGTTGTGTGTGTTAAATGCTTATTTTTTCTTTAACCTGCTAATCAAATTCTTCCTTGTCTTTCTCCTGTATGTTAAATGACTGAAAGTCTCCTAGCAGTAGGCATCCGTCAGTCTCAGGAGACTATGGAGTCACTCTTTGGTTGTCAGTTTCGAGTGGCCTCTCCAGGGCGCGAAGCCGAGGTTGGTTGATACGGGGGACAAGCTGTCACCCATACTGCCCCTTTCCCCCCCCCCCCCCCCTCCTCACGGCGCCGAAAGTCTCCAATGGAAAGGCACACGCCAATACGATTGGTTCCAGCGCCGTCGCAGGAACTGTCAGAACGAGGTTGAAGACAACAACGAATTGTCCTTGGGGCTCCAGCTCCGGAGTTGGCCTGCAAGTTGGTGAAATAAGACACAGGGACTCCACACCCGGAGACCGCCGTGGTAGGGGTCGGCTTCTAACCATCAAGCAAGGACGAGAACGACACTAGCCTCCTGAAGCAGAGTCTGGGCCGCACGAGCCCCAGGAGGTGGACATCTGAGCTCTGAATTTAAGTGTTGTGTAATTTTCAGAGGCACTCAGCCGTAGTTGCTCTCAGTTTCTTGTGTGGTGACTCTAATTCTGAATTAATGTTGACATTTGAAGTTAGAATTCAATAGAGTGAATATAGAATAATAAATATCTAATTGAATAACTTACTTTTTAAATGGTCTTTTATTCTGATCCCTAGATCTTGGATAGTAAAAGCAAGAGTGGAGAGCACTCTGAATTGTGCTTGGTTAAGATTATGAGGTAAAGATTATTGACTATATGATTTATATGTTTACAGTTGTTATGTGATAACATCAGTTAATATTGTGGTACAGACAAGTTATATTCCTTGGTTTATATATATCTCTTGAATAAGTGGTGGCAGCACTTTTCTCCTTTCTAACTCTTTTCTTTAGCTCTTTCCTTCCTCTCCCATTTTCTCTCATTCTAAACTTTCACTTTCTTCTGACCACTCTTCCTCACTCCTCCCTTCCACCTCTCTACCTCCCTTCCACCTCTCTACCTCCCTTCCACCTCTCTACCTCCCTTCCACCTCTCTACCTCCCTTCCACCTCTCTACCTCCCTTCCACCTCTCTACCTCCCTTCCACCTCTCAAAGATTTCTTCCCTTTTTCTCCAATATCCGATACGTTACAATGGTGGCGTTACACGTTATCTTGCTGTCAAGGTGAGTACCTCTGTGCTTCCCTCACTCCTGACCTGAGTACCTCTGTGCTTCCCTCACTCTTAACCTGAGTACCTCGGTGCTTCCCTCACTCTTAACCTGAGTACCTCGGTGCTTCCCTCACTCCTGACCTGAGTACCTCGGTGCTTCCCTCACTCCTGACCTGAGTACCTCGGTGCTATCCTCACTCTTAACCTGAGTACCTCGGTGCTTCCCTCACTCTTAACCTGAGTACCTCGGTGCTTCCCTCACTCTTAACCTGAGTACCTCAGTGCTTCCCTCACTCTTAACCTGAGTACCTCGGTGCTTCCCTCACTCCTGACCTGAGTACCTCGGTGCTTCCCTCACTCCTGACCTGAGTACCTCTGTGCTTCCCTCACTCTTGACCTGAGTACCTCGGTGCTTCCCTCACTCTTAACCTGAGTACCTCGGTGCTTCCCTCACTCCTGACCTGAGTACCTCTGTGCTTCCCTCACTCTTGACCTGAGTACCTCGGTGCTTCCCTCACTCTTAACCTGAGTACCTCGGTGCTTCCCTCACTCCTGACCTGAGTACCTCGGTGCTTCCCTCACTCTTAACCTGAGTACCTCGGTGCTTCCCTCACTCTTAACCTGAGTACCTCGGTGCTTCCCTCACTCCTGACCTGAGTACCTCGGTGCTTCCCTCACTCCTGACCTGAGTACCTCGGTGCTTCCCTCACTCTTAACCTGAGTACCTCGGTGCTTCCCTCACTCCTGACCTGAGTACCTCGGTGCTTCCCTCACTCCTGACCTGAGTACCTCGGTGCTTCCCTCACTCCTGACCTGAGTACCTCGGTGCTTCCCTCACTCCTGACCTGAGTACCTCGGTGCTTCCCTCACTCCTGACCTGAGTACCTCGGTGCTTCCCTCACTCCTGACATGAGTACCTCGGTGCTTCCCTCACTCTTAACCTGAGTACCTCGGTGCTTCCCTCACTCCTGACCTGAGTACCTCGGTGCTTCCCTCACTCCTGACCTGAGTACCTCAGTGCTTCCCTCACTCTTAACCTGAGTACCTCGGTGCTTCCCTCACTCCTGACCTGAGTACCTCGGTGCTTCCCTCACTCTTAACCTGAGTACCTCGGTGCTTCCCTCACTCTTAACCTGAGTACCTCGGTGCTTCCCTCACTCTTGACCTGAGTACCTCGGTGCTTCCCTCACTCTTAACCTGAGTACCTCGGTGCTTCCCTCACTCCTGACCTGAGTACCTCGGTGCTTCCCTCACTCCTGACCTGAGTACCTCGGTGCTTCCCTCACTCCTGACCTGAGTACCTCGGTGCTTCCCTCACTCCTGACCTGAGTACCTCGGTGCTTCCCTCACTCCTGACCTGACTAACATTCTCTATTCTTATTAAGCTTTTTGTCATGCCGGTAAGAAAGACTTTGCAATCTCCAACCCGAATGTCAGACCCCTAAGTGCTAGACATGTGAGGGTCAGACCTCAGAGAGTCACACCTCAGAGAGTCAGATCACAGAGAGTCAGACCTCAGAGAGTCAGACCACAGATAATCAGACATCAGAGAGTCAGACTTCTGAGGGTCAGACATCTGAAGTTCAGAGCTCTTAGAGTCAGACCTCAGAGAGTTAGACCACAAAGAGTCGAACCTCAGAGAGTCAGACTTCGGAGAGCCAGACCAGAGAGAGTCAGACCACAGAGAGGCAGACATCAGAAAGTCAGACTTCTGAAAGTCAGCCTCCGAGGTTCAGAGCTCTTAGAGTCAGACCACAGGGAGTCAGACCACAGGGAGTCAGACCACAGGGAGTCAGACCACAGGGAGTCAGACCTCCTGGCTAGTGTGTGTCGCCTCTGTTGAAACCAACGCGATAGGGAACACTTTATTCCCCCGGTCTATTCCCTCTTATTGTTGCTTTTAGTGTGTGTTTGTAAAGCTGAAATCTTGTTCTTGACTTTGTAAAGCTCAGTTTAATGTTCACAGATAATGATCTTTAGAGCCTTGTTAATCACTATATTTTCTCTGGCTGTACAATGCCTTCCAGCACCACTCGGTGGAAATATGTCCGATTCATGGTGTATTCTGCATTTTATATATAACCGGAGGTAAAAATGTTACTGAACAGTTTGCATATATTATACTTAGACTTGAAGGAAATACTACATCCCGGAAAATAAAGTGGCCTCACTGTGAAAATGTTAAAAGTGAAGGAAATGCACTGACTAGCCAGGCTCAGGTAGCGAGTGCATTAAGACGGCACCTGCAGGGTTTTATGGGAAGTTCCCTGCGTCCAGATGGGTCACAAAGCCGTTTTATGAAGTATACAAGAGAATCTAAATTGCATCACCCTCCTGCAATAATTTTCTGGGTTATTACCCATTGTCATAAGACACAGATGTCGGGATAGAGGGAGTTAGTGTCCGTCCTTGCTAACTGGCCCAGCTGTAGTTTTGTTTATGGATTCCTACCACAGCAGTCTGTCATAAACACAAAGTTATGAGGGAGATCTCACGGCTGTAAATGATTGTACAGACGCGTAAAATTGTCGGTGCGTGGCGACGGTCATTGAATTTGAACGATGCTGGCATCAGCAGTCCGAACCCCGCTGCAGTGAACGGGTTTCGAGTGGTTTAACACTAGGTGACCCAAGGACACAGTGCACACAGTGCCTACTATGCCCGCACCTCTCAACTGTTTCCTCAGAACGAAAACTCAAATCATTTTATATAATAAATCTACCGACCCGTTCAAGCAGGAGAGGTTGGCTTTGTGCCACTGTGACCAATGGGATGCCCTAACGAAGCCTAAATACCCTAATTGACTCCCTCGTTGGCCAAGAGTTTGCAGAGTTACGGCGTTCGTTCGTAACACCGTATTAGGCTAACCGGTTACCTAGTATTCCTTGTGCTTTTACTAAATACGGGCGGCTCAGCCCATCTTGTTTACATCACAGAGACGGAGGCCTTAGTGAGTAGCAACCTCGGCCTTGATTGGAGTTAGTTACGTTCGTGTACACACTTGCATCCAACTACATGTATTGTCATGTACACATGTAAGAGTACAGAAGCCTGCGTAGATTTCACTCGCACATGCGAATTAATGCACATACGTTAGTTTAGCTCGTATATTATGCACCCCATACCCATCCTGTGGGCGGTAGTGGAGAGGTTACAGAGGAACATAATGGGCTCCGGGACTGAACTACACCAGCACATTCGTAACAAAGCCAAAATGGCAAATATCTGAGCAAGCTTTAGGAAACTAGACCAAAATAAAGTCAAAACGCGGTATACAACGTACATTAGACTATCTCTCTAACATGCAGCACCTGCATTCATTCACTACTCACGTCCATCATCGCTGTAACCATCTTGACAGCCCAGGCACCGCCGGATGTCTCATCCAGACAATGTATAGATTCTTGGGGCTCCTAGTACTTAATCATTACAAAGGAACTAATGTTTAGTGTTTAGTGAGGCTGGAAGTTGATAACATAAGGACGCACCTCGACTTTCCTATGATGGTTTCCCTACACCCAACAGTCACCCTGCACATGAGTTTTGTTAAGCTAACCCTAAGCGTCTGGCGTTCGACAGAAACACACATCCTATTTCGTATACAGATACAAACAATTAGGCGAGGAAGTTATTGTATCAAGCGTCCAACAACACAAGAAATGACTAAAATAAACAATCCACAGCAGTGAGACCTGTTTATATTCTTTCTCTAAAGAAAATATTTGACATGTAAACCCTCGTAATGTTATAAATGCAAGATGATGAGACTCCTGGGAGCTCCTTTAACACACTCTGACGACAACCTTGAACATATTATCATGAAACTGTTTATCTCTCTTAAATCTAGACACATGTCTTTCAGGATTTCTCTCCCATGGCAGAGCGTCATCATAATACGCTCCTCTTTACTTGTTCCCATTCTAAAGAGCTGCCGAGCCCTCTGAAGACTATAGAGCCACTGCCCTGGACTCGCTGTGAAATAGTAATATCCACTCTGAAAATTTCTCATGAAAAAATTGGGTCGAGCGAGGTGCGATTTTTAGTTCAATAGTATTGCTGTCTGTCTTCATCCATTGCTGGAAGTGTTAGGAGGTAGTAGAGCCAGCAGTCGTAATGGCAGTACTAAGACTTAAATTGTCTGTTATGACCATGATCTAGTTCCATTACCACTGACGAAAGATATGAACAATTGTATAGAAATATGTGAAACATATATATAGCTAAATACAATCTCACTTTCAGTCCTGCTAAATATGCTGCAATTACTTTTAACTCACTAGACTCATTTTATCCAGATAATAAACTAAAATTACTTGGTAGAAGATTTTAGTAAAGTGTTCCGAAAAGCACCTGGGGCATATTATGTCCTCAAAGCGCTCACTCGTCAGTTTTTTCTGATGATATTAAGAGACCAGAAAGTCAAAACATATATGAGTGAGTAATTTGGTCACACTGATTGACTATACAGTTTTTAACACTCTGTGTCTGATACCAAAATGATGATTTTGGTAAAATAAATGGTGAAGGGAGGAAATATTCAAGACGTATCTTAGGAGTCCATACTGGCGCCCATGATAGTCTCTTACCTTGTCTGATATCAACACCGAATGCTAGAAAAAATTAATTAAGGAATGAATGATATATTGTTGTTTGTAGGGGATCGTCCAGCGAGGTAACACAATCACTTATCACTGGCCACTCTAATTTTTCCAGAATATATCAACTTGATTTTTGGGCATTAGAGCTAAAGAATGAGTGATGTATATAATTGCGTTGGCGGTCTACAGGATGCAACAATTAATCACAAGAGAAAGTAGTGTTACTCTCAGCTGGAGATGGAATTGTTCGGGTACAACTCGTGCTAAATAATTTGTGTTTGTTTAACCAGTCAATTCCTCTGAGAATCTTGAATCTTGTAGGTGGTAATCATGAATTCCCTAACTTTTCTGTCTTCTAGTGACGTGAGGTTTAGTTCCAGTAGTATTTCCTTGCAACTCATGCTCCTCAGCTCGTATTCTAGTCTGGCAGTGTACCTCTGAACTTTCACTAACTTTGTCTTATATTTGACTACCTACGGACTCCACGCTGGAGCTGCATATTCCAGATTGGTCTGACATATGTGGAATACAAGGTCCTGATTAATTCCCTACTTAAGATTCTGAAGGCAGTTCATATATTGCCCACCAAGCATATGCCACATCCTTTTGATATGGGCTTCAGGGACATGTCCAGTGAAATGTCAACCCACAGATCTTTCTCTCCTCCTGTTTCTTGAAGGATTTCATCTCCCTAAAGGTACCTTGTATCTTACCACCTGCTCTCTCTACACCTATTTTCAATTCATTGTACTTGCTTGAGTTAAACTCTACTAGTAATTTGTTGGATCATTCCTTAAATTTGTATTGGTCATCTTGTAGTATCTTTGTGTCTTCTGTCTCAATCCTCTTCGTAATTTTTGCATCGTCATCAAACATTAACAGGAATGTTAATGTTTATACCCTCTAGGAGATCGTTGACGGATATTAGAAACAGAATATTTTTGAGTACAGAATCCCTTCCGACTCTGCCTGTGACATCTCGCAATTCCAAAGTCTCACCCTAAACGTAACTTTTTTTCTATTGCTTAGGTACTACCCTTAGATATTCCCTACTGGAGCACCTTACCTGTCACTTCTAACTGTTTCGCCAACATATGAACCAGCCTTTTTGGGGAAATAATTTGTCAAATGTTTTTTTGACAGTCCAAGAAAATGCAGTCTGCCCATCTTTCTCCTCCTTTATTTTTTCTCACTTGATCATTGAATCCAATTAACCCTATGAGGCACGATTTACTATCTCTGAACCTATGTAGGTGATGCATAACAAATTCCCTTTACCTTCAGATTTGCTACTAGATTTTTCCTCTCAATCTTTTCCATTACCTTGCATTGTGTTCAAGTTAAGACACTGGCCTGTAGATCAGTGCTTATTGCCTGTCACCCTTTCTGTACATCGGGACTACGTTAGCTGTCTTCCCTCTTTTTGGTAAGTCTCTTGTTTCCAGTGCTCAGCCACTTGGGGTGGACGGTAGAGCGACGGTCTCGTTTCATGCAGGTCGGCGTTCAATCCCCGATCGTCCAAGTGGTTGGGCACCATTCCTTTCCATTTTTATATTGTCTCTTCACTTTTCTTCTCACACTGAGGGAATCATTTCTCTAGATATCTCCAGTTTCTTTCTAATGCTCTGATATCTCTCTAGTTCTTCCAAAACTTTAAATTGAATTGCTTTGCTTCCTAACATACCGGATTAAACTACGAATTCCAAAATGTTAAACCTCACTGCTACTCCATTTTAGTGAGCAAATTACAAATTTTAATTACCAGTTTTGCTCAAAACCGATTAATCCCCATTATTTCCCAGCCGATGTAAATAAACCTTTAAAAAAATAAGAGGATTGGTCTTACATATGCTGTGTACAAGGTTCTGAATGATTCCTTACACAGGTTCCTGAAGGCTGTTCTGATGTTAGCCATCGCATATGCCACAGATGTAATTATTTTTATGTGGGCTTCAGAAGACAGGTTTGATATGATATCAACGCCTAGATCTTTCTCTCTGCCCGTTTCATGAAGTATTTCATCTCCCATTCGGTATCCTGTGTCGGGCCTCCTGTTCCACCGCCTAGTTTTCATGACCTTGCATATACTTGGGTGAACTTTAGTACCATTTGTTGGACCATTCATTCATCTCTCTAAGTCATCTTGTAGCCTCCTACTATTATCCTCTGTTTTAATCCTCCTCATAATTTTTGCATCATCCGCAACATGAGAGGAACGACTCTGTGCCCTCTGGGAGATCATTACATGTATCCGAAATAGTATAGGTCCAAGGACTGACCCGTGGGGTCTCCACTGGTGACGTCTCGCCAATCAGAGCCTCACCCCTCACAGTGACTCGCTG
>WNGS01111181.1:20092253-20118311 GCA_020271785.1 Procambarus virginalis
TTTGCCCGAAACGCTATGCGTACTAGTGGCTTTAGGTATTGTATGTACTACCTCTATCTTTAAATCCAACAATGTTTGTACTGTAACGCTGCACTAGTTACTGTTCCTAAATAAATTATTATTATTATTTTTATTATTAATTAATGTGAACCAAAAGTCTAGTATGCTGGTTAAAAAGTCCTCTTATTCTATTTATAAAAATTGTACTGTTTTGTGCATTGTCCATTATATTGGTCTATTTTTTATTACTTAATTTAACGTAACCTATTACACATTGTTAGACCTAGTTGCCCCTGATAACTCTGATAATATATCTTCCATTCATACGAGTTAGGCAGCATCTTCTAATATTTGGTTATAATTATTTTGTTAAATTCTATGCAAACAGTTTCTGTGTGTAAATCTAAACAATTTAAATTCATTTGACATTCAATTTTAAATTGTCTCTGTATATCTTGCTGCACTCCCCTTCCTTGTCTAATATTTCTATCAACGTGAAATCATTTTCGTCTCTTAATTTCATGTTCAGAAAATAACTTCATTTTCCACTGTCATCCATGTTTCTGTTAACTCAATAATATCCAATGATTCTGTGCAGACAAGTGCTCCTAACATCTTTGTCTTAATTCTTCTTCTGTTTATGTAGAAGACCTTTAATATGTTGTAGTGTTCATTCCCTTGTCTGCCTTATTATTTCCACAGACCGTTTGCATTTGGTTTACAACTCTTGTTTATTTTATGAGCGCTGTTTCTATTATGAAAAGATATATTTTGTTTCTTCGAACACAACAAGATTATTTGTTTCCACACTTTATGTTACTCATGAGTTAGTCTTCATCTCTTCTTGTTTACACCTTCTGCCACTATCACTAGCTTTTTAAGGTGATAAACGCTATTTCATCTAACGATCTGCAAAAGATGCTATCCCACTCTCCCAAAAAATATGATCCTTATCCCTTGCATTCATAGTGTTCGTGACAATGTCATGAGTAGCAGATAATTTTCCATAAATATTTACACATTTCTTGAACATCTGTATAAAATTGTCTCTGAATTCACGTATCTGCAGAGTTTCATTCAAAATTATCTGCTACCAGAAATTTTTGCCAAATATCCGCAGTTTGCTAACAGTAACTGAGTTATTATAACCTATCCACCTCTGCCCACTAGATGGAGTGGGGGGGGGAGGTGTACAGGATAAACATATAATTATGATACAAGCTTTACACACGTCAGTTGCTTAATTTAGAAACTGTGCTTGTGGTCTGTCTCGAGCCCATTGTTGATGTGACGATATGCATTGAATTTTGCAACTAGCTCATACATTCTGTAACTTGCATAGCTATATGAATTTTGGGGTTCGGACCGTAAGCCCATCATGCGCCTCTGTAAGTCTTTTCACTTCTGTCCACAGGATGGGTATAGGGTGCATATATAATGAACTAAACTAAAAAACTAAATGTCAGGCGTCACATTTATCCATGAATAGTAATGTATTTCCAATTCCAGAGAAACAGGCAATGGGCTTAAACCTATGGCCAATAAATGGCTAGTGAATGTTCTACGTCACCCAAACTTTCTCCCCCGAAAACATACCCTAATTATATTTCATGCTATTAATAAGCTGAAACCTTATCCATATAACACAGCGCTGAATCCCGTTCATAATTATACTTTATAAATATTATTGTCCTACTTTCTATGTTATGACCTTCAACTCTCATAATCTCAGTGTCCCATCTCAAATCTGCCCTTTGCAAAACGATAAATGTGGGCCTCGATATCTTAACCAATCAAGAAAGCAAGTCACAATAACGTGACTGAAAATGAGTGTTAAGGCCTCACTTAGCCAATAACCGGGTTCTTTTAACTCAAACTTTCTATCACACTTTCTATGGGGCCTTAGTGCCTCTTCTTATCAGATCCAACCCCGAGTTATAGGTAAGTTATTAAGGACTGCCAGTAATAGTCAGTTGTTGTTGTTAAAGATTCGCTACCTGGAACAAAGTTCCAAGCAGCACGGGCTATGGTGAGCCCGTAGCAGTAATAGTCAGTCCAACGGGAATGGGAGTAAACAACACCAAACAAAACCATCACCACATGTACTTCTTAACTATATACAGTTATTACATATGTACATAACACAGCATCGCATGTGTCACTTTCACACAGGACACTACAAAAGAACTTCTGCGATCTTATATCCCAGCGAGTCCACTTCTATCTTCTATCATACAACACTCAAGGTACCTTCCCTGAGCCATTCTTTTGTGGTCCTCACGCCGGCGAATCCACCTTTCACAGTAAATCACGGACCAGTCCTCCACAGTATCATGACAGTGTCAAAACACCACTTCTCGTCTCCGGCAACCCACTGGCCGGTCTCCGGCAACCCTCTGGCCGGTCTCCGGCAACCCACTGGCCGGTCTCCGGCAACCCACTGGCCGGTCTCCGGCAACCCACTGGCCGGTCTCCGGCAACCCACTGGCCGGTCTCCGGCAACCCACTGGCCGGTCTCCGGCAACCCACTGGCCGGTCTCCGGCAACCCACTGGCCGGTCTCCGGCAACCCACTGGCCGGTCTCCGGCAACCCACTGGCCGGTCTCCGGCAACCCACTGGCCGGTCTCCGGCAACCCACTGGCCGGTCTCCGGCAACCCACTGGCCGGTCTCCGGCAACCCACTGGCCGGTCTCCGGCAACCCACTGGCCGGTCTCCGGCAACCCACTGGCCGGTCTCCGGCAACCCACTGGCCGGTCTCCGGCAACCCACTGGCCGGTCTCCGGCAACCCACTGGCCGGTCTCCGGCAACACACTGGCCGGTCTCCGGCAACACACTGGCCGGTCTCCGGCAACACACTGGCCGGTCTCCGGCAACACACGGGCCGGTCTCCGGCAACACACGGGCCGGTCTCCGGCAACACACGGGCCGGTCTCCGGCAACACACGGGCCGGTCTCCGGCAACACACGGGCCGGTCTCCGGCAACACACGGGCCGGTCTCCGGCAACACACGGGCCGGTCTCCGGCAACACACGGGCCGGTCTCCGGCAACACACGGGCCGGTCTCCAGCAACACACTGGCTGGTCTCCGGCAACACACTGGCCGGTCTCCGGCAACACACGGGCCGGTCTCCGGCAACACACTGGCCGGTCTCCAGCAACACACTGGCCGGTCTCCAGCAACACACTGGCCGGTCTCCGGCAACACACTGGCCGGTCTCCGGCAACACACTGGCCGGTCTCCAGCAACACACTGGCTGGTCTCCAGCAACACACTGGCCGGTCTCCAGCAACACACTGGCCGGTCTCCAGCAACACACTGGCCGGTCTCCGGCAACACACTGGCTGGTCTCCGGCAACACACTGGCTGGTCTCCGGCAACACACTGGCTGGTCTCCGGCAACACACTGGCCGGTCTCCGGCAACACACTGGCCGGTCTCCGGCAACACACTGGCTGGTCTCCGGCAACACACTGGCTGGTCTCCAACTTCCTGTAAATAGGAAGCCATTTGGCGTCTTGTAAATGGCTTCAACTATAACAAGCCGTAACATAGAGAACAGCCGGACATCAGTTCCATCTCGTAACTCAACTTGGCCATCCCAGGACACGTGGGTCCCATCACCAATACTTCCCTGGTTATCACAGACAAATCACAGTCTCCACCGACTCGTCCCACTTGTTCCCACTGGAACAAGTCTTGAGTTCAGGACTGCTCTGGGTTAACTAACTTCTGTCGACCAAGGTACCCTCCTCATCCCTCTTGAGGAGTAAAAATCGTATAGTAAGAAGGAAACTATGCAGGTGTTATTAAGATCACAGCCTGCCACTGAAAATGAGGACAGGTGCGCTCAACAGATGGCGTTGTCATTGTCACAGTTAGACTCCCATCCTACAGATGTGAAGATAGTGGATGTGACTACGTTTCGGCCCGTCCTGGACCATCATAAAGTCGTGGAAAGGAAAGAGTTGCAGAGAATGTCAATATATAAAGTGAGTGAGGTGAGAGCCGAGAAGGCTTTCACCTCACTCACTCACTTTTCACTCATTCACTCACCTTTCAGTCATGGAATAATTCAAAATTATGGAAAAGAATTGAAGTATAGGAATAAGGTTGTAGGTTAATTTACCATCCTTGGTCGTGGCCTAGTTCCTCCTTTGCTTACCAATATCAAGCTGTTTTGGTGAGTAATAAGGCTTTTGTTAAACATCTAATAATCCTTTTTCAAATCCTTACGTGTCATAAGGTGTTGGACTTTTGTCCTCAGACTGCCGATTTCTGATATAAACATTAGCCTGAGTTGTTGATTATAGAATAAATTGCTCAATAGCAAACTAGTCGTGGTAGAGCTGTATTACTTCAAGAGCAGGTTAGACAAATAATATGCATGAGTTTGGAATATAAATAGAAGCTGTCTTGTATGGGCAAAAAAAAAAACTTCCGAAGTTACATTTATTAATATGTTCTTCTGTATCATTTGTCAAATGCTTCCTTGTTTTTAAGTTGTGTATGTCAAATGCTTATTTTTTCTTTAACCTGCTTATCAAATTCTTCCTTGTCTTTCTTCTGTATGTTAAATGATTGAAAGTCTCCTAGCAGTAGGCATCCGTCAGTCTCAGGAGGCTATGGAGTCACTCTTTGGTTGTCAGTTTGGAGTGGCCTCTCCAGGGCGCAAAGCCGAGGTTGGTTGATACGGGGGAGAAGCTGTCACTCATACTGCCCCCTCCCCCCCCCCTCCTCACGGCGCCGAAAGTCTCCAATGGAAAGGCACACGCCAATACGATTGGTTCCAGCGCCGTCGCAGGAACTGTCAGAACGAGGTTGAAGACAACAACGAATTGTCCTTGGGTTCCAGCTCCGGAGTTGGCCTGCAAGTTGGTGAAATAAGACACAGGGACTCCAAACCCGGAGACCGCCGTGGTAGGGGTCGGCTTCTAACCATCAAGCAAGGACGAGAACGACACTAGCCTCCTGAAGCAGAGTCTGGGCCGCACGAGCCCCAGGAGGTGGACATCTGAGCTCTGAATTTAAGTGTTGTGTAATTTTCAGAGGCACTCAGCCGTAGTTGCTCTCAGTTTCTTGTGTGGTGACTCTAATTCTGAATTAATGTTGACATTTGAAGTTAGAATTCAATAGAGTGAATATAGAATAATAAATATCTAATTGAATAACTTACTTTTTAAATGGTCTTTTATTCTGATCCCTAGATCTTGGATAGTAAAAGCAAGAGTGGAGAGCACTCTGAATTGTGCTTGGTTAAGATTATGAGGTAAAGATTATTGACTATATGATTTATATGTTTACAGTTGTTATGTGATAACATCAGTTAATATTGTGGTACAGACAAGTTATATTCCTTGGTTTATATATATCTCTTGAATAAGTGGTGGCAGCACTTTTCTCCTTTCTAACTCTTTTCTTTAGCTCTTTCCTTCCTCTCCCATTTTCTCTCATTCTAAACTTTCACTTTCTTCTGACCACTCTTCCTCACTCCTCCCTTCCACCTCTCTACCTCCCTTCCACCTCTCTACCTCCCTTCCACCTCTCTACCTCCCTTCCACCTCTCTACCTCCCTTCCACCTCTCTACCTCCCTTCCACCTCTCTACCTCCCTTCACCTCTCAAAGATTTCTTCCCTTTTTCTCCAATATCCGATACGTTACAATGGTGGCGTTACACGTTATCTTGCTGTCAAGGTGAGTACCTCTGTGCTTCCCTCACTCCTGACCTGAGTACCTCTGTGCTTCCCTCACTCTTAACCTGAGTACCTCGGTGCTTCCCTCACTCCTGACCTGAGTACCTCGGTGCTTCCCTCACTCTTAACCTGAGTACCTCGGTGCTTCCCTCACTCCTGACCTGAGTACCTCTGTGCTTCCCTCACTCCTGACCTGAGTACCTCGGTGCTTCCCTCACTCTTAACCTGAGTACCTCGGTGCTTCCCTCACTCCTGACCTGAGTACCTCGGTGCTTCCCTCACTCCTGACCTGAGTACCTCGGTGCTTCCCTCACTCCTGACCTGAGTACCTCGGTGCTTCCCTCACTCCTGACCTGAGTACCTCGGTGCTTCCCTCACTCCTGACCTGAGTACCTCGGTGCTTCCCTCACTCCTGACCTGAGTACCTCGGTGCTTCCCTCACTCCTGACCTGAGTACCTCGGTGCTTCCCTCACTCCTGACCTGAGTACCTCTGTGCTTCCTTCACTCTTAACCTGAGTACCTCGGTGCTTCCCTCACTCCTGACCTGAGTACCTCGGTGCTTCCCTCACTCCTGACCTGAGTACCTCGGTGCTTCCCTCACTCCTGACCTGAGTACCTCTGTGCTTCCTTCACTCTTAACCTGAGTACCTCGGTGCTTCCCTCACTCCTGACCTGACTAACATTCTCTATTCTTATTAAGCTTTTTGTCATGCCGGTAAGAAAGACTTTGCAATCTCCAACCCGAATGTCAGACCCCTAAGTGCTAGACATGTGAGAGTCAGACCCCTAAGTGCTAGACATGTGAGAGTCAGACCTCAGAGAGTCACACCTCAGAGAGTCACACCTCAGAGAGTCAGATCACAGAGAGTCAGACCTCAGAGAGTCAGACCACAGATAATCAGACATCAGAGAGTCAGACTTCTGAGGGTCAGACATCTGAAGTTCAGAGCTCTTAGAGTCAGACCTCAGAGAGTTAGACCACAAAGAGTCGAACCTCAGAGAGTCAGACTTCGGAGAGCCAGACCAGAGAGAGTCAGACCACAGAGAGGCAGACATCAGAAAGTCAGACTTCTGAAAGTCAGCCTCCGAGGTTCAGAGCTCTTAGAGTCAGACCACAGGGAGTCAGACCACAGGGAGTCAGACCACAGGGAGTCAGACCTGAGAGTGTCAGACCACAGGGAATCAGACACAGGGAGTCAGACCACAGGGAGTCAGACCACAGGGAGTCAGACCTCCTGGCTAGTGTGTGTCGCCTCTGTTGAAACCAACGCGATAGGGAACACTTTATTCCCCCGGTCTATTCTCTCTTATTGTTGCTTTTAGTGTGTGTTTGTAAAGCTGAAATCTTGTTCTTGACTTTGTAAAGCTCAGTTTAATGTTCACAGATAATGATCTTTAGAGCCTTGTTAATCACTATATTTTCTCTGGCTGTACAATGCCTTCCAGCACCACTCGGTGGAAATATGTCCGATTCATGGTGTATTCTGCATTTTATATATAACCGGAGGTAAAAATGTTACTGAACAGTTTGCATATATTATACTTAGACTTGAAGGAAATACTACATCCCGGAAAATAAAGTGGCCTCACTGTGAAAATGTTAAAAGTGAAGGAAATGCACTGACTAGCCAGGCTCAGGTAGCGAGTGCATTAAGACGGCACCTGGAGGGTTTTATGCGTAGTTCCCTGCGTCCAGATGGGTCACAAAGCCGTTTTATGAAGTATACAAGAGAATCTAAATTGCATCACCCTCCTGCAATAATTTTCTGGGTTATTACCCATTGTCATAAGACACAGATGTCGGGATAGAGGGAGTTAGTGTCCGTCCTTGCTAACTGGCCCAGCTGTAGTTTTGTTTATGGATTCCTACCACAGCAGTCTGTCATAAACACAAAGTTATGAGGGAGATCTCACGGCTGTAAATGATTGTACAGACGCGTAAAATTGTCGGTGCGTGGCGACGGTCATTGAATTTGAACGATGCTGGCATCAGCAGTCCGAACCCCGCTGCAGTGAACGGGTTTCGAGTGGTTTAACACTTGGTGACCCAAGGACACAGTGCACACAGTGCCTACTATGCCCGCACCTCTCAACTGTTTCCTCAGAACGAAAACTCAAATCATTTTATATAATAAATCTACCGACCCGTTCAAGCAGGAGAGGTTGGCTTTGTGCCACTGTGACCAATGGGATGCCCTAACGAAGCCTAAATACCCTAATTGACTCCCTCGTTGGCCAAGAGTTTGCAGAGTTACGGCGTTCGTTCGTAACACCGTATTAGGCTAACCGGTTACCTAGTATTCCTTGAGCTTTTACTAAATACGGGCGGCTCAGCCCATCTTGTTTACATCACAGAGACGGAGGCCTTAGTGAGTAGCAACCTCGGCCTTGATTGGAGTTAGTTACGTTCGTGTACACACTTGCATCCAACTACATGTATTGTCATGTACACATGTAAGAGTACAGAAGCCTGCGTAGATTTCACTCGCACATGCGAATTAATGCACATACGTTAGTTTAGTTCATATATTATGCACCCCATACCCATCCCGTGGGCGGTAGTGGAAAGGTTACAGAGGAACATAATGGGCTCCGGGACTGAACTACACCAGCACATTCGTAACAAAGCCAAAATGGCAAATATCTGAGCAAGCTTTAGGAAGCTAGACCAAAACTCAGTCAAAACGCGGTATGCAACGTTCATTAGACTATCTCTCTAACATGCAGCACCTGCATTCATTCACTACTCACGTCCATCATCGCTGTAACCATCTTGACAGCCCAGGCACCGCCGGATGTCTCATCCAGACAATGTATAGATTCTTGGGGCTCCTAGTACTTAATCATTACAAAGGAACTAATGTTTAGTGTTTAGTGAGGCTGGAAGTTGATAACATAAGGACGCACCTCGACTTTCCTATGATGGTTTCCCTACACCCAACAGTCACCCTGCACATGAGTTTTGTTAAGCTAACCCTAAGCGTCTGGCGTTCGACAGAAACACACATCCTATTTCGTATACAGATACAAACAATTAGGCGAGGAAGTTATTGTATCAAGCGTCCAATAACACAAGAAATGACTAAAAATAAACAATCCACAGCAGTGAGACCTGTTTATATTCTTTCTCTAAAGAAAAATATTTGACATGTAAACCCTCGTAATGTTATAAATGCAAGATGATGAGACTCCTGAGAGCTCCTTTAACACACTCTGACGACAACCTTGAACATATTATCATGAAACTGTTTATCTCTCTTAAATCTAGACACATGTCTTTCAGGATTTCTCTCCCATGGCAGAGCGTCATCATAATACGCTCCTCTTTACTTGTTCCCATTCTAAAGAGCTGCCGAGCCCTCTGAAGACTATAGAGCCACTGCCCTGGACTCGCTGTGAAATAGTAATATCCACTCTGAAAATTTCTCATGAAAAAAATTGGGTCGAGCGAGGTGCGATTTTTAGTTCAATAGTATTGCTGTCTGTCTTCATCCATTGCTGGAAGTGTTAGGAGGTAGTAGAGCCAGCAGTCGTAATGGCAGTACTAAGACTTAAATTGTCTGTTATGACCATGATCTAGTTCCATTACCACTGACGAAAGATATGAACAATTGTATAGAAATATGTGAAACATATATATAGCTAAATACAATCTCACTTTCAGTCCTGCTAAATATGCTGCAATTACTTTTAACTCACTAGACTCATTTTATCCAGATAATAAACTAAAATTACTTGGTAGAAGATTTTAGTAAAGTGTTCCGAAAAGCACCTGGGGCATATTATGTCCTCAAAGCGCTCACTCGTCAGTTTTTTCTGATGATATTAAGAGACCAGAAAGTCAAAACAATATGAGTGAGTTAATTTGGTCACACTGATTGACTATACAGTTTTTAACACTCTGTGTCTGATACCAAAATGATGATTTTGGTAAAATAAATGGTGAAGGGAGGAAATATTCAAGACGTATCTTAGGAGTCCATACTGGCGCCCATGATAGTCTCTTACCTTGTCTGATATCAACACCGAATGCTAGAAAAAATTAATTAAGGAATGAATGATATATTGTTGTTTGTAGGGGATCGTCCAGCGAGGTAACACAATCACTTATCACTGGCCACTCTAATTTTTCCAGAAATATCAACTTGATTTTTGGGCATTAGAGCTAAAGAATGAGTGATGTATATAATTGCGTTGGCGGTCTACAGGATGCAACAATTAATCACAAGAGAAAGTAGTGTTACTCTCAGCTGGAGATGGAATTGTTCGGGTACAACTCGTGCTAAATAATTTGTGTTTGTTTAACCAGTCAATTCCTCTGAGAATCTTGAATCTTGTAGGTGGTAATCATGAATTCCCTAACTTTTCTGTCTTCTAGTGACGTGAGGTTTAGTTCCAGTAGTATTTCCTTGCAACTCATGCTCCTCAGCTCGTATTCTAGTCTGGCAGTGTACCTCTGAACTTTCACTAACTTTGTCTTATATTTGACTACCTACGGACTCCACGCTGGAGCTGCATATTCCAGGATTGGTCTGACATATGTGGAATACAAGGTCCTGATTAATTCCCTACTTAAGATTCTGAAGGCAGTTCATATATTGGCCCACCAAGCATATGCCACATCCTTTTGATATGGGCTTCAGGGGACATGTCCAGTGAAATGTCAACCCACAGATCTTTCTCTCCTCCTGTTTCTTGAAGGATTTCATCTCCCTAAAGGTACCTTGTATCTTACCACCTGCTCTCTCTACACCTATTTTCAATTCATTGTACTTGCTTGAGTTAAACTCTACTAGTAATTTGTTGGATCATTCCTTAAATTTGTATTGGTCATCTTGTAGTATCTTTGTGTCTTCTGTCTCAATCCTCTTCGTAATTTTTGCATCGTCATCAAACATTAACAGGAATGTTAATGTTTATACCCTCTAGGAGATCGTTGACGGATATTAGAAACAGAATAGTTTTGAGTACAGAATCCCTTCCGACTCTGCCTGTGACATCTCGCAATTCCAAAGTCTCACCCTAAACGTAACATTTTTTCTATTGCTTAGGTACTACCCTTAGATATTCCCTACTGGAGCACCTTACCTGTCACTTCTAACTGTTTCGCCAACATATGAACCAGCCTTTATTGGGGAAATAATTTTGTCAAATGTTTTTTGACAGTCCAAGAAAATGCAGTCTGCCCATCTTTCTCCTCCTTTATTTTTTCTCACTTGATCATTGAATCCAATTAACCCTATGAGGCACGATTTACTATCTCTGAACCTATGTAGGTGATGCATAACAAATTCCCTTTACCTTCAGATTTGCTACTAGATTTTTCCTCTCAATCTTTTCCATTACCTTGCATTGTGTTCAAGTTAAAGACACTGGCCTGTAGATCAGTGCTTATTGCCTGTCACCCTTTCTGTACATCGGGACTACGTTAGCTGTCTTCCCTCTTTTTGGTAAGTCTCTTGTTTCCAGTGCTCAGCCACTTGGGGTGGACGGTAGAGCGACGGTCTCGTTTCATGCAGGTCGGCGTTCAATCCCCGATCGTCCAAGTGGTTGGGCACCATTCCTTTCCATTTTTATATTGTCTCTTCACTTTTCTTCTCACACTGAGGGAATCATTTCTCTAGATATCTCCAGTTTCTTTCTAATGCTCTGATATCTCTCTAGTTCTTCCAAAACTTTAAATTGAATTGCTTTGCTTCCTAACATACCGGATTAAACTACGAATTCCACAATGTTAAACCTCACTGCTACTCCATTTTAGTGAGCAAATTACAAATTTTAATTACCAGTTTTGCTCAAAACCGATTAATCCCCATTATTTCCCAGCCGATGTAAATAAACCTTTAAAAAAATAAGAGGATTGGTCTTACATATGCTGTGTACATGGTTCTGAATGATTCCTTACACAGGTTCCTGAAGGCTGTTCTGATGTTAGCCATCGCATATGCCACAGATGTAATTATTTTTATGTGGGCTTCAGAAGACAGGTTTGATATGATATCAACGCCTAGATCTTTCTCTCTGCCCGTTTCATGAAGTATTTCATCTCCCATTCGGTATCCTGTGTCGGGCCTCCTGTTTCCACCGCCTAGTTTCATGACCTTGCATATACTTGGGTTGAACTTTAGTAGCCATTTGTTGGACCATTCATTCAATCTCTCTAAGTCATCTTGTAGCCTCCTACTATTATCCTCTGTTTTAATCCTCCTCATAATTTTTGCATCATCAGCAAACAATGAGAGGAACGACTCTGTGCCCTCTGGGAGATCATTTACATGTATCAGAAATAGTATAGGTCCAAGGACTGAACCCTGTGGGTCTCCACTGGTGACGTCTCGCCAATCAGAGGCCTCACCCCTCACAGTGACTCGCTGTCTTCTGTTGCTTAGGTACTCCCTTATCCAATGGAGTGCCTTCCCTGTCACTCCTGCCTGCATCTCCAGTTTTTTTCACTACCTTCTTGTGTGTGGTACTGTGTCACAGACTTTCTGACAATCCAAAAATATACAGTCTGCCCACCCCTCACTTTCTTGCATGGTCGTAGGATTCAATTAATCCTGTGAGACAGGACTTCCCATCCCTCAACATATGTTGATGCTGTGTTGCAAAGTTCTTTCGCTCCAGATGTTCCACTAGATTCTTTCGTACAGTCTTCCACAGTAGTTCAGTGCCTCCTATCTATCCCCCTTCTTGTATATCGGGACTACGTTAGCCGTCTTCCAAATTTTTGACAAGTTTCCTGCTACCAGTGATTTGTTAGACACTATGGAGAGTGGCAGCCACAGTGCTTCTGCTCCTTCCTCTAATATCCATGGGGAGATTCCATCCGGGCCTAGAGCATTTGTCACATCCAACTTTAGCAAGAGCTTCCTTACATCCCCACTGGTAATCTTAAACTCTTCTAGTGGTTCCTGGTTAACTATTCCCTCTCTTATCTCTGGAACTTCCCCTTGCTTTAATGTGAAAACCTCCTGAAATTTCTTATTCAGTTCCTCGCACACTTCCTTGTCGTTTGTAGTGAATCTGTCTGCACCTATCCTTAATTTCATTACCTGTTCCTTTACTGTTGTTTTTCTCCTCATGTGGCTGTGCAGCAATTTAGTTGAGTCTTTGCCTTGAATGCAGTGTCATTTCGTATAGCACTTCTGCCTCTCTTCTCAACCTGACAAATTCATTCCTGGCACTCTGGTATCTTTCACTGCTCTCAAGATTCCTGTTATCTCTATAGTTTCTCCATGCCCTTTTACTTTGCTGCTTAGCTAGCCTACATCTCTGATTAAATCATGGGTTTCTCATCTACATTTCGTTCTTTTCCTTTTGGACCGGGACAAACTTGTCTGCTGCCTCCGTTTACTTCTGCGTGATGTAGTCCATCATGTCTTGGGCCGTCTTTCCTCTGAGCTCTGTTTCCCATGTTATATCTGTTAGGAATTTCCTTAGCTCCTCATAATTTCCCTTTCGGAATGCCAGCCTTTTGTTTTCAGTTCCCCCTTCTCGAGTTCTTCAATCCTTCTTCAACCAGATACTCAAACGTCAGTACACTGTGGTCGCTCATTCTTACCGGGGCCTCGAAACCGATATTCCTTATGTCGGAGTCGTTCAGAGTGAAGACTAGGTCAAGTCTCGCTGGTTCATCGTTTTCTCTCATTCTTTTGGGTTCCCTGACATGCTGGCTTGAGACGTTTCTTGTCGCTACCTCCAATAGTTTTGCTCTCCATGTATCCTCACCTCCATGCGGTTCCTTGTTCTCTCAGTCTATCCTTCCAAGATTGAAGTCCCTCATGATGAGCAGATGGGATATATATCTACAGCCGGCAGAGGCTACCCTCTCACTTATAGTGTTAACTGCCATGTTGTTGTTGTCATACTCTTGCATAGGTCTTCTTTCATTTGGTGGAGGGTTATATATCACTGCTACTACTACTTTTGGTCCTCCCATTGTCATGGTGCTTGTTTAGTAGTCTCTGAATCCCTTGCAGTCCGGGATGATCATCTCCTTGAAACTCCATTCCTTTCTCATTAGTAGGGCCACTCCGCCTCCTTCCTTACCGTCCCCTCTCTTTCCTTATTACTGTTTAGACCTGGGGAAACACCACATTCATTATGTATGTTATACTGTGTGTGTGTGTGTGTGTGTGTGTGTGTGTGTGTGTGTGTGTGTGTGTGTGTGTGTGTGTGTGTGTGTGTGTTTGTGTTTGTGTTGTGTTGTGCACTCACCTAATTGTGCTTGAGGGTATTGAGCTTTGGCTCTTTGGTTTCGGCTCTCAACCGTCATTCAACTAGTGTACAGATTCCGAGTCTACTTGGCTCTATCATATCTATATTTGAAACTGTATATAGAGTCAGCCTCCACCACATCACTTCCTAGTGCATTCCATTCACTAAGTACTTTGGCATTGAAAAGTTCTTTCTAATGTCTCTTTGGCTCGTTTGGGTACTCAGCTTCCATATGTGTCCCCTTGTTCGTGTTCTTCCCGTGGTAAAGAGTTTGACTTTGTCCACCCTGTCAATTTTTCTAAAAATTTGTAGGTGGTTATCATGTCTCCCCTTACTCTTCTGTCTTCCATGGACGTGAGGTTCAACTCCCTTAGCGTTTAATCGTAGCTCATACCTCTCAGTTCTGTTACTACTCTGGTGGCATACCTCTGAATCTTCTCTAACTTTGTCTTGTGTTTAATTAGATATGGACTCGAGGCTGGAGCTGCAAATTCCAAGTTTGGTCTAACAAAAGTGGTATACAGGGTCCTGAACGATTCCTCACACAAGTTTTTAAAGACAGTTCTTATGATGGCCAATCTAACATATGCCGCTGATGATATCTTTTTGATATGGGCCTCTGGGGACAGGTTCGGTGAGATATAAACCCCCAGATCTTTTACTTTATTTGACTCTTGCAAATTTCACCTGATTGATGGTATCTTGTGTTCAGGCCTTTTTTTTGTGTGTACTCACCTATTTGTTCTCACCTATTTGTGCTTGCGGGGGTTGAGCTTTGGCTCTTTGGTCCCGCCTCTCAACTGTCAATCAACTGGTGTACAGATTCCCGAGCCTACTGGGCTCTATCATATCTACATTTGAAACTGTGTATGGAGTCAGCCTCCACAACATCACTGCCTAAAGCATTCCATCCGTTAACTACTCTGACACTGAAAAAGTTCCTTCTAACGTCTCTGTGGCTCATGTGGGTACTCAGTTTCCACCTGTGTCCCCTTGTTCGCGTCCCACCAGTGTTGAATAGTTTGTCCTTGTTCACCCGGTCGATTCCTCTGAGGATTTTGTAGGTTGTGATCATGTCTCCCCTTACTCTTCTGTCTTCCAGTGTCGTAAGGTGCATTTCCCGCAGCCTTTCCTCGTAACTCATGCCTCTTAGTTCTGGGACTAGTCTAGTGGCATACCTTTGGATTTTTCCAGCTTCGTCTTGTGCTTGACAAGGTACGGGCTCCATGCTGGGGCGCATACTCCAGGATTGGTCTTACATATGTGGTGTACAAGATTCTGAATGATTCCTTACACAGGTTCCTGAACGCTGTTCTGATGTTAGCCAGCCTCGCATATGCCGCAGACGTTATTCTTTTTATGTGGGCTTCAGGAGACAGGTTTGGTGTGATATCAACTCCTAGATCTTTCTCTCTGTCCGTTTCATTAAGTACTTCATCTCCTATTCTGTATCCTGTGTCTGGCCTCCTGTTTCCACTGCCTAGTTTCATTACTTTGCATTTACTCGGGTTGAACTTCAACAGCCATTTGTTGGACCATTCACTCAGTCTGTCTAGGTCATCTTGTAGCCTCCTACTATCGTCCTCAGTTTCAATCCTCCTCATAATTTTTGCATCATCAGCAAACATTGAGAGAAACGATTCTATACCCTCTGGGAGATCATTTACATATATCAGAAACAGTATAGGTCCAAGGACTGACCCCTGCGGGACTCCACTCGTAACGTCTCGCCAATCTGAGACCTCACCCCTCACACTGACTCGTTGTCTCCTGTTGCTTAGGTACTCCTGTATCCAACGGAGTACCTTCCCTTTCACTCCAGCCTGCATCTCCAGCTTTTTCACTAGCCTCTTGTGTGGCATTGTATCAAAGGCTTTCTGACAATCCAAAAATATGCAGTCTGCCCACCCTTCTCTTTCTTGCCTTATTTTTGTTGCCTGGTCGTAGAATTCAAGTAACCATGTGAGGCAGGACCTGCCATCCCTGAATCCATGTTGATGCTGTGTTACAAAGTTCTTTTGCTCCAGGTGCTTCACTAGCTTTCTTCGCACAATCTTCTCCATTAGCTTGCATGGTATGCAGGTTAGGAACACTGGCCTGTAATTCAGTGCCTCCTGTCTATCCCCTTTCTTGTATATCAGGACTACATTTGCTGCTTTCCAAATTTCTGGCAGTTCCCCTGTTGCCAGAGATTCGTTATACACTATTGAGAGTGGTAGACACAGTTCTTCTGCTCCTTCCTTTAGTATCCAAGGGAGATTCCATTTGGGCCTATAGCCTTTGTCACATCCAACTCTAGTTTACACTTCCTTACTTCTCCGCATGTAATCTCAAACTCTTCCAGTGGTTCCTGGTTAGCTATTCCCTCTCTTATCTCTGGGATTTCTCCTTGCTCTAAGGTGAAGACCTCTTGGAATTTCTTTTTCAGTTCCTCACACACTTCCTTGTCGTTTGTAGTGAATTCTTCTGCCCCTATCCTTAATTTCATAACCTGTTCCTTTACTGTTGTTTTTTTCCTGATGTGGCTATGCAGCAATTTAGGCTGAGTCTTTGCCTTGCTTGCGATGTCGTTTTCGTATTGTCTTTCTGCCTCTCTTCTCATCCTGACATATTCATTCCTGGCATTCTGGTAACTTTCTCTGCTCTCCAGTGTCCTCTTATTCCTATAGTTTCTCCATGCCCTTTTACTTTGTTGCTTAGCTAGCCTACATCTCTGATTAAACCATGGGTTTCTCATCTTCATTTCACTGTTTTCCTTTTGGGCCGGGACAAACTTGTTTGCTGCGTCCTTGCACTTTTGCGTGATGTAGTCCATCATATCTTGGGCCATCTTTTCCCTGAGCTCTGTTTCCCATGTTATATCTGTTAGGAATTTTCTTATCTCCTCATAGTTTCCCTTTTGGTATGCTAACCTTTTGGTTTCGGTATCCCTCCTCGAGTTCAATAACCCTTCTTCAATCAGGTACTCAAACACCAATACACTGTGGTCGCTCATTCCTACTGGGTCCTCAAAACCGATTTCTCTTATGTCAGAGTCGTTCAGGGTGAAGACCAGGTCGAGTCTCGCTGGTTCGTCATTTCCTCTCATCCTTGTGGGTTCTCTGACATGCTGGGTTAAGAAGTTTCTAGTCACCACCTCCAGTGTGTGGGTGTTTGTGTGTGTGTATTCACCTAGTTGTATTCACCTAGTTGTGTTTGCGGGGGTTGAGCTTTGCTCTTTCGGCCCGCCTCTCAACTGTCAATCAACTGTTTACTAACTACTTTTTTCCCCCACACCACACACACACACACACACACACACACACACACACACACACACGCACACACCAGGAAGCAGCCCGTGACAGCTGACTAACTCCCAGGTACCTATTTACTGCTAGGTAACAGGGGCATTCAGGGTGAAAGAAACTTTGCCCATTTGTTTCTGCCTCGTGCGGGAATCGAACCCGCGCCACAGAATTACGAGTCCTGCGCGCTATCCACCAGACTACGAGGCCCCGTGTGTGTGTGTGTGTGTGTTTAAGTGTAGTTACAGGATGAGAGCTACGTTCGAGGTGTCCCGTCTTCCCAGCACTCTTTGCCAAGACGGGACACCATGAGCGTAGCTCTCATCCTGTAACTACACTTAGGTAATTACACTTAGGTAATTACACACACACACACACACACACACACACACACACACACACACACACACACACACACACACACACACACACACACACACACACACACACACACACACGCTAAGGGGCCCTGAATGCCCCTGAATGCCCCTGTTACCTAGTAGTAAACAGGTACCTGGGAGTTAGTCAGCTGTCACAGGATGCTTCCTGGGGTGTGTGTGTGTGTGTGGTGTGGAGAAAAAAAAGTAGTTAGTAAAACAGTTGATTGACAGTTGAGAGGCGGGCCGAAAGAGCAAAGCTCAACCCCCGCAAACACAACTAGGTGAATACACTAGTGAATACACACTCACACACATACATACACACACACACACACTCGTGTGTGTGTGTGTGTGTGTGTGTGTGTGTGTGTGTGTGTGTGTGTGTGTGTGTGTGTGTGTGTGTTGTGTGTGTGTGTGTGTGTGTGTGTGAGTGCGTGTGTGAGGGTGTGTGTACTTACCTAATTGTGCTTGCGGGGGTTGAGCTTTGGCTTTTTGGTCTCGCCTCTCAACTGTCAATCAACTGGTGTACAGATTCCTGAGCCTACTGGGCTCCATCATATCTACATTTGAAACTGTGTATGGAGTCAGCCTCCACCACATCACTGCCTAAAGCATTCCATTTATTAACTACTCTGACACTGAAAAAATTCTTTCTAACGTCTCTGAGGCTCATCTGGGTACTAAGTTTCCACCTGTGTCCCCTTGTTCGTGTCCCACCCGTGCTGAAGAGTTTGTCTTTGTCCACCCTGTCAATTCCCTGAGAATTTTGTAGGTGGTTATCATGTCTCCACTTACTCTTCTGTTTTACAGGGATGTGAGGTTCAGCTCCTTTAGCCTTTCCTCGTAGTTCATTCCTCTCAGTTCCGGGACGAGCCTGGTGGCATACCGTTGAATCTTCTCTAACTTTGTCTTGTGTTTAACTAGGTATGGACTCCAGGCTGGAGCTGCATACTCCAGGATTGGTCTTACATAAGTGGTATACAGGGTTCTGAAAGAATCCTTACACATGTTTCTAAAGGCAGTTCTTGTGTTGGCCAGTCTAGCATATGCCGCTGATGATATTCTTTTGATGTGGGACTCTGGGCACAGGTTCGGGGTGATATCAACCCCCAAATCTTTCTCTCTATTTGACTCTTGCAGGATTTCACCTCCCAGATGATACCTTGTGTTCAGCCTCCTGCTCCCTTCGCCAAATTTCATCACCTTACACTTTCCTGAGTTGAAGTTTAGCAGCCATTTTCTAGACCATTCCTCCAGTTTATCCAGGTCATCCTGTAGTCACTGTCTATCTTCATCCGTCTTGATTCTTCTCATAATTTTTGCATCATCAGCAAACATTGAGAGGAATGAGTCTATACCCTCCGGAAGATCGTTTACATATATTAGAAACAGGATGTGTGTGTGTGTCTGTGTGTGTGAGTGCGTGTGTATCATTTTATAAAATAACAAAAATTGTTCGTGCTAGGTGTAAACACCGGACTCAGCTGTTTCAAACACACACACCAAAATGTTTTATGTGCATGCCATCAGACACAAATCTGAACTAAGTATTAAAAAACTATGATCTCCCTTCCTCCGCAGTCAAGCATCACAAAGCTTCGGAATGCAATCAGGACACGCTTGAGTCGTTGTTAGGAGCTTATATGTTCATGAAAACTGACTCTCCTTGAAGACTTATTCATATTACCCAGAGAAAAAGTTTTATTATATAACCACTGTCAATCTTGTTATTGGACCAACACGAACGCTGAGGATATATGAATTCTCATATATGTTATCATATATGAAGAGTGTATATTGTTTATTCAACACAATATATATATATATATATATATATATATATATATATTATATATATATATATATTATATATATATATATATATATATATAAACAAGCCTGAATGGTCCCCAGCCATATATGCAACTGAAAACTCGAACCCCAGAAGTGACTCGAACTCATACATCCAGGAGCACTTTGCAACTGGTGTACAGGACCCCTTAACCACTCGACCATCACGACCGATGGTCGAGAGGTTAAGGGGTCTTGTACACCAGTTGCATAGTGCTCCTGGAAGTATGGGTTCGAGTCACTTCTGGGGTGAGTTTTCAGTTGCATAAATGCCTGGGGACCATTCAGGCTTGTTCGCATTTGTGTTCCTCACGTGTGCCCCAAAGAATGAGGTGATTTGATAAAATATCATCCCCCAAGATTACGATCAGAGTTCCGGCGGGATGATGGGGAATTAGCCTAGGCTACTATCATCTTTTGTTCGGTCGTGATGGTCGAGTGGTTAATGCGACCGTCAGCTCCAAGCCTTACTAGCCAACTGGGAGCAATACGAGAGCACACCTGCCCCCTCTGACGGCAGGCCATCGAATCAAAGTTGGTTGCTACGTTGAGTGAGATGAGGAGCGTGGCTCTATGTCAAACTCAGAAACTGGTGATTTAAAGAACCACAGCAGTACTGTGGAGGTTGTTATTGTTGATTTAGGGGCGACGATGATCAAGGCATCGGATCGTAGTGTGGAAGGAGAGTGTATCATGGCACATAACAGAAACAATATTGTAGAGCCAGGAAATATTGTCCATGATGCTGTCCCGTTTTGAGTTTTTCTCGGTACTCTCTTCCACTCTCAGAGCTGGAGAGATTTCTGAAACAGAAGGAATATAGAAAACATATATGGCACGCATAGGCAAGATAACCTACTGGGACCGTCTCAAAACTCTCAAGATGTACTCTCTGGAAAGCAGACGAGGGAGGTATCAAATTATACATGGAAGATACTGGAAGGTCAAGTCCCAAATTTTGCCCAGTAGAATAACAACATACCATAACAAAAGATACGGCAGGAAATTCAGAATACAACCAGAGAGGATTAGAGGTACCATAGGCACAATCAGAGAGCACTGTTTGCAACCCGTCCTCGACTCAAGTCCATTACATCCAGCGGTCGACCCCACAGACGCATTCATAAATTTTTACGAGCTATTCATTCAAAACGGGAATTTTCTCAACTATAAATTAATATTATAATATTTTAACATATTGTGAATATATAGGCATAGGTTAGGTTAGATTAGGTGTTTAGGTGTTTTAGTTCTGTTGGCGATTATTTTAATTTGTAGTACGTGGGTGAAGCATTTATAGCGTTGTGGTTCGAACAAAATTCGTCAGTGAATCACTTGTTCCGGAAGTGTTCGAACGAAATCCGTTGAGTCGTGTGTAAACAGTTTTTTGTTCATGAACAGGGGATTGGCGGTTGCATGAAATCACTTTTGGTCTTTATTTGGAGGACGGGTTGCTGTTAGAACATCAGAGGTCCATGTCTATTCAATAGTTTCCCAGCATGCATTAGAAATATTGCCGGGACAAAGGTGGACTTCTTCAAGAACCAGTTAGAAATATTGTTGAAAGAAGTACTGGACCAACCGGGCTGCAGTGGATATGTGGGCCAAGAGGCAGATGGAAGCAACAGCCTGTTGACCAGGTTATCACAAGTCGAGCCTGGTCTCAGGCCGGGCTCGACGAGTATAAGAACTCTCGAGACCCTCTCGAGGTAAGATCCATGTAAGTACCTGGGTCGATGCTTCTGAAGCAGCCATCATTGTATACCTGGGTCGAGACTTCAGAAACAGGTTCCTGGACCTTGGTCGTGGCTTCTGAAGTTGCCTCCATTGTGATAGCCCTATCACACTGGGGTGACACTCAATGTGTGTGTGTACTCACCAAGTTGTGCTTGCGAGGGTTGAGCTTCGGCTCTTTGGTCCCGCCTTTCAACTATCAATCAACTGGTGTAAAGGTTACTGAGCCTATTGGGCTCTATCATATTTACACTTGGAACGGTGTCTGGGGTCTGCCTAAACCACATCACTTTCTAATACATTCTATTTGTTAACTACTCTGACACTAAACATATTCTTTCTAATGTATCTATGACTCATTTGGGCACTCAGATTCCACCTGTGTCCCCTAGTTCGTGTTCCCCTTGTGTTAAATAAACTTTTTCTACCTTATAAATTTCTTTGAGAATCTTGTATGTGTTGGTCATGTCCCCCTAACTTTTCTGTTTTCCAGCGACGTGATGTTTAATTCCCGTAGTCTCTCCTCATAGCTCATGCCCCTCAGTTCGGGTTTGTCTTGTGGCAAACCGTTGAACCTTCTCCAGTTTAGTTTTATGCTTGGCGAGGTATGGACTCCATGATTCCTGATTCCTTACACAGGTTTCTAAAGGCCATTCTTATGTTGGCCAACCTGGCATATGCCGCTGAAGTTATCCTCTTGATATTGGCTTATGGGACAGATCTGGCGTTATATAAACCCTCAGGGCTTTCTTTCTCTCTCTCTGATTCTTGAAGAATTTCTTCTCCCAAATGACACCTTGTATCTGGCCTCCTGCTCCCTACACCTATCTTCATTACATTACATTCGGTCAGGTTATACTCTAACAACCATTTGTTCGACCATTGCTTCAGTTTGTCCAGGTCTTCTTGAAGCATCATGCTGTCCTCCACTGTTTTAATTTTCTCCTCCTCGTGTTCCTCTCCTCTGTGTGTACTCACCTAGTTGTTCTCACCTAATTGTGCTTACTGGGTTGAGCTTTGGCTTTTTGGTCCCGCAATCAATCAATCGCAATCAATTTCAACAATCAATCAACTGTTGTACAGTTTCTTGAACCTACTTGGCTCTGTCAAATCTACATTTAAAACTGTGTATGAAGTCTGCTTCCACCACATCACCGCTTAATGCATTCCATTTGTTAACTACTCTGACACTGAAAAAATGATTTCTAATGTCTCTGTGGCTTATTTGGGCACTAAGTTTCCACCTGTATCCCCTTGTTCGTGTTCTTTCCGTGCTAAAGAGTTTGTCTTTGTCCACCCTGTCAATTCCCCCTGAGAATTTTGTAGGTGGTTATCATGTCTCCCCTTACTCTTCTGTCTTCCAGGAACGTGATGTTCAGCTACCTTAGCCTTTCCTCGTAGTTCATATCTCTAAGTTCCGGGACTAGTCTGATGGCATACCTCTGAATCTTCTCTAACTTTGTCCTGCGTTTAACTAGGTATGGACTCAAGGCTGGAGCTGCATGTTCCAGGATTGGTCTGACATAAGTGGTATACAAGTTCCTGAACGATTCCTTACACAAGTTTCTATAGACAGTTCTTATGTTCACCAATCTAGCATATGCCGCTCATGATATCCTCTTGACTTGGACCTCTGGGGACAGGTTCGGTGTGATATCAACCCCCAGATATTTCTCTGTGTGTGTACTCACCTATTTGTGCTTGCGTGGGTTGAGCTCTGGCTCTTTGGTTCCACCTGGTCCCTTTGGTCTATGTGTGTGTGTACTCACCTAGTTGTACTCACCTAGTTGTGTTTGCGGGGGTTGAGCTCTGGTTCTTTGGTCCCGCCTCTCAACCGTCAATCAACTGATGTACAGAATCCTGAGCCTACTGGGCTCTGTTATATCTACATTTGAAACTGTGTATGGGGTCAGCCTCCACCACATCACTTCCTAATGCATTCCATTTGTCAACCACTCTGACACTAAAAAAGTTCTTTCTAATATCTCTGTGGCTCATTTGGGCACTCAGTTTCCACCTGTGGCCCCTAGTGCGTGTGCCCCTTGGGTTAAACAGCCTGTCTTTATCAACCCTGTCGATTCCCCTGAGAATCTTGAATGTGGTGATCATGTCCCCCCTAACTCTTCTGTCTTCCAACGAAGTGAGGTTTAATTCCTGCAGTCGCTCCTCGTAGCTCATACCTCTCAGCTCGGGTACTAGTCTGGTGGCAAACCTTTGAACCTTTTCCAGTTTAGTCTTATGCTTGACTAGATAGGGACTCCATGCTGGAGCCGCATACTCATATGTGGCTCATTTGGGTACTCAGCTTCCACCTGTGTCCCCTTGTGCGTGTGCGACCCGTGTTAAATAATCCATCCTTGTCCACCCTGTCAACTCCCCAGAGAATTTTGTATGTGGTGATCATGTCCCCCCTAGTTCTTCTCTCTTCCAGCGACGTGAGGTGTAGTTCACGTAGTCTGTCCTCATAACTCATGCCTCTTAGTTCTGGGACTAACCTAGTGGCATACCTCTGAACTTTTTCCAGCTTCGTCTTGTGCTTGACTAGGTACGGACTCCATGCCGGGGCTGCATACTCCAGGACTGGCCTTACATATGTGGTATACAAGGTTCTGAAGGATTCCTTACACAGGTTTCTGAAAGCAGTTCTGATGTTAGCCAGCCTCGCATAGGCCGCTGATGTTATTCTTTTGAAGTGGGCTTCAGGAGACAGGTTTGGCGTGATATCAACTCCCAGATCTTTCTCTCTGTCCGTTTCGTGAAGGACTTCATCTCCCATTCGGTATCCAGTGACTGGCCTCATAGTTCCTCCTAGTTTCATTACCTTACATTTACTTGGGTTGAACTTTAGTAGCCATTTGTCGGACCATTCCTTCAGTTTGTCTAGGTCATCTTGTAGCCTCATACTATCCTCCTCTGTCCTGATCTTCCTCATAATTTTCGCATCATCAGCAAACATCGAGAGGAACGAGTCAATTCCTTCTGGAAGATCATTTACGTATATCAGAAACAGTATAGGTCCAAGGACTGATCCCTGTGGGACTCCACTGGTGACTCCCCGCCACTCCGAGACCTCACCTCTCACGGTGACTCGCTGTGTCCTGTTGCTTAGGTACTCTCTTATCCAGTGGAGTACCTTCCCTTTCACTCCTGCCTGCATCTCCAGTTTGTGCACTAGTCTCTTATGTGGTACTGTGTCAAAAGCTTTCTGGCAGTCCAGAAATATGCAGTCTGCCCAGCCCTCTCTCTCTTGCCTGATTTTTGTTGCCTGGTCATAGAACTCAATTAATCCTGTTAGGCATGATTTGCCATCTCTGAACCCATGTTGATGTTGTGTTACAAAGTTCTTTTGCTCCAGATGTTCCACTAGCTTTTTTCGCACAATCTTTTCCATCATCTTGCATGGAATGCAAGTTAGGGACACTGGCCTGTAGTTCAGTGCCTCCTGCCTATCACCCTTCTTGTATATTGGGACTACATTGGCCGTCTTCCAAATTTTTGGCAGTTCGCCTGTTACCAGTGACTTGTTGTACACTATGGAGAGTGGTAGGCACAGCGC
The DNA here is from genome assembly GCA_020271785.1 of Procambarus virginalis. Lineage (NCBI taxonomy): Eukaryota > Metazoa > Arthropoda > Malacostraca > Decapoda > Cambaridae > Procambarus > Procambarus virginalis. Next base: position 20,116,975 of record WNGS01111181.1, read on the forward strand.
CTCTGCTCCTTCCTTAAGGATCCATGGTGAGATTCCATCCGGGCCTATAGCCTTTGTCACGTCCAAATCTAGCAGATGCTTCCTCACCTTCCCACTGGTAATCTCAAACTCCTCTAGTGGTGTCTGGGTTGGTGTTCCCTCTCTTATCTCTGGGACTTCTCCTTGCTCTGAGGTGAAGACTTCCTGGAATTTCTTATTGAGTTCCTCGCACACTTCCTTGTCGTTTGTAGTGAATCTTTCTGCCCCTATCCTCAGTTTCATTACCTGTTCCTTCACTGTTGTTTTCCTCCTGATGTGGCTATGCAGCAGTTTGGGTTGAGTCTTTGCCTTGTTCGCTATGTCATTTTCATATTGCCTCTCTACCTCTCTTCTCACCCTGACGTATTCATTCCTGGCGCTCTGGTATCTTTCTCTGCTCTCTAGTGTTCTGTTGTTTCTATAGTTTCTCCATGCCCTTTTACTTAGCTGCTTTGCTAGCTTGCAACTCTGATTAAACCATGGGTTTCTCATTCCATTTCATTTTTTTCCTTTTGGACTGGGACGTACTTGTCTGCTGCCTCCTTACACTTCTGTGTGATGTAGTCCATTATGTCTTGAACCGTCTTTCCCTCTGAGCTCTGTTTCCCAAGCTATTTCAGTTAGGAATTTTCTCATCTCCTCATAGTTTCCCTTCCGGAATGCCGGCCTCTTGTTTTCTGGTCCCTTCCTTGATACATTAACCCTTCTTCGACCAGATATTCAAACAACAGTACACTGTGATCACTCATACCCACGGGGCTTCTAGACCGATTTCCCTTATGTCTGAATCGTTCAGAGTGAATACTAGGTCGAGTCTTGCTGGTTCATCATTGCCTTTCATTCTCGTGGGACCCTTGACATGCTGACTTAAAAAGTTTCTAGTCGTCACCTCTAGCAGTTTCGCTCTCCATGTTTCCTCACCTCCATGTGGTTCTCTGTTTTCCCAGTCTATCCTTCCATGATTAAGTTCTCCATGATGAGCAGATGGGATCGGTTTCTACAGGCAGCAGGGGCTGCTCTCTCAATGATAATGTTAACTGCCATGTTGTTTCTGTCATACTCTTGCCTGGGTCTTCTTTCATTTGGTGGTGGGTTTATATATCACTGCTACTACTACTCTTGGTCCTCCCATCGTCATGGTGTCTGTGATGAAGTCCTCTGAACCCTTCACAGTCCGGAACAACCATCTCCTCAAAACTCCATTCCTCTCTCATCACAGAGCCACTCCGCCTCCTCCCCTTCCTTCCCTCTCTTTCCTTATTACAGTGTAGTCCTGGGGAAACACCACATTCGTTATGATTCCTGAGAGTTTTGTTTCT
>WNGS01111181.1:20118411-20156261 GCA_020271785.1 Procambarus virginalis
CCGTAAAGTTGTAGGTTGCAGACGAAGAGCCCATCTCTCAATGCGAGCTGGTGGTTTGGACTTTGGATTATTGAAGATGGTCTCCAACGGTTTGTGGTCAGTGACTATCGTGGTAAAGGGTGCACCAAGCAGATACACATTGAAGTGTTCACAGCCCCATACAAGAGCAAGAGCTTCCTTCTCTGTCTGACTGTATCGTTGCTCAACATCTGTGAGAGAACGGCTGGCGTAGGCAATTACTACTCTTGAATCTGGTTGACCAGGTTTGTGTTGGGCTAACACAGCACCTAAACCAACAGGACTAGCATCCACCGTTAACTCAGTGTCCATTGATGGATCAAAGTATGCAGCAGTCGCATTTTCTACTAGTGCATCTTTCACAGCATCAAATGCATTTTGCTCGACATCGCTCCAGTACCATGATGCATTTTTCTTCAGGAGCTCACGTAGAGGCTTCGTAATGGTAGCAAAATCTGGAATGAAGCGAGAACAGTAGTTTGCCATTCCCAGAAAACTATGTACTTCAGTGGATGTTGAAGGAGGTGCAGCATTCTTGATATCTGCAACTTTCTTAGGATCTGGAGACAGACCTTTGTCACTAAGTACATGTCCAAAGAATTCAATTTTATGTTGATTGAACTCACACTTTGCTCGGCTTAGCGTCAAATTCTTTTCTCGTAAGCGTTGCAATGTTGCACGAAGAGCTTTGTCGTGTTCAGCTTGGGTACGGCCATAAACAATGATGTCATCAGACATGTTGTCAGCATTAGGTATATCTTGCAATACCTGGCTGATGATGTGCTGGAATACTTCAGCAGCACTGTTAATACCAAAACTCAGGCGCTTGTACCTATACAGACCTCGATGTGTCGTAAACGTTGTGATGAATCGACTCTCATCATCAAGTTCAAGCTGATGATAGCCCTTGTTTAAATCTAACTTGCTGAATACAGTTGCACCATTCAAGCGGTAAATCATATCATCTACAGTGGGTGTAGGATGGCGTTCACGCATTATTGCCTTGTTGGGAACACGCATGTCTACACAAATGCGTATCTCATCTGGATTCTTCGGCTTTGGTGGAGTGACAATTGGGCTTACCCATGGTGTTGGGCCTGTTACCGGTTCAATGATATCTAGTTCTATCAGCCTATCCAGTTCGGCATCGACTTTCTTGCGAGTATGGAATGGTTGTCGGCGATGTGGTTGGGCAACTGGAATTACATCTGGGTTGATATGCAGATGTACCTTGCTATCAGTATAACAACCTATGGATTTAAACCGATCAGAAAATTCAGCAACAATAGCATCAACATTGTTTGCAGATTCCACTGCTACAGCATTAGAAAGCTGAAGTAGCCCCAATTTGGTTGAAGTCTTGTAACTGAGTAAAGACTCCTTTGCATTCCTAACAACATGGAATGTAGTAATGAGCATTGCATTCTTTGACTTAATCTCTGCAGTGAAAGTTCCAATCACTGGTAAGGCTACCTTTGAAGCATAGGCAGTGGCTTTGCCATTATAGTTTTCAAGCTTTGGGAATTGTTTTTAAATTTTTCATAGTGGCACTCAGCAATGGTGTCAATGTTTGATCCAGTGTCAATGAGAATTTTGAGACAAATGCCAGCAATGTATACTATAGTCTCTGGGTTGTTTGGAAGATCATTCCATTTGTGATTGCTTGTACTCCACAAATATAATCACATTCACTGTCATCTGAGACTGGTTGTAATGAAATGTTGTCTTGTATATTATTAACATTCTTGATTTGAGGTGCAATATTGTGTTTGCCACCTCGACTCCTATGACTTGATCCTCGTACATTGCTTTTATTTATTGATTGTGGTTTCTTTAGTGCGGAACGACACATAGCACCAAAATGATTTAGTTTTCTACACTCATAGCACTTCTTACCTTGTGCAGGACAAACATTATCTTGGTGTGGGTAGTCTCCTCCACAATTGTAACATTTATTGTTGACAACCTCTGATGTGAGTCGTTGTGACTGCTTGAGTCTTGTTCCATGACTCCAGTTGTGATGTGGTTCTCGGCTCAATTTAATGTTAGGTTTGGCATGATATCTTCTATGATCAGAACCGTTGTTGGCACTGCACTCCATGGCACGAGCATCACGTGCAGCATCTTCCATTCGACGAGCCATATCCAGTATCTTGTTAAGAGAACTTTCATCATCAACAAGTTCTAGAGCTCTTCGACGAAGACGTGTAGATGTGCATGTTTCAATTATTTGCTGTTTGATTTCCTTGTCAACATCAGCAAACTCACAGTGGGCTGCTAAACCCTGCAGACGTGTATGGTATTGATCAACAGTTTCATTAGAGAGTTGTTTTGCTCTCCTGAAATGCATAATTTCCATAGCAGTATTTTGCCTTGGTTTGAAATGCTCAGTTAATTTGGCCTTGGCAGTGTCATAATCTTTAGCACCACCAGTATCTTTCAGTGTATCAAAGATATCACAAACTCTATCACCTGCATAGTGAAGCAGAAAGGCACGCTTTCTTTCAGCACTTTTGATGTCAGAAACTATCAACAAATTTTCAAACCTTTTAAGCCATTTGACCCACCTCTGTGACAGGTTTGTCTGGTCACAGTCAGGATCAAATGCAGGAAACTGAGGTATATTTGCCATTTTTACTGAATAAATTTAAACTTATCACTTAAAATGTTCCTCAGAATATATAACACTTACTGCACTGTATATGTTATTCAAGAATTCACTGTAATTACTTTAATTTTGCAAAGCACACAAGCATTTTAATGCAAAAGTTCACAACAGTGCACAACACAGCAGCAACTGACTTCTTACCTAGCCCTTGTGTACATGTGTTGTTCCTACTCACAGCAACACAGCAGTTGTTAGCAGTTGGTACAGCAATTGGCAGCAGTTAATACAGCAGTAGGCAGCAGTTGGCAGCAGTAGGCAGCAGTTGGTTCACAGCGTGAAGAATTTTGTAGCACGAAGCGTCGTTTCGTAACCAAAACATCAGGTTTTGTACACTGCATCAAAGCGTCGTTTCGTACACAGCGTCGGCAGATTCCTCTATTCACAGCTTGTCAGCACAGCTTGGGTAGCACACAGCATTGGCCAGCACACAGCAACGGCCAGCACACAGCAACGATCAGCACACAGCAACAGTCAGCACACAGCATGGGGTTGCATACAGCATCGGGTATGGTGCTCACAGACAGCTTCTCCTTCCTCCTCTGGGCGAGACAGCATGCTCCTTCCTTGTGTTTTGTTGAACAAAATACCTGCGTTCCCAGTTCATCGTCGTCGCCAGTGTGGTGTCTGTGTATAGCTGAGATAGTCTTGGTTGTAAGGTTGATGTAAAGTCATTCCTGGTTACTGACTTTAATACTTAAATAATTACATGATAGAGTAGCTCCCAAGCTGGTAGAGTCCTGTATGCTGTTGTTTACCTTCTCCCCTGGCGTCCAGCCGCCGCACATAGAAAACGGATGGTACCATTTTCTGTGAACATGACAGTCACCTGTACCTCACCTTCTGGGCTGCCTTCGCCCTCCACTCGCTCTCCGGGTTCCATGACGAGGTGATCCATTCCCAGGCCGGCGGACGTCTCCTCGTCGGCCTTATCAGATCCACTCCCTCCTCGTCCGTCGCACTGCCTCGGAATCATAGCACAGACAGGGAGCGCCTCCATGGCGATTCCTTTCTCGTCCCCATAGGCGTCGAACACTTCGCCTTTCTTCCTTGAAGTGCTCCAAGCACTCCTCGTCCTTCACAAGGTTCGGTAGGACACGTCCTCCACATGCGTCATTTCCCAAAATGACCTGTGCCTCCCTCGTGGGCATCGTCGCACAGACCCCCACTACTAGGGTTTGGCATCCATAAACAGAACTCAGGGTTACCTGGTGTAGGGGCATCTGCACTGGGCCTCCCACAGTGGTCACACTTGCCTCACCCACACAGGTATTCTCGTGACACTCAGGGAAAGGGTTCTGCTCACCAGGGTAAATTCCGCCCCAGTATCTCTCAGCATCATTACCGGGATGGGGTCTGCGTCCCCCACCCTTACAGTTCCCTCACGCACGAACGGGTTAGCCTCCTTCTTCCTACGTACAGGTCCATCCCGCACTCCTTCGGCTAACTGATCCTCTACCCGTACAAAAGCAACGTAACCCCGCTGCTTAGGACGTCTGCATTCGCGCGCCATGTGTCCTATTAACCCGCAGTTGAAACAACGGATCCTTCTTCTTCCGCGGACTCCTCTTGCGCCTTCCAAAGACTCGTGCTCAGCATCTCCGGCCGTGACGATAACAAGATCTCTTGAGCTCTCCCTCGGTGACTTCTTCGGCGGTTCCACAGCACTCTTTTGTCCTCTGCTGTCTCCATTCGAGGGGTAGGACCTGGGAGAACTCGGTCCCGTCCTCCATCCGTCCGACCTTCTCTTCTGAGTTTTAGGGCACTTACGTTTATCCGCCCATTTATTAAAACTCTTCAATCTGTTCTCCCTTCGTGCCGTCTTAATTCTCTCTTGTTCTGCTTTAGCGGCCTCCATCTTTATCCTAGCCAGTTCAGCCTTGGCCGTTTCTTGTTCGGCCTTGGCTCTCTCTTGTTCAACTTTAAATTTTTCCTGTTCAGCTTTAGCCTTTTCTTGTTCGGCTTTAGCTTTCTCTTGCTCAGCTTTAGCTCGCTCCTGCTCGGCTTTGGCTTTCTCTTGCTCAAGCCGAGCCTGCCTCTCTTCACGTTGCAGCTGCACTTCATTGTCTCCTGGTTCCAATTTTGGTTTCACCTCGCGCCTCTCAAGGCTGCTTTCCCTGCTGCTACTTGAGTTTACATTAATTCCTTCGTCACTTGGCGCATCATCGGTTTCCACTGAAATTTCTTCCAACCTATCGGATTCTTCTCTACGCAGCTGTGCTTCTTCGCGCTTCAGCTGAGCTTCTCGTTCTTCTCTGCGCAGCTGTGCCTCTCTTTCTGCTTCCTCGCGCTTCAGCTGTGCCTGTGCTTCTCTTTCTGCTTCTTGTTTCCTTAACCAAGTCCGCAGTGCGTCTCGTCTATCCTCTATCTTACCATGCCTACCCTTTAGGCCGAAATGGTCTTCCAACATACTTATCTGCCTCACAGTGCACGTGTCTAGAATCTTCTCGTCTTGAGTTTTGCAGAACATGCTTACTCTGTCTATTTGTGTTATTGCCCTGATTTCCTTTCGTTTACCAGACGCCCTATCTGACTTCAACCTAACACCATACATTTTAGCGATCAACCAAAGTTGTTCCTGGGTACACTCTTGCAAGATTTCATCATCCCCTGTATCAATGTACTTCTGGGCTCTAGCAAGGTCTCTCTCCGAACTTCTAAAACTCATGACCGCTGTCATCCTGTCCTCCAACTTGTGACTGCGAGTGAAAACTTAGGCCTGATACCTAATACCACAATTACAACCTTGATCTTGCTCGTTATCCTGGCAAGGTCGCCAATGTCGGGGTTTCACGGTGTTCTCGTTAGAGAAGGGTTAAAGCAACAGTAGACTGGATCTCCTTTCCAGGTGGTTGCTCCAACAATAACCCTTACTCACCGTCGTTCGGCGGGTCTTCCCTCGATCCTCTAGGCTCCACTGCTGGCCTCGGAGAGTACCCCAGTCGGTCTCACAACCGGCCTTTAAATTGTAAGATGAGTGGGGGCACAGATCGTTCCCTCAATCTGTGGCCCGCCCCGACACCGAACTCTTACACAGCCTTCAAGGTCGCCAACTGGTTTTTTGTGTCCAGTAACACTGCAGTGGTCAGGTGTAATTGTGGCAAGAGCAAATTCCAGTAATATAGTATCAGGCAGGTCACTCTACTTTACATCATTACACGGTCACAAGATAAATGGAGGGGATGATATCAAACACCAAAGAGTTTTGGTATTTTACTTAAAAGACAACGAGAAATATATATGCATCAATGTATCAGGAATAATATATGACAATTGCTCCATTCATAGCATAATATTCTAGAGCGCACCGATATGGTAACATCGGCCACGCGTCACCTGTCAGACTCAGCTGACCGGGACCCTCGCGATCGTGGGAACAGACTAGTACTTGTTTTCTAATTCTGTCACGATCCCCGTTTATTTAACTTTTTCCAAAACACTATTCAACATTCACATGGCTTACTTATGATTTCACTGGCCTCACGATCAACATCTTATTCACAATACTCTCACAGTGACTTTTCACCGTACCAAAAGATTACTCTATTCTTAATAATATTTACTGTGAATGCACTCACTTGATCACTGAACTTTTCTTTATATCTATACTTTCTCTCACAGAGATATCACTGGCAATCACTTCACGTATATGATATTATTCAGTACACAGTCATGTCATATATAAATCAGTAATCAAATTTCAGGCATATATATCAATAGATCATAGAGATCAACACACAGGCATTTATATCGATAGATTATAGAGATCAACACACGGGCACTTATATCAATAGATTATAGAGATCAATCCACAGGCATTTATATCAATAGATTATAGAGATCAATCCACAGGCATTTATATCAATAGATTATAGAGATCAACACACCAATATCTGGTTTACTACCAATATATATATAATAATAATACTCACTGTAGATTAATAATAGTCACAGTAAATTCTCTGATGAATCTTGGTGCTTGCACACACCCACACATAGATATATATGTAAACTGATACTGTGAGCGCTCTGGGCAGCCTCACCACATACTGTGCTCTCTGTGACTTAAACTCAAGTGAGACTTGCTCACGACATATAAAATATCCTGACAAGAATATATATAGCTAACTAAAGGGGAAATGGGAGGGTAACTGTAAACACCTACTTCACCTATCCTAGGATGACAGTTGGGTTGTAGCTCCTGGTCCAGGCTCTCGCCTCGTTCACCATCCAGAAACACAAGCCCACGCCTTAGGATGTCGCGTCTCGCCGCTTCTGTACACAGCAGGTCCGTGCTTCCCCTACAGTACGTCGCAGGGTTGAAGTCGGTCTCCTGGCCGTCAACTTTCCTCCCAACTACGGCAGCCAGCCTACGTCTCGGCGGTCGTCGTACGTTTCCCAATTAGTTCTTGTCACTGTACTCCCAGAGTAACTGCCTCTCACCACTACGAAGTCACTGTGAAGTTATCAGCCGTCCCGGACGACACACGCACAGCACCCGACTTCAGAGCACTTGAAGCTCACAACACTGTCAATTCCCTCGTCGTCTAGATATATCGCTAGGTATTTGGGAAGACTTCTCGACGTGCTTGCATCCAACTGTTGACTCGTAGGGTTCCACGAAGGTGGGGTTACTGTCAAACTTGACAGGATCGTCGATCACACGTTCAACCTGGTTGACAAGGCTGTCAACCCGGTTCACTCACGGTGGGTGGCCCGGCCACTAAGCTGTCTCTTATACTGGTGAACCGCCAATGACGACACACGTCGATGCCCGGCCCACTTCTTGCAACGCACCTGTCCCTGAGCACTTGTTGCTCAATATTCTGTCAATTCCTTATCTGAGCCACTTCTGGGTTGCAGGAAGACCTCACAGAGTGCGTGCCAACAACTGGAGACGCTTAAATCCACCGGAGTTCGGTAAATCCGTCACTCTGACAGGATGACCGATCGCGCGTCCTACCTCTCGGACGTGTCGTGAAAGACTGATGTCGCCTGGCGCCAACACGGGCGGACCCCCATGCCTATGTGACGTCACTTTTCCCAAAGTTGGTTTTCATTGGCTCCCAGTGCCATGTCGCTGACGGTGACCAATCTGGCGCCACTGACGTCACACAGTTTTGGCGGGAGAACAGACTTGCCAGCGCCATATTGGCTCCCTAAAGGGCCTATCCCACAGGCCAAAATGTTCTATTTTACAAATTTCTCGGCTCTTCGAGAATACTGTTCTCTCCCACATATGTTCAATTGTAGCCTGCAATGTAGAGAACGCTCGGGAATAGTGGACATGACTCTTACAGCAGGCGTGGGAGAATTAGAAGGGGGGGAACACCGTCACAATATATATATATATATATATATATATATAATATATATATATATATATATATATTAGGGGTACCACCTCTGGTGCAATTACAGGGACCCACATCCTCGAAGAAGAAAACAAAGAGCATTCAGAGAAGATCTTGTGGATCTTCCACAAGATATATATATATATATATATATATATATATATATATATATATATATATATGTGACAAGCAGCCTTGTACCCTGCATGTAATCAATATTGTAACTTTTTTGCGTAATGACATTTTCAAATAAATTAGATAAATATACACACATACCAAAAGAATAGGGGTGGTAGGAGAAGAAAATATCAAAGTGTTCAGTGAGGATCCACAAGGTCTTCTCTGAGTACTCTTTATTTTCTTCTCCGAGGCTATGGGTCCCTACACTTGCACCAGAGGTGGTACCCCTTCTAGGTATTAAATATATATATATATATATATATATATATATATATATATATATAATATAATATATATATATATATATATATATATATATATATATATATATATATATATATATATATATATGCAAACAAGCCTGAATGGTCCCCAGGACTAGATACAACTGAAAACTTATATATATATATATATATATATATATATATATATATATATATATATATATATATATATATATATATATATATATATATATAAGGCTAACCTACTTTCTGAGGTGCGCCCCATCTTACGACAACCGAAAGCTTGAAGAGTATGACCTCTTACTGAAGACCATGCTGGAAAAAGTTGTTAATCTCTCCCTCAACGAGTGCCGGTGGAAACAAGCCACTCTTCCTGTTAGGCTCGGTGGCTTGGGTGTCCGCACTGCCACCCAAATTGCTGTCCCAGCCTTCCTGTCTTCCTCCTCAGCATCAGATGACCTGGTTAAGGAAATTCTACCTGACACCCTCAGTGATGTAGTGGGGATACAGGACCCCCACTACACGGAATGCGACACGAAATGGGGTGCCATGGCAGACCCAGCACTCAGACCAGCCATGCCGAAAGCCAAGAAACAATCCAGTTGGGACAGCCCCATTGCAGACAAAGAAGCCACAGCTTTGCTGGAGGCAGCAACAACCCCCAGTGATCGTGCACGCCTCACAGCTGTGCAGGCTCCCCATGCAGGGGACTTCCTTTTGGCAGTCCCTATGTCTGCGACAGGCACACGTCTTGATCCGCAGGAGCTCCGTATTGCAGTCGCTCTCCGTCTTGCTGCCCCTATCCACACTGTTCATAGGTGTATTTGCGGCGAGGCAGATGCTGACGAATATGGATTGCATGGCCTGCACTGTGGAAAATCTGGTGGTTGGCACACTAGACACGACGAAGTAAACGACATCATTAAAAGAAGCCTTGCCTCTGCCCAGTGTCCAGCGGAGAGAGAGCCCCGCAACCTTCTGAACCGTGACTCTGTTAGCTTTGCCGGCCGACCAGACGGAATCACACTGCGTCCGTGGAAGGGTGGCAGACAGTTGGCATGGGACTATACTTGCGTATCCACCCTGGCAGCCACATACATCAACCTCTCTGCCGGCACAGCAGGAGCCGCGGCGACACACAGATAAAGAGACAAGTCAGCCAAGTATAGGCAATTAGATCATCGGTACAACTTCGTTCCAATAGGGTCTGAGACCCTAGGCCCATGGGGAGAGAGTGCAAGAAGGTTTCTAAAGGATCTTGGTTCCAAGCTCATTGACACCACAAGAGACCCTAGAGCGGCAGGTTTTCTCTTTCAGCGCCTCAGTGTCGCGATGTTGGCATCTTCATGTTCAGGCCTTGTTCTTACTCTCATGGTGCTCAGAGTGAATAGTTCCGTTATAAATACCCAAATAACGAAACTATTCACTCTAAACTAGTGGGTAAGGCTTACCATTAGCTATTGGAAGGGAAAGCTCTCAGCCTGCTAACAGGAGTTAACAGTCGTTTGTTCCTGATACTCATCTGTGTAAAAAACAAATCCTATTTTGAGTAAATTTGTTCGTCTTCATTCGTAGTCGAAAATAAAGTTATTTAACAGCCAATGACTAAGCGTGTGTGGATGTGAATGATGTGACCTTCAAAAATGCTAATCTTTGTAAGTTGAACTGTGAATGGAGGAAATGTTTAAAACGAATCTTGGGTATCCATCCCCGCAGCAGTCATTGCACTCTTATATCAATCAGGCTTGATGTCCACACTTGAAGAAATAGTTCACAAACGAATTATATCCTTTTGTCTCAAGGGAAGCACCGATCAATCAAACTCAATTAATCAATTTGTCAGGCACTCACTTGTCACTGGCCACTCCAACTTTTCAAGAAACATGAAGTTACTTGTCAGGATATACAACTTAAAGAATTATACACATATATAATGGTGCAGTAGGTATACTGGATAGAATACGACAACTATTGAGCAGAGAAAGTAGGACGACTCCCAGGTGGATAATTCGAGTTTTGAAAGATCTACTGTCATAGAGAGATTACTGACTGACAGGCATCTTGAGACCTATTGAAGGTAGAGCTAAGTTGCATGTATGTGTGTGTGTTGGGAGTGATTTTGATCCGGGATAGTCCGAGAATATGTTGACTGGGTGTTCTGAGGGTGTGATTATTTGGTTTAGTTCATTCACTGATTAGTTTATAACAGTTTCTTAACATTTCATTCTTATCGTCAGATATTCACGTTATGTTGTTATCATGATTTTCTCTTAGATAAATAATTTACTGTAAACGTATGTTAACTAACTTAACTATAAACACACATTTATTAATAAAGTATTGAGTTGAATTGAATCATAGAGATTTACTCATAGAAGCAAAACTTCTTCAAGATTCAAATTGATATTATGAACTAAAAGAGTGAAGAGAATTAAAAATATTTTGTTACAATATTCCAGTGTACAAAAACATACCCTAACCCCTTCCTGGTTAAGGAACCAGCAAGCGGAAGTCTACCCAAAAAACCTTCAGGTAGACAAGGGCTGGAGTTAGGGTCAGCACCATGCTGGGACGACGACCAGTCGACGTGTTGACTCTGAAATATGAAGCCCTGCGTCATCTATTTATGAAGGCGCTGAGTTAGTGTTAGAGTTAAGTGGCCATTCGTGTGCAAGGTAAACAGGAGAGGTGCCAAGCGAATCACCTGCGGAACACCCAGCTGACTGTGATACAGGACTCCCGGGCGTATCAACCACCAAGTTATTCGCCATTTGGGACAAGTACGGAATTAAAAGAATCTTTGCTAGGTGTGTCACGTAGTCTTATGGGCTGCGTAGATGGCTCATAATCGCAGATACCATATATATATTATACGACGTATATATATATTCCAGGTGGTTCCGAGATGCCTAACAGGCGCTGGAAAAGGTGCTACGCGACCATCAATAATATGTAGTTCAGGGATATATAGTGATGGAGATACCTGTAGATTCTCAAATATGAGTTAATTACTTGATATTTTTAATCACTTAAAAAAGTTAATACCAAGTGACTCATTGACATCAAATGATTGAAAAAATACAATAGATCTCAAAGATACAAGAGGGCTCAAAGATACAAGAGGGCTCAATTATACAAGATGTCTCAATAATACAAGGCTCAACGCTAAATAATTCAACTTCCACAGAAATATCCACCGCTGAGGCGGTGGATATTTCTGGATATTTAAGGATATTTGAAACTGTGTATGGAGTCAGTCTCCACCACATCACTTCTTAGTGCATTCCATTTATTAACTACTCTGACACTGAAAAATTCTTTGTAACGTCTCTGTGGCTCATCTTGGTATTAAGTTTCCACCTGTGTCCCCTTGTCCGTGTCCCACCCGTGCTGAAGAGTTTGTCTTTGTCCACCCTGTCAATTCCCCTGAGAATTTTGTAGGTGGTTATCATGTCTCTCCTTACTCTTCTGTTTTCCAGGGATGTGTGGTTCAGCCCCTTTAGCCTTTCCTCGTAGCTCATTCCTCTCAGTTCCGGGACGAGCCTGGTGGCATACAGCTGAATCTTCTCTAACTTTGTCTTGTGTTTAACTAGGTATGGACTCAAGGCTGGAGCTGCATACTACAGGATTGGTCTTACATAAGTGGTATACAGGGTTCTGAAAGATTCCTTACACAAGTTTCTAAAGGCAGTTCTTATGTTAGCCAGTCTAGCATATGCCGCTGATGATATTCTTTTGACGTGGGCCTCTGGGGACAGGTTCGTTGTGATGTCAACCCCCAAATCTTTCTCTCTATTTGACTCTTGCAGGATTTCACCTCCCAGATGATACCTTGTGTTCAGCCTCCTGCTCCCTTCGCCTAATTTCATCACCTTACACTTTCCTGAGTTGAACTTTAGCAGCCATTTTCTAGACCATTCCTCCAGTTTATCCAGATCATCCTGTAGTCTCTATCTATCTTCATCCGTCTTGATTCTTCTCATAATTTTTGCGTCATCAGCAAACATTGAAAGGAATGAGTCTATACCCTCCGGAAGATCGTTTACATATATTAGAAACAACATGGGTCCAAGTACTGAGCCCTGTGGGACTCCGCTGGTGACATCTCGCCACTCTGATGTCTCCCCCCTCACCGTTACTCGCTGTTTCCTGTTGCTTAAGTACTCCCTTATCCACTGGAGCACCTTCACTTTTACTCCTACCTGTTGCTCCAACTTTTTTAACAGCCTTTTATGGGGTACTGTGTCAAAGGCTTTCTGGCAGACCAGGAAAATGCAGTCGGTCCACCCTTCTCTTTCCTGGCTAAATTTTGTTGCCTGGTCATAAAATTCTATTAAACCTGCGAGGCACGATTTACCATCCCTGACCCATGTTGGTGGTGCGTTACAAAGTTATTTCCCTCCAGATGCTCTATGAGCCTTTTCCCCTCGATCTTCTCCATCACCTTGCATGGTATACAAGTTAAGGAAACTGGCCTGTAGTTCATTGCCTCTTGCTTGTCACCCTTTGTGTGTGTGTGTGTGTGTGTGTGTGTGTGTGTGTGTGTGTGTGTGTGTGTGTGTGTGTGTGTGTGTGTGTGTGTGTGTGTGTGTGTGTGTGTGTGTGTGTGTGTGTGTACTCACCTAGTTGTACTCACCTAGTTGTGCTTGCGGGGGTTGAGCTCTGGCTCTTTGGTCCCGCCTCTCAACCATCAATCAACAGGTGTACAGGTTCCTGAGCCAATTGGGCTCTATCATATCTACACATGAAACTGTGTATGGAGTCAGCCTCCACCACATTACTTCCTAATGCATTCCATTTGTCAACCACTCTGACACTAAAATAGTTCTTTCTAATATCTCTGTGGCTCATTTGGGCACTCAGTTTCCACCTGTGTCCCCTAGTGCATGTGCCCCTTGTGTTAAATAGCCTGTCTTTATCAACCCTGTCGATTCCCTTGAGAATCTTGAATGTGGTGATCATGTCCCCTCTAACTCTTCTGTCTTCCAACGAAGTGAGGTTCAATTCCCGTAGTCTCTCCTCGTAGCTCATACCTCTCAGCTCGGGTACTAGTCTGGTGGCAAACCTTTGAACCTTTCCAGTTTAGTTTATGCTTGACTAGATATGGACTCCATGCTGGAGCCCCATACTCCAGGATTGGTCTTACATATGTGGTATATAATGTTCTGAAAGATTCCTTACGCAAGTTTCTAAAGGCCGTTCTTATATTAGCCAACCTGGCATATGCTGCTGATGTTATCCTCTTGATATGAGCTTCAGGGGACAGGTGTCCGCTCGGCCGACCGGCTCCCGGTCGGCCGGGAGCCGGTCAACCGAACCACTCTGGTAGGTAAGTTCAACTAGGTGAACACACACACACACACACACACACTCATGCCCACACCTTCCCCTCACCAACACCTATCCTCCTATCCACACCATGCTTACCACTCTGACTCCATCCTCTCCCTGATCGCCGCCTACTCCCTGACCTTCCCAAACTCCCTGATCCCTGCCCAACTCTCTAACCCCCCCCTACCCACTCCTCAACCCCTGCCCTCTTCCTGACCCCCCAACCACTCCTTGACCTCCAGCCACACCCTAACATCCACCCACTCCCTGATCCCCACTCACGCCAGGACTCCCACCTACTCCCTCCCATCACTGAAGTAGACAGCTTAATTATTTCCGACTCTCTTTCCTCACTACTAGCAATAAACAGTTTGCAATCAAGTAATAACGTGCTTGTCTCAGAAGCCAGACATAGATATATAAGCCTACTTAACAAGGGGTTAAATATCAAAATGTTGTAGATTCCTTCTCACATTGGCCTGCAGGAACATGATAAAGTTCACGCCCTTGCTAAGCTTGCAGTAAATAAAGAGTTATCAAATAGGTCCCTTAAAAGTGTCATTAGACGAAAATTCCTGGATGAATTTGAAGACAGTAGAACAGTGCAAACTGGAACTAGCAAGTCCACTGTTTATCACAATGAAATGTGTGAAGTAAAACATGTGTATGGGGCAAGTAACAAAGTCAGTAGACTAACAGACGTTGTCACAGCTCGAATAACACTTGGCTACATGTATCTCTGGCAGTTCGGCTTGTATAAGGATCTAGATGAAGTAAAGTGAAAAGTATGTGGATAAAGACGGGAACTCGCACACTCGAACACTATATCTTGGATTGTAGTAAAATTGAGCCATTTTTCATAAATCTAAACTCACGCTGTATGATATGCAACCTATGTTATTTCTAAGGATAAAATACCTGAAATCTTTGCACTGTGTCAATATTTCGCTCCCAGTAGATAAACGACATACGAGATTAAGAAACAAGTAGTGTAATGTGAAGACAAATAACAAACAGAAGCTCCTCTATGATTGTAATATCTCCATTGCTCAAACATTCTGTGTTAGTGATAAGACCTACCATTAATGTATAATGACTTACTGTTATTATATAGCTCTTGAAATAGAACATTCTCTGTAACTAGCTGACATTGTAGTTATAAGGTGTGAAGGATAGATGAAATTGTTTATGTAATAATCTCCGTTGAGGTCTGATAAAGACCTTTTTTGCCCTCTGTAATGTTTTTTTTTTGCGCTACCGCTCACAGCATGAGTATGGGGTGCACAATAAACTAGCCGCCTCTGGTGGCAACAATCAAATCAGATCCCTGTCACTGAGATCTCTGGGAAAAGGGTGACCCGGAAGATCCTGAAGGTTTTGTACACGAACGCCGACGGACTTGCAAAGAATACCGAGGAAATTAATGAAAGAGTAATTGAAAATGACCCAGATTTTATGGCAATAGTGGAGACGAAAATAAACGATACTATCTCCGATGCAATACTCAGAGCAGGATTCCACGTGATAAGGAAATAAAGACAGCAGAGGCAAGGAGGAGGAGCTGCACTCCTAGTAAAACGAGAATGGAAGTTCGAAGAAATCGAAAATCAGAGTGAAAACTCATACACAGACTGCATCATTAAGACACTCAGAACAGACGGAAAAAGAATTGTGGTCCGGGTAATTTACAACCCACTGCCAAACAACAGAAGACCCAGGCAGGAATATGATGACAACAACAAAGCATGCATAGTGGCATTGCAGAGAGCAGCAACAGTGGCACACAGAATGAGAGCTAAACTTCTAGTCATTGGGGACCTAAATCATGGAGAGATTGACTGGGAGTCCAGAAATTCTCATGGTGTGGAGGAAACGTGGGGAGTGAAATTAGTGGAAGTTGTAGAAAGAAACTTCTTAACACATGTAATGGAGGACACAAGAGAAAGGGGAAGATACATCAAATCTACTGGACTTCATCACCCAAGACAAGGAAGACATTGAGAACTTAGAGCATGAAATACCACTAGAAATGAATTGGAACTATCAGGGGAAAGCGCCAAGCCAGTACAACTACAAAGCACTTGGAAGGGGTCAGGATAAGGATTTGGGATGGGACGGGGGGAAAAAATGGTGCCCAACCACTTCGAAATACCACTAGGAGGAATTGACCATTGTGTCCTGGTATTGGATAGCATGATGGAACTCAGAACAGTGGCTATAAGACAAGGAGTCAGGGAAGGTAGAGTAGACAATAAAAAAGGAGACTACATGAAAGTAAGAGAGTATCTGGGAATTGTTTAATGGGAGGAGGAACTCGGAGGGGAAGAAGGTCCAGGAAACGATGGACCAAGTAAAACTGAGGTGCAAAGAAGCAGAAGAGAGATTCATACCACCATTAAGGGAAAAAAGTAGGAGTGCATATAATAACTCGTTGTTCAATAGACAGTGCTGGGAAGCAGAAGCATAAGCAGTTGGGAGGGAGGGAAGTATCAGGAAAAAGCGCCAAACCATGACGACTATATAGCAGGAGTGAGTGGAAGAAATACAGAGGGGAAAGGACAGAGGTAAACCGGGTTAGATGCAACAGGGCCAGGAACGACTACATGAACATAAGATTAGCAGGAAGAAACTATGAAAATGATATTGCCTCCAAAGCAAAGAGACAACCGAAACTCCTACATTGCCATATAAGAAGGAAAATGACAGTGAATGACCAGGTTACGAGAAAGGGGAGGCCAGAATAAAGAAAATGATAAAGAAATTTGTGAGGAACTCAATGCCAGCTTCCATGGCGTGTTCACTACTGAGACTGAACAATATACAGCTCCCAGAGCTAAATGAGGAAGCAGCCCCTGAAAAGAAACTTTTTAAATATTGAGGTAACAGTGGAGGAAGTAAGCATACAACTAGCATCATTGGGTGTAGCTAAAGCTTCTGAGTCTAATAGAGTATGACCATGGATGTTAAAAGAAGCAGTACAGGGCATCAGCATACCTCTAGCGCTAATCTTTAAAGAGAACCCTTATAAGGGTGGGTATTGCCCAGCTGCTGGAAGAAGTCTAATGTGATGGCAATCTACAAGAAAGGAGATAGAGAAATAGTACTTAACTTAATCAGTGTCACTCACAAGCATCCCTTGCAAAGTTCTTGAAATAATTATAAGGCTAAGACTAGTTGCACACCTAGAAAGAATTGGGTTTGTAAGTAAACAACAACATGGATTTAGAGAAGGGAAATCATGCCTGACGAACCTCTTAGAGTTTTATGCTAAGGTAACGAAAATAAAACAAGACAGAGAACGATGGACAGATTGCATATTTCTGGACTTGCAAAAAGCCTTTCATACAATACCACATAGAAGGCTATTATACAAACTAGAGAGGTAAGCGGGAGTAGACGGAAACGCACTATCATTGGTAAGGAATTACAAGACAGGCAGGTGTCAGAGAGTGACAGTGAGGGGCGAGGAGTCGAACTGGCGTAGAGCATAGAGCAATAAGCGGGGTGCCTCAATGATTGGTACTGGGTCCCATACTATTCCTCATATATGTAAACGTCTTGACTGCAGGAGTTGAGTCTTATATGTCTATGTTTGCAGATGTTGCAAAACTAATGAGGAGGATTGAGACAGATAAGGACTGTAAGAATTTCCAAGAAAATTTGAACAAGCTGCAGAGATGGTCTGAGAAATGGCTGCTAGATTTCAACACCAGCAAGTGAAAGGAGATGGTAACGTGGATCAGGAGCCAGGAGACCGAGAGGCCGATACATGATGAAGGGAAACTACCTCCCTAAAATGATTGGGGAAAAGACCTGGGAGTGGACATAACACCAAACCTAACTCCAAAAGCTCATATAAATACAATAACGTGAATCGTATACAACGGCAAAAGTCAGATCATCCTCCAGAAACTAGAATAAGGAGGCTTTTAGATCACTGTATACCGCCTATGTGAGGCCAGTCATAGAGCATGCCGACCCATCTTGGAGCCCCCATCTAAAAAAAAAATCACATAAGGAAGCTCGAAAAAGTGCAGAAGTTTGCAACGTGACTCGTCCCAGAGTTGCGAGGAATGAGGTACGAAGAGAGACTGAAGAAGCTAAACCTGACAACGTTAGAAAGGAGGAGGCAGAGGGGGGAATTGATACTGGCGTATAAACTACTAAGAGGGATTGATAGGGTGAAAACAGAGGAATTGTGTACAATGAATATCAACACAACAGGGGCAAGGATGGAAGCTTGCAACTCAGATGACTGGTGTCGTAATCCTAAGGGCCTGGGGTTCGATCCCCGGCAGAGACAGAAACAAATAGGCAGAGTTTCTTTCGCCCTGGTGCTCCTGTTAACTTAGCAGTAAATAGGTACCTAGGAGTTAGACAGCTGCTACGGTCCACTTCCTTGGGATGTGTGTCTGTGTGTGTGTGTGTGCGAGTCTAAGAGAAATGTATGTAGTAGCCACAATAGAGGAAAAATAAATAGGTTAGATAGCCGGGGTACAGGAACTAATAGCTCGATTCTGCAAATACAAATAGTAAATACAAATAATAAATACACACTCCTTGACACCCACTGACACACACACACACACATACACACACACACACAATTGGTTGACAAATGGAATGCATTAGGAAGCGATGTGGTGGAGGCTGACTCCATACACAGTTTCAAGTGTAGATATGATAGAGCCCAATAGGCTCAGGAAACTGTACACCTGTTGATTGACGGTTGAGAGGCGGGACCAAAGAGCCAGAGCTCAACCCCCGCAAGCACAACTAGGTGAGTACAACTAGGTGAGTACACACACATACACACACACACACACACACACACACCACACACACACACACACACACACACACACACACACACACACACACACACACACACACCACACACACACACATGAGACTGCTGTACCGCACATGAGACTGCTGTTCAAACTCGAGAGGCAGGCGGGGGTAGGGGGAAAGGTCCTAGCATGGATAAGGAACTACCTAACAGGAAGGAGCCAAAGAGTTACGGTAAGGGGCGAGAAGTCGGACTGGCGAACAGTAACAAGTGGAGTACCACAAGGATCGGTGCTGGGACCAATTCTATTTCTTGTATATGTTAACGATATGTTTACGGGTGTAGAGTCCTACATGTCGATGTTTGCGGATGACGCAAAGTTGATGAGAAGAGTTGTGACAGATGAGGATTGCAGGATCCTCCAAGAAGACCTGAACAGGTTGCAGAGATGGTCAGAGAAATGGCTACTGGAATTCAACACGAGCAAATGTAAAGTTATGGAAATGGGACTAGGAGATAGGAGACCAAAGGGTCAGTACACAATGAAGGGGAACAGCCTACCTGTGACGACGCGCGAAAGAGACCTGGGTGTGGACGTAACACCTAATCTATCTCCTGAGGCACATATAAATAGGATAACGACAGCAGCGTACTCTACACTGGCAAAAGTTAGAACATCATTCAGAAACCTAAGCAAGGAGGCATTTAGGGCGCTTTACACTGCCTACGTGAGGCCAGTCTTAGAGTATGCCGCCTCATCATGGAGTCCCCATCTGAAGAAGCATATAATGAAGCTGGAAAAGGTTCAGAGGTTTGCAACGAGACTCGTCCCTGAGCTACGAGGGATGGGGTATGAGGAGCCCTGAGGGAACTGTGCCTTACGACACTAGAAAGAAGAAGGGAGAGAGGGGACATGATAGGAACGTATAAAATACTCAGAGGGATTGACAGAGTGGACATAGACGAAATGTTCACACGGAATAGTAACAGAACGAGGGGACATGGATGGAAGTTGGAAACTCAGATGAGTCACAGAGATGTTAGGAAGTTTTCTTTTAGCGTGAGAGTAGTGGGAAAATGGAATGCACTCAAGGAACAGGTTGTGGAAGCAAATACTATTCATAATTTTAAAACCAGGTATGATAGGGAAATGGGACAGGAGTCATTGCTGTAAACAACTGATGCTCGAAAGGCGGGATCCAAGAGTCAATGCTCGATCCTGCAGACACATATAGGTGAGTACATATAGGTGAGTACACACAAAAGAGTTAGGGGGGACATGTTCACCACATTTAAGATTCTGAAGGGAATTGATAGGGTAGATAAAGACAGGCTATATAACACAAGGGGCACACGCACAAGGGACACAGGTGGAAACTGAGTGCCCAAATGAGCCACAGAGATATTAGAAAGAACTTTTTTAGTGTCAGAGTGGTTGACAAATGGAATGCATTAGGAAGTGATGTGGTGGAGGCTGACTTCATACACAGCTTCAAGTGTAGATATGATAGAGCTCAATAGGCTCAGGAATCTGTACACCTGATGATTGACGGTTGAGAGGCGGGACCAAAGAGCCAGAGCTCAACCCGCACAAACACAACTAGGTGAGTACACACACACACACACACACACACACACACAAAGTGTGTTTGTGGCAGAGGCAGAAAAAAATGAGCAGAGCATCTTTCACCCTGATGCATTTGTCCACCTAGCAGTAAATAGGTACGTAGGAGTTAGACAGCTGCTACGGCCTGCTTCCTGGTGGTGGTGTGTGTGTGTGTATGTGTGTGTGTGTATGTGTATACTTACCTAATTGTACACACCTATTGTTGCCTGCAAGATCGAGCACTGACTCTCGGATTCTGCCTTTCCAGCCATTGGTTGTTTACAGCAATGACTCCTGTCCCATTTCCCCATCATATCTAATTTAAAAATTATGAATAGAATTTGCTTCTGAAAAGAATCTGTCTTCCAGTGGCGTGAGGTGCATTTCCCGCAGCCTTTCCTCGTAACTCATGCCTCTTAGTTCTGGGACTAGTCTAGAGGCATACCTCAGAACATTTTCCAGCTTCGCCTTGTGCTTGACATGGTACGGGCTCCATGCTGGGGCCGCATACTCCAGGAGTGGTCTTACATAAGATGTTCACAAGGTTCTGATTGATTCCTTACACAGGTTCCTGAAGGCTGTTCTGATGTTAGCCAGCCTCGAGTATGCCGCAGATATAATTCTTTTTATCACATGAGACCAGAAGACATGGCAGGATGTGCAGAATACCCCCGTTGAAAAGCAGAGGTGCAACAGGTACTCTGAGAGAGAACTCTATCAACATCAGGGGCCCGAGACTGTTCAACACGCTTCCGCTACACATAAGGAGCATAACTGGCAAACTCCTCCCAGTGTTCAAGAGAGAACTGGATAAGAACCTCCAAAGGATACCTGATCAACCAGGCTGTGACACATACGTCAGGCTGCGAGCATCCGCTTCAAACAGCCTGGTTGATCAGTCCAGCAACCAGGAGGCCTGGTCGACGACCGGGCCGCGGGGACGCTAAGCCCCAGAAGCACCTCAAGGTAACCTCAAGGCATCAGGAGACAGGTTTGGTGGGATATCAACTACAAGATCTTTCTCTCTGTCCGTTTCATGAAGGACTTCATCTACCCATTCTGTATTCTGGGTCGGGCCTCCTGTTTCCACCGCCTAGGTTCATTATCTTGCATTTTCTCGGGTTGAACTTCATTAGCCATTTGTTGGACCATTCATTCAGTCTGTCTAGGTCATCTTGTAGCCTCCTACTATCTTCCTCTGTTTTAATCCTCCTCATAATTTTTGCATCATCAGCAAGCAATGAGAGGAACGATTCTGTATCCACTGGGAGCTCATTTACATATATCCGAAACAGTATAGGTCCAAGGACGGAACCCTGCAGGACTCCACTGGTGACGCCTCGCCAATCAGAGACCTCACCCTTCTCAGTTACTCGCTGTCTTCTATTGCTTAGGTAATCCCTTATGCAATGGAGTACCTTCCCTTTCACTCCTGCCTGCATCTCCAGCTTTTGCACTTGCCTCTTGTGTGGTACTGTATCAAAGGCGTTCTGGCAGTCCAAAAATATGCAGTCTGCCCGCCCCTCTCTTTCTTGCCTATTTTTTGTTGCCTGATCGTAGAATTCAATTAATCTTGTGAGGCAGGACTTGCCATCCCTGAACCCATGTTGATGCTGTGTTACAAAGTTCTTTCTCTCCAGATGTACCACTAGCTTTTTTCGCACAAACTTCTCCATCAGCTTGCATGGTATGCAAGTCAGGAACATTGGTCTGAAGTTCAGAGCCGCCTGTCTATTCCCTTTTTGTATATTGGGACTACATTAGCCGTCTTCCAAATTTTTGTCAGTTCCCCCTGTTACCAGTGATTTGTTATACACTATGGAGAGTGGCAAGCACAGTGCTTCTGCTCCTTCTTTTAGTATCCAAGGGAAGATTCCATATGTGCCAATAGCCTTTGTCTCATCCAACTCTAGCAAAAGCTTACTTACATCCCCACCGCTAATCTCTAACTCTACTAGTATTGTCTGTTTAACTATTCCCTCTCTTAGCTTTGGAACTTCTCCTTGCTCTAATAGAAAGACCTCCGGGAATATGTTATTCAGTTCCTCACACACTTCCTTGTTGTTTGTTGTGAATCTGTCTGCCCCTATCACCAATTTCATTACCTGTTCCTTTACTGTTGTTTTTCTCCTGATGTGGTGGTGCAGCAATTTAGGTTGAGTCTTTGCCTTCCTTGCAAAGTCATTTTCGTATTGCTATTCTGCCTCTCTTCTCAACCTGATATATTCATTCCTGGCACTCTGGTATCTTTCTCTGCTCTGAAGTGTCCTGTAATATATATAGTTTCTCCACGCCCTTTTACTTTGCTGCTTAGCTAGCCTACAACTCTGATTAAACCATGGATTTCTCACCTGCGTTTCGTTGTTTTCCTTTTGGACCGGGACAAACTTGTCTGCTGCCTCCTTATACTTCTGCGTGAGGTAGTCCATCATGCCTTGAGCCGTCTTTTCCCTGCGCTCTGCTTCCTATGTTATATCTGTTAGGAATTTTCTTATCTCTTCATAGTTTCTCTTTCGGAATGCTAGCCTTTTGTATCCAATTCCCCTCCTCGAGTTCATCAATCCGTCTTCGACCAAATACTGAAACGTCAGTACACTGTGGTCGCTTATTCCTACTAGGGCCTTGAAACCGATTTCCTCATGTCGGAGTCGTTCAGAGTGAAGACTAGGTCAAGTCTCGCTAGTTCATCGTTTCCTCTCATTCTTGTGGGTTCCCCGAAATGCTGGCTTAAAAAGTTTATTGTTGCCACGTCTAATAGTTTAGCTCTCTATGTATCCTCACTTCCATACAGTTTCCTGTTCTCCTAGTCTATCCTTCCGTGACTGAAGTCCACCATGATGCACGGATGGGATCTATTTCTACAGGCAGCAGAGGCTGCCCTCACAATTATAGTGTTAACTGCCATGTTGTTGTTATCATACTCTTGCCTGGGTCTTCTGTCATTTGGTGTAGGTTTATACATTACTGCTACTACTACTCGTAGTCCTCCCATCGTCATTGTGCCAGTTATGTAGTCTCTGAAACCCTCACAGCCAGGAATAACCATCTCCTCGAAATTCCATTTTTTCTTATTAGTAGGGCCACTCCACCTCCTCCCTTTCCTTCTTCTTTTTTCCTTATAACGGCATAGTCCTGGGGAAAACACCGCATTCTTTATGATTCCGGAGAGTTTTGTCTCTGTGAGTCCAATTACATCCGGGTTCACTGCTCTTTCCCTTAGTTCACTTGCCTGGCTTGTAATCCCAGTTATGTTCATATATAGGTCCAAGGACTGATCTCTGTGAACTCCACTGCTGACTCCCCGCCACTCTGAGAACTCACCTCTCACATTGACTTGCTGTGTCCTGTTGCTCGGGTTACCTGGTTGATTATACCTGGTTGATGGGGTTCTGGGAGTTCTTCTACTCCCCAAGCCCGGCCCGAGGCCAGGCTCGACTTGTGAGAGTTTGGTCCACTAGGCTGTTGCTTGGAGCGACCCGCAGGCCCACATACCCACCACAGCCCGGCTGGTCCGGAACTCCTTGGAGGAATAAATCTAGTTTCCTCTTGAAGATGTCCACGGTTGTTCCGGCAATATTTCTTATGCTTGCTGGGAGGGTGTTGAACAACCGCGGACCTCTGATGTTTATACAGTGTTCTCTGATTGTGCCTATGGCACCCCTGCTCTTCACTGGTTCTATTCTGCATTTTCTTCCATATCGTTCACTCCAGTACGTTGTTATTTTACTGTGTAGATTTGGGACCTGGCCCTCCAGTATCTTCCAGGTGTATATTATTTGATATCTCTCTCGTCTTCTTTCTAGTGAATACATTTGGAGAGCTTTGAGACGATCCCAATAATTTAGGTGCTTTATCGCGTCTATACGTGCTGTATATGTTCTCTGTATTCCCTCTATTTCAGCAATCTCTCCTGCTCTGAAGGGGGAAGTGAGTACTGAACAGTACTCAAGACGGGACAGCACAAGTGACTTGAAGAGTACAAGCATTGTGATGGGATCCCTGGATTTGAAAGTTCTCGTAATCCATCCTATCATTTTTCTGGCTGTCGCAATATTTGCTTGGTTATGCTCCCTAAACGTTAGGTCGTCAGACATCATTATTCCCAAATCCTTTACATGTTGTTTTCCTACTATGGGCACATTTGATTGTGTTTTGTACCCTGTATTATGTTTAAGGTCCTCATTCTTACCGTACCTGAGTACCTGAAATTTGTCACTGTTAAACATCATATTATTTTCTGATGCCCAGTCGAAAACTTTATTAATATCAGCTTGAAGTTTTTCAATGTCTTCAGCCGAGGTAATTTTCATACTGATTTTTGTGTCGTCTGCAAAGGATGATACGAAGCTGTGACTTGTATTTTTGTCTATATCTGATATAAGAATAAGGAAAAGCAGCGGTGCAAGGACTGTACCCTGAGGTACAGAGCTTTTAACTGCACTTGGACTAGATTTTATATGGTTGACCGTTACTCGCTGAGTCCTATTTGACAGAAAACTGAGGTGTGGTGTACCAGTGGTGTACCTTCCCTTTCACTCCTGCCAGCATCTCCAGTTTGTGCACTAGTCTCTTATGTGGTACTGTGTTAAAGACTTTCTGGCAGTCTAGAAATATGCAGTCTGCCCAGCCCTCTCTCTTTTGCCTAATTTTTGTTGCCTGGTCATAGAACTCACTTATACCTGTTAGGCATGATTTGCCATCTCTGAACCCATGTTGATGTTGCGTTACAAAGTTCTTACGCTCCAGATGTTCTACTAGCTTTTTCGCACACTCTTCTCCATCACCTTACATGGAATGCAAGTTAGGGACACTGGCCTATAGTTCAGTGATTCCTGCCTATCACCCTTCTTGTATATTGGAACTACATTGGCCGTCTTCTAAATTTTTGTCAGTTCACCTGTTACCAGTGATTTTTGTACACCATGGAGAGTGGTAGGAAAAGAGCTTCTGCACCTTCCTTTAGAATCCACGATGAGATTTATCTGGGTCTATAGCCTTTGTCACATCCAAATCTAGCAGATGGTTCCTCACCTCTCCACTGGTAATCACAAACTCCTGTAGTGGTGTCTGATTTGATATTCCCTCCTTTATCTCTAGGACTTCTCCTTGCTCTGAAGTGAAGACCTCCTGGAATTTTTTATTGAGTTCCTCGCACACTTCCTTGTCGTTTGTAGTGAATCTTTCTGCCCCCATCATCAGTTTCTTTACCTGTTCCTTAACTATTGTTTTCCTGGCACCCTAGTATCTTTCTTAGCTCTCCAGTGTTCTGTTGATCCTATAGTTTTTCCACACCCTTTTACTTAGTTGCTTTTCTAGCTTACATCTCTGATTAAACCATGGGTTTCTCATCTGCATTTCATTTGTTTCCTTTAGGACTTTGACGAACTTGTCTGCTGCCTCCTTACACTTCTGTGTGACGTAGTCCATCATGTCATTAACCGTCTTTCTTCTGAGCTCTGTTTTCCAAGCAATATCAGTTAGGAATTTTCTTATCTACTCATAGTTTCCCTTCCGGAATGTCGGCCTCTTGCTTTCTGGTTCCGTCCTTGAGTACATTAACCCCTTCTTCGACCAGATACTCAAACAACAGTACACTGTGATCACTCATACCCACGGGAGGCTTCAAGGCCGATTTCCCTTATGTCTGAATCGTTCAGAGTGTAAAATCGTGCTGGTTCATCATTACCTCTCATTCTCGGGGGACCCTTGACATGTTGACTTAAAAGGTTTCTAGTCGCCACCTGCAACAGTTTCACTCTCCATATTTCCTCACCTCCATGCGGTTCTTTGTTTTCACAGACTATCCTTACGAGATTAAAGTCCCCCATTATGAGCAGATGGGATCGATTTCTACAGGCAGCAGCGGCTACTCTCTCAAATATAGTGTTAACTGCTATGTTGTTTCTGTCATAATCTTGCCTGGGTCTTCTTTCATTTGGTGGTGGGTTATATATCACTGCTACTACTACTCTTGGTTCTCCCATCGTCATGGTGCCTGTTTTGAAGTCTCTGAACCCTTCGCAGCCCGGAATAACCATCACCTCAAAACTCCTTTCATTTCCCATTAGTAGAGCCACTCTGCCTCCTCCCCTTCTCCCTCTCTTTTCTTATTACAGTGTAGTCCTGGAGAAACACCGCATTCATTATGATTCCTGAGAGTTTTGTTTCTGAGTCCAATTACATGTGGGTTTACTTCTTGTTCTCTTTCCCTAAGATCACTAGCCTTGCTTGTAATCCTATCTATGTTCGAGTACATGACCTTGAAGCTGACTCTCTTCTATCCTTTCTCAATTTCTGTTGTTTCCAGTGGAGTTGGAGTGCAAGGGGTGTCTGGGGTGGGAAGGAGTTGGAAGGAGGACCTTGGGGTATGGGATGTGAGGAGACTGGCAGGATCTGATACTGAGGGGCTAAGGGGGCCCTTAGGTGGTGTGGCTAAGGAGGTCTTGGTTTGGGAGTTAATTAGGGCATGGGATGGGGGAGCAGGAGGGGCATGTGGTAGGAGGTCATGGGTTGGGGTATGCAGAGGAGACTGTGGTGGGGTGGGGGGAGAGGAGCCTGGGGAGATGGGGGCTGGGAGGAAGGGGGGAGGGCAGGAAGAAATTCATTGAGTCGGGGAAATGGGAAGGGCATGGGCTGGAGGAACAGAGGAGGTCATGGGGGCACGGGAACAGGGAGGACCTGGGGTAGGGGTTGGGGAAGAAAAGGGGCAGTGGGGTGAATATGGAGGGTCTGGGATCAAGGAACATGGGGGCCTGGTATGGAGAGGATCTTTACTGACTGGGGAGGTGCAAGTGATTGGTGGGTGATAGCTGTGGGGTTCGATGGTGGGAGGCTTCTGTTAAATCCTCCCTGGGGGGTGCTGGCTTGCTGGTGGGGGGATTCCCACTCCCCTCTGAGGTTCCTGGAGATACTGAGCCGAGTCCTGTGGCTCCCATATACTCACCCCTTTCTTTGCGTCTCCTCCTTGTTTCTGCAGCCTTCCTTCTCTCTTCCCTCGTCATGTCCCTTTGGAGAAAAACGTCCTCGTATCCCCCCTAACCTCACAAGTCTCCTCTTACTGGATAGGAAGAGCATGAGTGTGTGTGTGTGTGTACTCACCTAGTTGTACTCACATAGTTGTTCTTGCGGGGGTTGAGCTCTGGCTCTTTGGTCCCGCCTCTCAACCGTCAATCAACTGATATACAGATTCCTGAGCCTACTGGGCTCTGTCATATCTACATTTGAAACTGTGTATGGAGTCAGCCTCCTTTACATCACTTCCAAGTGCATTCCATTTACAAAGTACTCTGACACTGAAAAAGTTCTTTCTAATGTCTCTGTGGCTCATTTGAGTACTCAGCTTTTATCTGTGTCCCTTTGTGCGTGTGCCACCCGTGTTAAATAATCCATCCTTGTCCACCCTGTCGATTCCCCTGAGAATTTTGTATGTGGTGATCATGTCTTCCTAGCTCTTCTGTCTTCCAGCGACGTGAGGTGCAGTTCATGTAGTCTGTCCTCATAACTCATGCCTCTTAGTTCTGGGACTAACCTAGTGGCATACCTCTGAACTTTTTCCAGCTTCGTCTTGTGCTTGACCAGATACGGTCTCCATGATGGGGCTGCATACTCCAGGACTGGCCTTACATATGTGGCATATAAGGTTCTGAAGGATTCTTTACACAGGTTTCTGAAAGCAGTTCTGAGGTTAGCCTGCCTAGCATTGGCCGCTGATGTTATTCTTTTGGTTTGGGCTTCAGGGGACAGGTTTGGCGTGATATCAACTCCCAGAGCTTTCTCTCTGTCCGTTTCGTGAAGGACTTCATCTCCCATTCGGATTCCAGCGACTAGCTTCCTATTTCCTCCTCCTAGTTTCATTACCTTACATTTACTTGGCTTGAACTTTAGTAGTCATTTGTCGAACCATTCCTTCAATTTTTCTAGGTCATCTTGTAGCCTCATACTATCCACCTTTGTCCTGATCCTTCTCATAACTTTTGCATCATCAGCTAACATCGAGAGGAATGAGTCAATTCCTTCTGGGAAATCATTTATGTATATCACAAACAGTATAGGTCCAAGAACTGATCCCTGTGGGACTCCACTGGTGACTCCCCGCCATTCCGAGACCTCACCCCTCACGGTGACTCGCTGTGTCCTGTTGCTTAGGTACTCACTTATCCAGTGGAGTACTCTCTTTCTTTCCCACACACACACAAACTGTACTCACCTATTTGTGCTTGCGGGGGTTGAGCTTTGGCTCTTTGGTCCCGCCTCTCAACTGTCAATCAACTGGTGTACAGATTCCTGAGCTTACTGGGCTCTATCATTTCTACATTTGAAACTGTGTATGGAGTCAGCCTCCACCACATCACTGCCTAATGCATTCCATCCGTTAACTACTCTGACACTGAAAAAGTTCCTTCTAACGTCTCTGTGGCTCATGTGGGTACTCAGTTTCCACCTGTGTCCCCTTGTTCGCGTCCCACCAGTGTGTGAATAGTTTATACTTGTTTTCCCGGTCGATTCCTCTGAGGATTTTGTAGGTTGTGATCATATCTCCCCTTACTCTTCTGTCTTCCGGTGTCGTAAGGTGCATTTCCCGCACCCTTTCCTCATAACTCATGTCTCTTAGTTCTGGGACTAGTCTAGTGGCATACTTTTGGACTTTTTCCAGCTTCGTCTTGTGCTTGACAAGATACGGGCTCCATGCTGGGGCCGCAT
This sequence comes from Procambarus virginalis, assembly GCA_020271785.1. NCBI lineage: Eukaryota > Metazoa > Arthropoda > Malacostraca > Decapoda > Cambaridae > Procambarus > Procambarus virginalis. The sequence continues at coordinate 20,147,303 of WNGS01111181.1, forward strand.
ACTCCAGGATTGGTCTTACATATGTGGTGTACAAGATTCTGAATGATTCCTTACACAGGTTCCTGAAAACTGTTCTGATGTTAGCCAGCCTTGCATATGCCGCAGACGTTATTCTTTTTATATGGGCTTCAGGAGAGAGGTTTGGTGTGATATCAACTCCTAGATCTTTCTCTCTGTCCGTTTCATTAGGTACTTCATCTCCTATTCTGTATGCTGTGTCTGGCCTTCTGTTACCACTGCTTAGTTTTATTACTTTGCATTTACTCGGGTTGAACTTCAACAGCCATTTGTTGGACCATTCACTCAGTCTGTCTAGGTCATATTGTAGCCTCCTATTGTCGTCCTCAGTTTCAATCCTCCTCATAATTTTTGCGTCATCGTCAAACATTGAGAGAAGCGATTCTATACCCTCTGGGAGATCATTTACATATATCAGAAACAGTATAGGTCCAAGCACTGACCCCTACGGGACTCCACTCGTAACGTCTCGCCAATCTGAGACCTCACCCCTCACACTGACTCGTTGTCTCCTGTTGCTTAGGTACTCCTGAGGGGGTGAAGTCTCAGATTGACGAGACCTTACAAGTGGATTCCCACAGGGGTCAGTCCTTGGACCTATACTGTTTCTGATACATGTAAATGAGCTCCCAGAGGGTATAGTCTCGTTTCTCTCAATGTTTGCCGGTGATCCAAAAATTATGAGGAGGATTGAAACAGAGGATGATAGTAGGAGGCTACAAGATGACCTAGACAGACTGAGTGAATGGTCCTACAAATGGCTGTTGAAGTTCAACCCGAGTAAATACAAAGTAATGAAACAAGGCTGTGGAAACAGGAGGCCAGACACAGGATACAAAATAGGAGATGAAGTTCTTAATGAAACGGACAGAGAGAAAGATCTAGGAGTTGATATCACACCTGTTATGGACTCGTCGCTCTTGTCAGGGGGTAGAGTGGCAGTTCCAGAACCATCTAAGATTCCACACCCGAACTCCCGGGAATAGTGCGTAATGTGGACAATGCCATCTGGTGCTGGTATCTAGTACCTGCAAATGGCTAAAGATTCCTGCCTGGGTCAGCCAGAGGGGTCGTTGTGAGTGACCTCTAGTGTGTGCTACAGAACACAATGTCAACTCCCCAGTGGGTTAATGGTATTTCCTAGTTTAACCAGTATTGGCTAGGTCATTGATGACGTTTTGTGTCCACAGAGGTGAAGTCTGGGGGCAGCAGTACTGGAGAGGGCAGTCATCTTGGGCAGTCCACGGTCTCCTCACATGGTCCGGAAACGGCCAAGTAAGCCGCCGCCGATGAAGCAGTGTGGTAGCTGCTAGTGATTTAGTGATGAAAAAGATCGGCATACCTTTTGGACTGGCTTAGGGGAGAGACTGACAACAGGGAGGTGCTGTTGAGTAGTGCTGCTAGCTGGTCGCTAGAGACTGCTGCCAGGGATCGCTACCCCTGTATTGTGACCCCGCTCAGCGTGTGGATGAGTACTCTGCCAGCGAGTAGCTGGAGAGCGGTCGTGGGGGTACAGGCACCTCATGACAATGTCAGTGGGCTGGCCAACGTACAGGTAAACTCGCCGGTGTTCTTGCCAGTAAGGTTGGATACGCTACTGGACAGTGAAGAAATACTGAGGATTGATGAACTCTGCACGTGAGCACGTTTGATATCCTGAGCAAAAGGATGTACATAGGTGTAGAAATAGCCTATCTGTTCTTTATATATATTTATGGTGACGGTGTACATATATATAATATATATATATATATATATATATATATATATATATATATATATATATATATGTTGTACCTAGTAGCCAGAACGTCGTACTCGCCTACTATGCAAGGCCGATTTGCCTAATAAGACAAGTTTTCTGAATTAATATATTTTCTATAATTTTTTTCTTATGAAATGATAAAGCTACCCATTTCATTATGTATGAGGTCAATTTTTTTATTGGAGTTAAAATTAATATAGATATATGACCGAACCTAACCAACCCTACCTAACCTAACCTACTATCTTTATAGGTTAGGTTAGGTTAGGTAGCCGAAAAAGTTAGGTTAGGTTAGGTTAGGTAGGTTAGGTAGTCGAAAAAAACATTAATTCATGAAAACTTGGCTTATTAGGCAAATCGGGCCTTGATAGTAGGCTGAGAAGTGCGTTCTGGCTATTAGGTACGACATATATATATATATATATATATATATATATATATACTATATATATATATATATATTATATATATATATATATATATATATATATATAATATATATATATATTATATATATATATATATATATATGTCTCATTGAATATGACCGCATATTCTGTATTTACTATCTTCTGATTTAGGGCTTCTATCCCTCTAACTATTTTCTTAGCATCAGGGCTTAGCTGAAACAGGAGTTCTCCAAAACTCATTTTCGTAATTTCTGGGTGAAGAAAAGATGTGGATTACTATAGAATGTATTACACTTATTTAAACAATTTGCACGACGTTTCGAACCTCCATGGTTCATTTTCAAGTGAGGAAATGTTACAATGTGGTTTGATTATACCCGCACTGGGTCAGGTGATAAAACAATAAAGGTGAAAACATAGGGGATACATAGGGATACATAGGGGATAAATGGGGTGAAACATAGAGGTAACCGCAGAAGGCCTATTGGCCCATACGAGGCAGCTGGCATCTACATACAAAGATTAATCAGTGTAATTGGCCTGTTATGTTGAACATTGTCTTCTGTGTTGGCATCGTTATGTTCTGGTCTTGTCCTTACTCTCATTGTGGGAAGAGTAAATAGTTCCGTGATTTGGGTGTTCATGGTAGGTTGTTCTGTTCTTATGTGAATTGCTTCAAGAATTTGTAATCTTCTTGCATCTTGGGTTCTGTCTATTATGCATGTATTCTTGTTCAACATTTCTCTTGTTAGGGTGATGTCATGGGCTTGTCTCATGTGATTCCTAGGGGCACCGGATTGAAGATGGCATGTCAAACGCCTCGTCAGCTTGGTCGACGTCATACCTATGTACTTAGATTGAAGGTTACATCCTTCGTGGGGGCAAGTGTACATGTATACAACGCTTGACTGCTGTAGAGGGTTCTCTGTCGGCTTCGGGCTGTTTTTGATAAGGAGTTCGGAAGTCTTCTTGGTTTTATAGAATATTGTCAGGTTTATGTTTTGGTTAGGAGTAGTGCTTTTTACTCCTTTACGGATTATTTCTTTCATTATTCTTTCTTCTTTTGTATGTTCACTGTGCATGGTTGATTTGTAATATAATTTTATTGGAGGTATTGTGGTTTCTGTTCTAGGTTCTGGATTATACCAACGGTCCAAGTGTCTTCTTATAGCAGCGTTTATTCCGCGTTGCTATATCCATTGTTCACCAATACCTGAGTTACTCTTTCAAACTCTCTACTCACGTTGCTCCATTCAGAGCAGTGGGTAAGCGCTCGACGAATATAAGCATTGAGAACACTGGCTTTGTATCTTTGGGGGCACTCACTTCTACCGTTCAGGCATATCCTATGTTGGTGGGCTTGGTATATACGTTGGTGCTTAAAGAGGTTCCTGTTTTTGTTATTAGTACATCCAGAATGGCAGACTGTTATTTTCACTATTTTCATGTGTAAATCGGAGTACTGACTCTCTCTCTAGATGTCTTTTACGTACGTCAATTAGTTCATCTGAGTCTTTTTACTATNATGGAATGGCAAGGATAGAAGGCGTACATGGGTACTGAAGGGGTTACAGATGAAGAGGCTGCACACAACATTGAGAAGGTTTTCAGGTTGGGCTGGTACAACAGGGACAGAAACCGACTTATAAAGGTGGTGTTTGCAAACGAAACCACAAAGGAGGATATTCTAGAAAAGAAGAGTCGTCTCCCACATGTGGGGGATACAAACAAGTATTCCTGCAAGGGACAGGACGAAGGAGGAGAGAGCCAGGGCAGCAGAGGCAAGGAGGAAGCGCAGGGAGAGAGGAGCAAACCAGGAAATCACAGCCCCCAACACAGCAGTCCAGAGACAAGAGGGGAACCCAAAACCAGCATCCCAGCAACACCAGAGGGGGGGGGGCAACACCACCAACCCCTCTGCATAGAAACCTTCCTTCCCCTCACCCTACCTGCCCCCACCCAACCCTCCTCCTCCCCCCACCCATTCTGACCCAGACACCCCATCCCCATTCCCATCATGTCCCCCCCCCACCCCTTTCCCCCCAGTCCCCCCCAGTCCCCCTTCCCCTTCATCCATACCTCCCTATTCCTCCTCCCCCTCACCCCGTATCCTCCATGTCCCCCCTATCTCCTTAACCCACACCTACCCGTTCCCCTCCCCTTAAACCCCCACCCCCCACCCCAAAACCTCTCTGCGACCCTGCAAACCACCTCACAGATCCTCTCACCCACGGAACAGCTTCCCACACCAGTAGAATACTCGCAAGAAAGGGAATGTAAAATGAACAGAAGAAAGTGAGCTTCAAGGCGATGTACACTAACATAGATGGGATTACAAATAAAACTAGTGAACTTGGAGAGTGGGCACTAGAAGAAAACCCAGACATAATAGCACTCACAGAAACAAAGCTAACGAAAATAACAAAGCAGTGTTTCCACAGGGCTACTATGTAGTGAGGAAAGAGAGAGAAGGAGAGGGGGAGGTGTGGTGGCTTTGCTACTAAGAGAAGGTTGGAGTTTCGAAGAGATGGTAATTCAGAACTGTGAAGGTTTCAGGGACTACATATCAGGCACCATTGCAACTGGAGGACAGAAAATTATAATAGTAGTCATATATAACCCCCCACCGAATGACAGAAGACCCAGACAGGAATATGATAGAAACAACATGGCCACCATCAATATATAGAGAGAGCAGCTTCTGTGGCTAGCAGGAACGGATCCAGACTTCTAATCATGGGAGACTTCAACCATGGGAAGATAGATTGGGGGAACAGAGACCCACACGGAGGCCCAGACAATGGAGAGCTAAGCTGCTGGATGTGGCAACAAGAAACTTTCTAAGTCAACACGTCAAGGGACCGACAAGAATGAGAGGAGGGGATGAACCAGCCTTGCTTGATTGATATTTACCCTAAATGAGTCGGATATAAGGGAAGTTAAGTTGGAAGCCCCTTGGGAATGAGTGATCATAGTGTATTGAGCTTTGAGTACCTGGTTGAGCTAGGAATTATCACCCCCAAAAAAGAACTGGGAACCAAAGGGCTGGCGTACAGAAAGGGAAACTATGAGGAGATGAATAAATTCCTATGGGATATACATTGGGACACAGAACTCGGAACCAAGTCCGTACAAGACATGATGGACTATGTCACCCAAAAATGTCAGGAGGCTGTAAGCAGGTTTGTCCCAGCCCAACAGGAAAAACAGAGAAGCAAAGGAAGAATCCGTGGTTTAATAGGGAATGTATGAAAGCAAAAGAGCTGAACAAAAGGGCATGGAGGAACTTCCGTAATAACAGAACACCAGAAAGTAGAGAGAGATACCAGAGAACAGGAACGAGTATGTCAGTGTGAGAAGAGCAGCTGAGAAAAGGTATGAAAATGATATAGCTAACAAAGCCAAGACTGAACCAAAGCTACTACACAGTCACATCAGGAGGAAGACAACAGTGAAGGAACAGGTGATTAAACTTAGGGTGGGCGAGGACAGGTACACAGAGAATGACAAAGAGGTGTGTGAAGAACTCAACAAAAGGTTCCAGGAGGTCTTTACAATAGAACAGGGAGATATCACGGCGCTGGGAGAGGTGGCAGCAAACCAGGTGACCTTGGATAGGTTCGAAATTACAAGAGATGAGGTCAAAAAGCACCTATTGGAGCTGGATGTGAGAAAAGCTGTTGGGCCGGATGGAATCTCGCCATGGGTATTGAAAGAGTGTGCAGGAGCACTTTGCTTACCACTCTCCATAGTGTATAGTAAGTCACTGGAAACGGGGGACCTACCAGAAATATGGAAGACTGCTAATGTAGTACCAATATACAAAAAGGGTGACAGACAAGAGGCACTGAACTACAGGCCAGTGTCCTTAACTTGTATACCATGCAAGGTGATGGAGAAGATTGTGAGAAAAAACCTAGTAACACATCTGGAGAGAAGAGACTTCGTGACAACCCATCAACATGGGTTCAGGGAGGGTAAATCTTGCCTTACAGGCTTGATAGAATTCTACGATCAGGTGACAAGAATTAAGCAAGAAAGAGAAGGGTGGGCGGACTGCATTTTTTTGGACTGTCGGAAAGCCTTTGACACAGTACCCCATAAAAGGTTGATGCATAAGCTGGAGAAACAGGCAGGAGTAACAGGTAGGGCGCTCCAGTGGATAAGGGAGTACCTAAGCAATAGGAAGCAGAGAGTTACAGTGAGGGGTGAGACCTCAGACTGGCGTGAAGTCACCAGTGGAGTCCCACAGGGCTCTGTACTTGGACCTATCCTGTTTCTGATATACGTAAATGATCTCCCAGAGGGTATAGACTCATTCCTCTCAATGTTTGCTGACGACGCCAAAATTATGAGAAGGATTAAGACAGAGGAGGACAGCTTGAGACTTCAAGAAGACCTGGACAAGCTGCAGGAATGGTCGAACAAATGGCTGTTAGAGTTTAACCCAAGCAAATGTAATGTAATGAAGATAGGGGTAGGAAGCAGGAGACCAGATACAAGGTATCATTTGGGAGATGAAATACTTCAAGAGTCAGAGAGAGAGAAAGACCTGGGGGTTGATATCACGCCAGACCTGTCCCCTGAAGCTCATATCAAGAGGATAACATCAGCAGCATATGCCAGGTTGGCTAACATAAGAACGGCCTTTAGAAACTTGTGTAAGGAATCTTTCAGAACATTATATACCACATATGTCAGACCAATCCTGGAGTATGCGGCTCCAGCATGGAGTCCCTATCTAGTCAAGCATAAGACTAAACTGGAAAAGGTTCAAAGGTTTGCCACCAGACTAGTACCCGAGCTGAGAGGTATGAGCTACGAGGAGCGACTGCAGGAATTAAACCTCACTTCGTTGGAAGACAGAAGAGTTAGGGGGGACATGATCACCACATTCAAGATTCTCAGGGGAATCGACAGGGTTGATAAAGACAGGCTGTTTAACACAAGGGGCACACGCACTAGGGGACACAGGTGGAAGCTGAGTGCCCAAATTAGCCACAGAGATATTAGAAAGAACTTTTTTAGTGTCAGAGTGGTTGACAAATGGAATGCATTAGGAAGCGATGTGGTGGAGGCTGACTCCATACACAGTTTCAAATGTAGATATGATAGAGCCCATTAGGCTCAGGAAACTGTACACCTGTTGATTGACGGTTGAGAGGCGGGACCAAAGAGCCAGAGCTCAACCCCCGCAAGCACAACTAGGTGAGTACAACTAGGTGAGTACACACAAAGTGTGTTTGTGGCAGAGGCAGAAAAAAATGAGCAGAGCATCTTTCACCCTGATGCATTTGTCCACCTAGCAGTAAATAGGTACGTAGGAGTTAGACAGCTGCTACGGCCTGCTTCCTGGTGGTGGTGTGTGTGTGTGTGTGTATGTGTGTGTGTGTGTATACTTACCTAATTGTACACACCTATTGTTGCCTGCAAGATCGAGCACTGACTCTCGGATTCTGCCTTTCCAGCCATTGGTTGTTTACAGCAATGACTCCTGTCCCATTTCCCCATCATATCTAGTTTAAAAATTATGAATAGAATTTGCTTCAATTACCTGTTCCTTAAGTGCATTCCATTTTTCCACTACTCTCACGCTAAAAGAAAACTTCATAACAACTCAGTGACTCATCTGAGTTTCCAGCTTTCACCCATGTCCCCTCGTTCTGTTAGTATTCCGTGTGAACATTTCGTCTATTTCCACTCTGTCAATTATCCTGAGTATTTTATACGTTCCTATTATATCACCCCCCCCCTCCCTTCTTTTTCTAGTGTCGTAAGACTCAGTTCCTTCAGGAGCTCTTCATACCCCATCCCTCGTAACGCTGGGACGAGTCTAGTTGCAAACTTCTGAACCTTTTCCAGTTTCCTTATGTGTTTGTTCAGGTAGGGACCCCATGATGGTGCGGCATACTCTAATAATGGTCTCACGTAGGTAGTGTAAAGCGCCCTAAATGTCTCCTTACTTAGGTTTCTGAATGATGTTCTAACTTTTGCCAGTGTAGAGTACTCTGCTGTTTTTATTCTATTTATACGTGCCGCGGGAGTTAGACTAGGTGTTACGTCCACTCCCAGGTCTCTTTCTCGAATCGTCACAGGTAGGTAGTCCCCTTTAATTGCATACCGTCCCTTTAATCTTCTATCACCTAATCCCCATTTCCATAACTTTACATTTGCTCGTGTTGAACTCCAGTAGCCATTTCTCTGACCATCGCTGCAACCTGTTCAGGTCCTCTTGGAGGATCGTACAATCCTCATCTGTCACAAGTCTTCTCATAAATTTTGCATCATCCGCGAACATCGACATGTAGGACTCTACTCCTGTAAACATGTCATTAACGTATATTAGAAATAGAATTGGTCCCAGCACCGTTCCTTGAAGTACTCCACTCGTTACTATTCACTAGTCCGACTTCTCGCCCCTTACCGTAACTCTTTGTCTTCTTCCTGTTAGGTAGTTCCTTACCCATGATAGGTGTGTGTGTGTGTGTACTCACCTAGTTTTTATTCACCTAGTTGTGCCCTTGTGGGGTTAAGCTTCGGTCCCGCCTCTCAATCGTCAATCAACTGATTTACAGATTCCTGAGCCCACTGGGCTCTGTCATATCTGAGTTTAAAACTGTGTATGGAGCCAGCCCCCACAACATCACTGCATAATAAATTCCTCCTGTTAACTACTCTGACACTGAAAAAGTTCTTTCGAACGTCCATGTGGTTCATTTGGGTACTCAGTTTCTACCTGGGTCTCCTTGTTCGCGTACCACCCGTT
>WNGS01111181.1:20167740-20178706 GCA_020271785.1 Procambarus virginalis
TGGTTATGGAATTCTTTTAAACTTGTGACGCACGATCTGCCATCCTTAAACCTAAGTGCTTCTGTCCCCCTCTTTAGATTCCACGGTGAGATTCTATCACGTCCAACAGCCTAAGTCACGTTGAGATCTATAGATATCTTCTAATTAACCGCATCTTGGTAATTTAAATATCTTCGAAGGCTGCCTGGTTTATCGCCACCCCACTTAGTTCAGGGACTTCTCCTTGCTCTATTGTGAAGACCTCCTGGAATCTCTTGTTCCGTTCTTCACACACCTTTTTGTAATTTTCTATGTACAGATTCTCTCTCCGTCTCATTATCATCACCTCTTGTTTCATCGTTGTTTTCCTCCTGATGTGGCGTATAGTAGTTCTGGTCTTGGCTTTATTTGCTGTGTCGTTTTTATATTGCCTCTCTGCTTCTCTTCTCTCACTGAGGAACCAGAGCGCTATCCGCTCGACTATGTGTACTCACCTAATTGTGCTTGCGGGGGGTTGAGCTTTGGATTTTTGGTCCCGCCTTTCAACTGTCAATCAACTGGTGTAAAGATTCTGAGCCTACCGGGCTCTTCATATCTACATTAAAACTGTGTTTGAGTCAGCCTCCACACATCACTGCCTGGAATGCAATGCATTCCATCCGTTAACTACTCTGACACTAAAAGTTCCTTCTAACGTCCCTGTGGCTCATGTGGGTACTCAGTTTCCATCTGTCTCCCCTTGTTCGCATACCACCAGTGTTGAATAGTTTATCCTTGTTTACCGGTCGATTCCCCTGAGGATTTTTTAGGTTGTGATCATGTCTCCCCTTACTCTTCTATCTTCCAGGGCGTAAGGTACATTTCCGCAGCCTTTCCTCGTAAACTCATGCCTCTTAGTTCTGGGACTAGTCTAGTGGCATACCTCTGGACTTTTTCCAGCTTCGTCTTGTGCTTGACAAGGTACGGGCTCCATATGGGGCCGCATACTCCGGATTGGTCTCACATATGTGGTGTACAAGATTCTGAATGATTCCTTACGCAGGTTCCTGAACGCTGGTTGATGTTAGCCAGCCTCGCATGCCAGCCTGTGTGTGAGAGTGTGTATGTGTGTGTGTGTGTGTGTGTGTGTGGTGTGTGTGTGTGTGTGTGTGTGTGTGTGTGTGTGGTGTGTGTGTGTGTGTGTGGGTGTGTGTGTGTGTGTGGTGTGTGGGGTGTGTTGTGTGTGTGTGTGTGTGTGTGTGGTGTGTGTGCGTGTGTGCGTGTGTACTCACCTAGTTGTACTCACCTAGTTGTGCTTGCGGGGGGTTGAGCTCTGGCTCTTGGTCCCGCCTCTCAACCGTCAATCAACAGGTGTACAGTTCCTGAGCCTAATGGGCTCTATCATATCTACACTTGAAACTGTGTATGGAGTCAGCCTCCACCACATCGCTTCCTAATGCATTCCATTTGTCAACCACTCTGACACTAAAAAAGTTCTTTCTAATATCTCTGTGGCTCATTTGGGCACTCAGCTTCCACCTGTGTCCCCTAGTGCGTGCGCCCCTTGTGTTAAACAGCCGTCTTTATCAACCCTGTCGATCCCCTGAGAATCTTGAATGTGGTGATCATGTCCCCCCTAACTCTTCTGTCTTCAACGAAGTGAGGTTTAATTCCTGCAGTCGCTCCTCGTAGCTCATACCCTCAGCTCGGGTACTAGTCTGGTGGCAAACCTTTGAACCTTTTCCAGTTTAGTCTTATGCTTGACTAGATAGGGACTCCATGCTGGAGCCGCATACTCCAGGATTGGTCTGACATGTGGTATATGATGTTCTGAAAGATTCCTTACACAAGTTTCTAAAGGCCGTTCTTATGTTAGCCAACCTGGCATATGCTGCTGATGTTATCCTCTTGATATGAGCTTCAGGGGACAGGTCTGGCGTGATATCAACCCCCAGGTCTTTCTCTCTCTCTGACTCTTGAAGTATTTCATCTCCCAATGATACCTTGTATCTGGTCTCCTGCTTCCTACCCTATCTTCATTACATTACATTTGCTTGGGTTAAACTCTAACAGCCATTTGTTCGACCATTCCTGCAGCTTGTCCAGGTCTTCTTGAAGTCTCAAGCTGTCCTCCAAGCTGTGTGTGTACTCACTATATGTACTCACCTATATGTGTCTGCAGGATCGAGCATTGACTCTTGGATCCCGCCTTTCGAGCATCAGTGTTTACAACAATGACTCCTATCCCATTTCCCTATCATACCTGGTTTTAAAATTATGAATAGTATTGGCTTCCACAACCTGTTCCTTAAGTGCATTCCATTTTCCCACTACTCTACGCTAAAAGAAAACTTCCTAACATCTCTGTGACTCATCTGAGTTTCTAACTTCCATCCATGTCCCCTCGTTCTGTTACTATTCCGTGTGAACATTTCGTCTATGTCCACTCTGTCAATCCCTCTGAGTATTTTATACGTTCCTATCATGTCCCCCCTCTCCCTTCTTCTTTCTAGTGTCGTAAGGCATAGTTCCCCCAGGCGCTCCTCATACCCCATCCCTCGTAGCTCTGGGACGAGTCTCGTTGCAAACCTCTGAACCATTTCCAGTTTCATTATGTGCTTCTTTAGATGCGGACTCCATGATGAGGCGGCATACTCAAAGACTGGCCTCACGTAGGCAGTGTAAGAGCCCTAAATGCCTCCTTACTTAGGTTTCTGAATGATGTTCTAACTTTTGCCAGTGTAGAGTACACTGCTGTCGTTATCCTATTTATATGTGCCTCAGGAGATAGATTAGGTGTTACGTCCACACCAGGTCTCTTTCGCGCGTCGTCACAGGTAGGCTGTTCCCTTCATTGTGTACTGTCCCTTTGGTCTCCTATCTCCTAGTCCCATTTCCATAACTTTACATTTGTTCGTGTTGAATTCCAGTAGCCATTTCTCTGACCATCTCTGCAACCTGTTCAGGTCTTCTTGGAGGATCCTGCAATCCTCATCTGTCACAACTCTTCTCATCAACTTAAGTTGATGAGAAGAGTTGTGACAGATGAGGATTGCAGGATCCTCCAAGAAGACCTGAACAGGTTGCAGAGATGGTCAGAGAAATGGCTACTGGAATTCAACACGACAAATGTAAAGTTATGGAAATGGGACTAGGAGATAGGAGACCAAAGGGACAGTACACAATGAAGGGGAACAGCCTACCTGTGACGACGCGCGAAAGAGACCTGGGTGTGGACGTAACACCTAATCTATCTCCTGAGGACACATATAATAGGATAACGACAGCAGTGTACTCTACACTGGCAAAAGTTAGAACATCATTCAGAAACCTAAGTAAGGAGGCATTTAGGGCTCTTTACACTGCCTACGTGAGGCCAGTCTTTGAGTATGCCGCCTCATCATGGAGTCCGCATCTAAAGAAGCACATAATGAAAGAAATGGTTCAGAGGTTTGCAACGAGACTCGTCCCAGAGCTACGAGGGATGGGGTATGAGGAGCGCCTGGGGGAACTATGCCTTACGACACTAGAAAGAAGAAGGGAGAGGGGGGACATGATAGGAACGTATAAAATACTCAGAGGGATTGACAGAGTGGACATAGACGAATGTTCACACGGAATAGTAACAGAACGAGGGGACATGGATGGAAGTTAGAAACTCAGATGAGTCACAGAGATGTTAGGAAGTTTTCTTTTAGCGTAAGAGTAGTGGGAAAATGGAATGCACTTAAGGAACAGGTTGTGGAAGCCAATAATTCATAATTTTAAAACCAGGTATGATAGGGAAATGGGATAGGAGTCATTGTTGTAAACAACTGATGCTCGAAAGGCGGGATCCAAGAGTCAATGCTCGATCCTGCAGAACATATAGGTGAGTACATATAGGTGAGTACACACACAGCTTGGAGGACAGCTTGAGACTTCAAGAAGACCTGGACAAGCTGCAGGAATGGTCGAACAAATGGCTGTTAGAGTTTAAACCAAGCAATGTAATGTAATGAAGATAGGGGTAGGAAGCAGGAGACCAGATACAAGGTATCATTTGGGAGATGAAATACTTCAAGAGTCAGAGAGAGAGAAAGACCTGGGGGTTGATATCACGCCAGACCTGTCCCCTGAAGCTCATATCAAGAGGATAACATCAGCAGCATATGCCAGGTTGGCTAACATAAGAACGGCCTTTAGAAACTTGTGTAAGGAATCTTTCAGAACATCATATACCACATATGTCAGACCAATCCTGGAGTATGCGGCTCCAGCATGGAGTCCATATCTAGTCAAGCATAAGACTAAAACTGGAAAAGGTTCAAAGGTTTGCCACCAGACTAGTACCCGAGCTGAGAGGTATGAGCTACGAGGAGCGACTGCAGGAATTAAACCTCACTTCGTTGGAAGACAGAAGAGTTAGGGGGGACATGATCACCACATTCAAGATCTCAGGGGAATCGACAGGGTTGATAAAGACAGGCTGTTTAACACAAGGGGCGCACGCACTAGGGGACACAGGTGGAAGCTGAGTGCCCAAATGAGCACAGAGATATTAGAAAGAACTTTTTAGTGTCAGAGTGGTTGACAAATGGAATGCATTAGGAAGCGATGTGGTGGAGGCTGACTCCATACACAGTTTCAAGTGTAGATATGATAGAGCCCATTAGGCTCAGGAAAACTGTACACCTGTTGATTGACGGTTGAGAGGCGGGACCAAAGAGCCAGAGCTCAACCCCCGCAAGCACAACTAGGTGAGTACAACTAGGTGAGTACACACGCACACACGCACACACACACACAACACACAACACACACCACACACACACACACACACACACACACACACACACACACACACGCACACACACACAACACACACACACACACACAACACACACACACACACACAACACACACACACACACACACACCATACACACTCTCACACACAGGTGGCATGCGAGGCTGGCTAACATCAGACCAGCGTTCAGGAACCTGCGTAAGGAATCATTCAGAATCTTGTACACCACATATGTGAGACCAATCCTGGAGTATGCGGCCCCAGTATGGAGCCCGTACCTTGTCAAGCACAAGACGAAGCTGGAAAAAGTCCAGAGGTATGCCACTAGACTAGTCCCAGAACTAAGAGGCATGAGTTACGAGGAAAGGCTGCGGGAAATGTACCTTACGACCCTGGAAGATAGAAGAGTAAGGGGAGACATGATCACAACCTAAAAATCCTCAGGGGAATCGACCGGGTAAACAAGGATAAACTATTCAACACTGGTGGTATGCGAACAAGGGGAGACAGATGGAAACTGAGTACCCACATGAGCCACAGGGACGTTAGAAGGAACTTTTCAGTGTCAGAGTAGTTAACGGATGGAATGCATTGCATTCCAGGCAGTGATGTGGTGGAGGCTGACTCCAAACACAGTTTTAAATGTAGATATGATAGAGCCCGGTAGGCTCAGGAATCTTTACACCAGTTGATTGACAGTTGAAAGGCGGGACCAAAAAGCCAAAGCTCAACCCCCCGCAAGCACAATTAGGTGAGTACACATAGTCGAGCGGATAGCGCTCTGGTTCCTCAGTGAGAGAAGAGAAGCAGAGAGGCAATATAAAAACGACACAGCAAATAAAGCCAAGACCAGAACTACTATACAGCCACATCAGGAGGAAAACAACGATGAAACAAGAGGTGATGATAATGAGACGGAGAGAGAATCTGTACATAGAAAATTACAAAAAGGTGTGTGAAGAACGGAACAAGAGATTCCAGGAGGTCTTCACAATAGAGCAAGGAGAAGTCCCTGAACTAAGTGGGGTGGCGATAAACCAGGCAGCCTTCGAAGATATTTAAATTACCAGAGATGCGGTTAATTAGAAGATATCTAATAGATCTCAACGTGACTTAGGCTGTTGGACGTGATAGAATCTCACCGTGGAATCTAAAGGAGGGGGACAGAAGCACTTAGGTTTAAGGATGGCAGATCGTGCGTCACAAGTTTAAAAGAATTCCATAACCAAGTAACACGCATTAAGCAAAAAAGAGAAGGATAGGTGGACTGCATTTTCTTGGAGCATCAGAATGCTTTAGATGAAGTAAACCATAAGAGGCTGTTGCATAAGTGACAAACAGGCTGGAATAACAGGTAATGTGATCCACTGGATAAGGAAGTACATTAACAACAGGATCCCTGAATCTTGCAGTAACCATCCTGAAGCCACCAACACAGCCACTCTTCTGGTCAAAAAAGGTGTCCAGCAGCTGGACACCCTCATAAATACTGTCAAGCAGTATCTTCCCCGCGATAACAGGCTGACGATTACATGCGACCTCAGCAAGATATACATTTACTGAAAAAAAATCTATCACTTACGGGCTATTCATGCCCGTGGGTGGCTTAACTTTCGTCAATCAATCAATCTGTAAGCTCAATATCAATGTGTCAGTTCAACAGAGGGAATTCCTTTATATGTCAATTTGCTGACGAAACGTAGAGCTTTAAAATTGGACAGATTTTCCATTTATATTGATCTAGTGTATCTTCACTCTCCAGATGGTTGAAGATATTTGCGAAGAATGGAAATATAAAAAAATTAATAATATATATATATATATATATATATATATATATATATATATATATATATATATATATATATATAATATAATATATATATATATATATCACTAAGAACTCTTGACCCGGCCAGGATTCGAACCCCATGCCGTCCAGGATCACCCTAAACGTACACAGTACCGTGACCACCGCACTAATGATCGTCTATAAGGATTGGTCAGTCCTGGTGCTTATTAACTAAGCTCCCTGACTGATCAACCCCCGACGACACTCATGGATCCATTTGGGTACAGTTTTTCATCAAATTCTGGCGCATGCACGGGCCGCACTGAGTCTAACATGTGTGAGAAAGCTGCATGAACGCGCAAGCCATATATCACTAAGAACTCTTTGACCCGGCCAGGATTCGAACCCATGCCGTCCAGGATCACCCCTAAACGTACACAGTACTGTGACCACCGCACCAATGATCGTCTATAAGGATTGGTCAGTCTTGTTAGACTCAGTGCGGCCCGTGCATGCGCCAGAATTTGATGAAAAACTGTACCCAAATGGATCCATGAGTGTCGTCGGGGGTTGATCAGTCAGGAGCTTAGTTAATAAGCACCAGGACTGACCAATCCTTATAGACGATCATAGTGCGGTGGTCACGGTACTGTGTACGTTTAGGGGTGATCCTGGACGGCATGGGTTCGAATCCTGGCCGGGTCAATAGTGATATATGGCTTGCGCGTTCATGCAGCTTTCTCACATATATATATATATATATATATATATATAATATATATATATATATATATATATATATATATATTATATATATATATATATATTAGTATATTTGGTAGCAGTCTTTCCTGTAGACATATATTATAAATATGACCGAAAACATGACATATATTGTTAAATATGACCAAACTGTTGTAACATATCACCTCACCCAAAATGCGGGTATAAAATAAGATGAAAGCTGTTTAAATCATAGTATAAGTAAGAACTCTGTTTAGTGTTTGCAGGTTATAGTTGTGTGGTGTAAACTAAAGTCTTTGAAAATGTAATAAGTTATTACGAAACGCGTTCAAGTGTCGCATCAGACTAGAAATAAAAATGAATTTTGGAGAGTTGATTTATCAATTACCATCAACAGTGAAAAGAAACATAAAAAATATGATGGTCATATTTATGACATTCTTATGATGTCTAAGACATCATAAGAAGGAAGGTGAAACGCCATGCAACCTCTGAAGAGACAACTAACACAGCACCTGCACCCCCCTATTAGACTATTTTACAGGAACTCTTTTCCACAGCTCATAAACGGAGGAAAGGGTCCTGAAAGATATTGTTAATATATATATATATATATATATATATATATAGATATATATTATATATATATATATATATATATATATATATATTATATATATGAATGAAAACTCACACCCCAGAAGTGACTCGAACCCATACTCCCAGGAGCAACGCAACTGGTATGTACAAGACGCCTTAAACCACTTGACCATCACGACCGGACAAAATGAGGTGATAGCCGAAGCTATTTGAACCACCTCACCGCCGGCACTCGGATGGTTATCTTGGGCATAGCATTTTACCAAATCACCTCATTCTTTGGGGCACACGTGAGGAACACAAATGCGAACAAGCCTGAATGGTCTCCAGGACTATATGCGAATGAAAACTCACACCCCAGAAGTGACTCGAACCCATACTCCCAGGAGCAACGCAACTGGTATGTACAAGACGCCTTAAACCACTTGACCATCACGACCGGACAAATAAGGTGATAGCCGAAGCTATTTGAACCACCTCACCGCCGGCACTCGGATGGTTATCTTGGGCATAGCATTTTACCAAATCACCTCATTCTTTGGGGCACACGTGAGGAACACAAATGCGAACAAGCCTGAATGGTCCCCAGGACTATATGCGAATGAAAACTCACACCCCAGAAGTGACTCGAACCCATACTCCCAGGAGCAACGCAACTGGTATGTACAAGACGCCTTAACCACTTGACCATCACGACCGGACAAAATGAGGTGATAGCCGAAGCTATTTGAACCACCTCACCGCCGGCACTCGGATGGTTATCTTGGGCATAGCATTTTACCAAATCACCTCATTCTTGGGGCACACGTGAGGAACACAAATGCGAACAAGCCTGAATGGTCCCCAGGACTATATGCGAATGAAAACTCACCTCATTTTGAGGTGAGCCAATTACTGCTACTTTCGTAATCTGCTACTTTCTAATTACTGCTACTTTCGTATTACTACTTTCTAATTACTGCTACTTCGTAATTTCGTAATACTTTCGTTTCCGGCTATCACCTCATTTTGTCCGGTCGTGATGGTCAAGTGGTTTAGGCGTCTTGTACATACCAGTTGCGTTGCTCCTGGAGTATGGGTTCGAGTCACTTCTGGGGTGTGAGTTTTCATTCGCATATAGTCCTGGGGACCATTCAGGCTTGTTCGCATATATATATATATATGTCGTACCTAGTAGCCAGAACGCACTTCTCAGCCTACTATGCAAGGCCTGATTTGCCTAATAAGCCAAGTATAACTGAATTAATATATTTTCTCTAATTTGTTTCTTATGAAATGATAAAGTTACCCATTTCATTATGTATGAGGTAAATTTTTTCATTGGAGTTAAATTAACGAAGATATATGACCGATCCTAACAACCCTTCCTAACCTAACCTAACCTATCTTTATAGGTTAGGTTAAATTAGTAGCCGAAAAAGTTAGGTTAGGTTAGGTTAGGTAGGTTAGGTAGTGGAAAAACAATTAATTCATGAAAAATTGGCCTATTAGGCAAATCGGCCTTGCATAGTAGGTTGAGAAGTGCGTTCTGGCTACTAGGTACGACATATATATATATATATATATAATATATATATATATATAGATATATATATATATATATATATATATATATATATATATATATATCAATATATATATATATATATATATATCAAAGTACCTGGAACATAGTGGCAGCAGGGAAGGATGTTTGTTTGTAATGGTCATGCCTTAAACTTCCGACTAATAATTAACAGTTCAATAAAAGCCCTCGACAACCAGATTATCTTTTAATGAAGATGAATTGACGATAGCAGCAGGAGGTTGGGACGTAGGCGAGGATATCTGTGTGATATCATAACGTATTGCTATGAACTCCGTGATAGCAGTAACAATTTAAAACATTCATCACTGATAACTCCGGACGATGTCTATATGGAGTGATTTATGAAGGTAAATGGGCAGTAGCAGAGCTATTCTCCCGTGGATCACCGGTACTAGGTCACTGCGACGGTGTTGTTGCTGTTGCAAGTCACTGTGTGTTATTGCCAGCTGTTTCTGCAGGTAACTGTGTGCATCTGCAAGATTGAAAGCAAGTAATGCCCAGTAATGCAAGATTGAACCAGTGAAGTAATGCCCAGTAATGCAAGATTGAACTGCCCAGTAATGCAAGATTGAACAAGCCCAGTAACTGCCCAGTAATGCAAGATTGAACCAGTGAAGAGCAGAGGTGCCATAGGCACAATCAGAGAACACTGTATAAACATCAGAGGTCCGCGGTTGTTCAACGTCCTCCCAGCGACTATAAGAATATTGCCGGAACAACCGTGGACATCTTCAAGAGAAAACTGGACTGTTTCCTAAGAGAAGTCCCGGATCAGCCGGGCTGTGGTGGGTATGTGGCTCTGCGGGCCGCTCCAAGCAACAGCCTGGTGGATCAAACTCTCACAAGTCGAGCCTGGCCTCGGGCCGGGCTTGGGGAGTAGAAGAACTCCCAGAACCCCATCAACCAGGTATCAACCAGGTATCAACCAGGCATCTCTAGTTGTTTATCCAGGCTCAGTGTGTGTGACTCTTAGCTGATGATTCAGGTCACTGTGATGACCTGAATTATAGTTGTTAATGAAGGTCAAAGTTTGTGACCCTTAGTTGTTTGAGTTGGTTACAGAATGTAGCTGATGCTGGTCACAGTATATGCCTCCAAGCTCTTGCTACGGGTCACTGAATAACGCACCAAGTCACTCTATTGTCTCGAAATGATTTTCATCGATATTTCATGCCATTGTGATTTAAGTGTGATCTGACAGAGACGTATGAGTGTGAACGCCAGTGCTGAAGGCCCGAGTGTGGTCAGGTTGACTGTGTAATCCTGGTTGGGCCTCGATTTGGGGCCTCCAGAACCTCGCAGAGAACTCAGTAGAGTTCCGGGTTGGTAGAGTTGTGTACCACCGTGACCGAGTCAGTTAAGGCAGGCGTCTGGGAATCACCCGGTCGCGAGTTCAAGTCCCTCATTGCCTTAAAAATTATATATATAATTAATTAAATATAAATGTATAACTTGGACACTAGGAGATTCGAACCACCGATCTCACGAGTAGGCG
>WNGS01111181.1:20186349-20196657 GCA_020271785.1 Procambarus virginalis
CTTAACAAGTGAAGTAATATTTATTAATATTCAGTTAAATCTCTTGCTTAGTTATTATTCATGTCATAATGTACCTTAATATTAGGTTAATGTGCTAATGCTATTTAACTAGTAAATAACATTGTAGCTCCTATAGTTAATTTAAAATACCTGTTAAGAGAGAGAGCTAGGCTAGAGGTGTTCAACTGAGTCAAATTGATTTTGAGAATCATTATTCATACTGTCCATTTAATTACTGTTTTTATCATTATATATTTATATCTACTGATATATGGAAATACCAACAGGTACTTGAAGCGTCTTGAACCTGACCATCCATGCTGTCCATTTCCAACCCCAGGAAATCAAGAGGGAACCTTAGCTGAACAACCTTGACAGCCAAGACTATTTTTCCTTTTAAACCTTTATGTAGTGCATGGTAGTTGCAATTTACAATTTATTTAATTTAGAATTCCATCAAATTGTGGCACTATCATAATCCATCCCAGTTATTTTCCACAACTCGAATCACTGACTCCACATTCTGTGGGAGATTGACAGAGTGATGCACAGAATCTGGAATGATTCTGGAATGGTGCACGGATCTTTAATGATGCACAGATCTGGAATGATTCTGTGCATCATTCCTTAGATGAATATAGAAGCAAACTAGTTATCTAACAGCTTCACATATGGGTCAGCATGTTCCAAAGCCATTTAAAAGGCTTTGGAACATGCTCTAGCTGAACACCGACAACATTTTATCATACATACAGATTCGAGAACGGCTAATGAAACCTTGCAACAAGAACACATACGTGACAACATCTATCTGATCACAAGTTTCAGAGTATTGTTACAAACACTCAGGTGTCAAGATCGGCAGATACTCATTAACTTGTTGAAGAGTCATGTAGGAATAATAGGGAATGACATTGCAGATGAAGCTTCAAAAATTTGCAACTAAGGGAGAAATGTAGACATTTACGTACCAAAAAGTCTCTCACAGATTAATCAGATAATTAGAGATAAAGCAATGCAGAAGATGCACAGTGACCACAGTTAGCAGTGGCAACATTCGGGTTGGTGCAAGAAATCAACCAAGAACCAACCACAAATTTTGATGAAAGGGATTAATAGAAAAACAGAAGTCCACTTACATAGCATCAGACTTGGATACCCATGCTCACGGGAAAAAAGGTTTACAGGTTCCAGAAGAAGAACATGTCAGCATTGTGGAGAAATGCCCAACAGCCCACCGGAACATTATCTAACAGAGTGCACTGTTACAAACCCAATAAGATTGCAATGGAGATTTAACAAAGGAAGGGAAGGGAACTATTACTAGAAAGCGCCAAGCCTTTACGACTTTATGGTACTTGGAAGGCGTTTGGATAAGGATTTGGGATGGGACGAGGCTAAGGAATGGTGCGCAACCAATTGACGGTCGGGGATCGAACGCCGACCTGCATGAAGCGAGAACGTCGCTCTACCGTCCAGTCCTAGTGGCTGGACATAAGAAGTTGACAAATACATTGGACATAATCCTGCCGAAGCCATCGTACGAGTCATAAGTACTCATACACCGCCTAAGTAACGCAGAAACGAGAAACGAGTAACACTGAGTGGTCCAGCCCGAGGCCCAGGACCCGCGCTGAAAAATCCAAGAACAAAAACTCTTGAGATACTTTTCCTGCACTACATTTACAGGAAGGAGGTATAAACCAACAGTACTCAACAAGGATAAAATCATAACTTATCAGTGGCACCAGTGACCATGAGAGAGGCTACACAAATCATCACTCATCACACAACAGTGACCGTGGGAGGCTACACAAATCATTACTCATCACACGCACCAGTGACCATGGGAGACTACACAAATCATCATTCATCACACAACAGTGACCGTGGGAGGCTACACAAATCATCATTCATCACACAACAATGACCGTGGGAGGCTACACAAATCATCACTCATCACACAACAGTGACCATGAGAGAGGCTACACAATCATCACACAACAGTGTCCGTAGGAGGCTACACAAATCATCACTCATCACACAACAGTGACCGTAGGAGGCTACACAAATCATCACTCATCACATAACAATGACCGTGGGAGGCTACACAAATCATCACTCATCACACAACAGTGACCGTGGGAGGCTACACAAATCATCACTCATCACACAACAGTGACCGTAGGAGGCTACACAAATCATCACTCATCACATAACAATGACCGTGGGAGGCTACACAAATCATCACTCATCACACAACAGTGACCGTGGGAGGCTACACAAATCATCACTCATCACACAACAGTGACCGTGGGAGGCTACACAAATCATCACTCATCACACAACAGTGACCGTGGGAGGATACACAAATCATCACTCATCACACAATAGTGACCGTGGGAGGCTACCCAATCATCACTCATCACACAACAGTGACTGTGGGAGGCTACACAAATCATCACTCATCACACAACAGTGACCATGAGAGAGGCTACACAAATCATCACTCATCACACAACAGTGACCATGAGAGAGGCTACACAAATCATCACACAACAGTGACCATGGGAGAGGCTACACAAATCATCACTCATCACACAACAGTGACCATGAGAGAAACTACACAAATCATCACACAACAGTGACCATGAGAGAGGCTACACAAATCATCACACAACAGTAACCATGAGAGAGGCTACACAAATCATCACTCATCACGCAACAGTGACTGTAAGAGGCCACACAGATTTGAAGCCTAGTTTACTGTGCGAGAGTGACCCATCTATAAACGATCACGTGAATTTGACATCGAGCGTATAGCTTTTTGTCCCAAAAGGAAGATATACCCACCGGATTAGACAAGTATTACCCACATCATCTGACCGAGCTGTCCGGAGGCCCCAGTGATAAATACCTCATCATCATCATCATCATCATCATCATGAACATCATCATCAAGCCCAAGAGTGGCATTGCATTACTATGTGATGATTTCGGGGCTCAACGTCCCACCAGGCCCAATCGTCGACCAGGCCTCCTCGTTGCCGGACTGGTCAACCAGGACGCGGTTGAAATTAATGAATAGTTTACGATTTCTTGTGTTTTTTCCTCTTTTAGTTTGTAAAACGGAAAATATCCTCTAGAAAATTAACAATTGTAGTAATGCTGATGGGATCAGTTCCATGAGTATTATATGTAACCTGATCTTAAAATATACTCCTATACAGCTGAATATGCAAGTGAATACTCTAGACTTCAGCAGGTAACTGTTGGGAGAACAGTTACCTTCAGCAGGTAACTGTTGGAAGAACAGTTACCTTCAGCAGGTAACTGTTGGGAGAACAGCTACCTTCAGCAGGTAACTGTTGGAAGAACAGTTACCTTCAGCAGGTAACTGTTGGAAGAACAGCTACCTTCAGCAGGTAACTGTTGGAAGAACAGTTACCTTCAGCAGGTAACTGTTGGAAGAACAGCTACCTTCAGCAGGTAACTGTTGGGAGAACAGTTACCTTCAGCAGGTAACTGTTGGAAGAACAGTTACCTTTAGTAGGTAACTGTTCTTCGTTTCTTCTTGGTTTTCTGAAGGAACAGCAATTGCGTAATTTAAATAAAGAGCTAGAGGAAGTGAACAGCCTCATTACAACGATGTATATTATCTTGAGGTTATTTTGAGATAATTTCGTCCCCGCGGCCTGGGTCCTCGACCAGGCCTCGTATTTGTTACACATCCCCAGGAAGTAGCCCGTAGCAGCTGTCTAACTCCCAGGTACTTATTTACTGCTAGGTAACAGAGGCATCAGGGGTGAAAGAAACTCTGCCTATCTGTTTCCGCCCCCGCCGGGGATCGAACCCGGAACCTTAGGACTTCGAATCCCGAGCGCTGTCCACTCAGCTGTCAGACCCCTGATGGCTGAGTGGATTAGCCAACACTTGCGATGACGCCACGCGGCGACTCTCCATAATGGCAACTACACACATTGGCTCATTGGTAAGTCTAAAGTTCTCAAAAAGCTTTCTCGGCTTTATTCTTTTAATTTCGTTACCTTTAAACCATGCGACAGCTTTACTATCCTGTCTAATGAAGCACCTTTCGTACGTCCTCGGTTAGGTTACGTTCGGGCAAATTAGTACATCAGTTTAGCGACGTTGTGTCCGTTCAAGAGTACGGGTTGAATGCTAAGCCCCACAAATATGCGACTGTAATATAGCAGATTCCTACTCCGACTTATAAACTCGGGAAGAGATGTAACCAAGTAATATCTCTATGCATCCCTGAGATTTACCTGAGGTAAATCAGGAAAATCCCGACCACACTTTCCCTTAAATCTGGCGTCGAATTCATTGGCGTAATTAAAAGGAGAGATCCCAATGGGATGTTAGCCTCCTAGGACATTAAAAAAGTCTGTTCACTAACACACCAGTGGAAAGGACTATATCAACATCACAACAGACTGGTGCATTAGCAACAGCACCTCCCTGCACTGTTCCTCAAGCAAGCTTGTGGGACATGCTGAGGTCCAGCACCCACCGAGAGTTAACCATTTTTCCAGATTGACGGTGTGGTGGTCATTGGAGTTCTTGCTCACGTATAGGCATTTGTGAGGTGCGTTCAGTCGTCTGTACTTCAGTTGAGATGGGTATATACGTATCTAGAGCTTATTCTGTAGACACGTATATATTAGTGTTGATAAAAAAACGATAAATTGTTGATAAAAAAAACAAAAATTAAACATTAAATACTTTGCCCTTTCGTCTTTATCGTAATTATCATAAAGACGAAAGCGCTCAATTTTTTAATGTTTAATTTTTCTTTTTCAACATTTCATTTATTTCTTCATTTCTTTATTTTATTACACCTTCAGAAATGCTGATAAAGTACATATAGAAGCAGCATTTGTAGACAGGATTTGGTCAGTGACGTGAGGTATGACCGTAAAGTCTTTATTAGAGTGGCTTAATG
Source organism: Procambarus virginalis (assembly GCA_020271785.1). Taxonomy (NCBI): domain Eukaryota; kingdom Metazoa; phylum Arthropoda; class Malacostraca; order Decapoda; family Cambaridae; genus Procambarus; species Procambarus virginalis. The sequence continues at coordinate 20,191,313 of WNGS01111181.1, forward strand.
AGTCCCAATAAGAATAAATTCATAGTTATCCTCTTAGTAAGATCCTTAATCCGAAATCGTTTAGAAATGGATAAAAGTTTACATTTCATTACTGATATTCATGTTACATATTTTAGTAATTTGTATTACAGCAGATTCAATAATATTTCAGCCACGTCTTACAGAATATATATGCCAATGAATTCAAAATTTTAAGTTTTTGCATAAATAGGCTGGATAGATATTGAGCCTCAATAGATATTGAGGCTCCGTAGATATAGTCTAACCTCAACAGATATTGAGGTTCAATATAGTCCAGCCTCATTATATATTGAGGTTCAATAGACATAGTCCAGCCTCAATAGATATTGAGGCTGGACCATGATGAGCTTAATGAACTTCAGCTGGAAGTACTACTTTACTACTTAGCTTATCTGGAGTCTGAAAGGTACTATTCGGTACTACAGTTCAACTTCTACGAGATACCCGCCCATTCTCAGGCGTCGACAATGAAGTTTTACATCAACCATCTCGTCAATGATACCCGACCATATTATGGTACCTGCCCACTCTGATACCCGACCATATTATGGTACCTGCCCACTCTGATACCCAACCATATTATGGTACCTGCCCACTCTGATACCCGACCATATTAAGGTACCTGCCCACTCTGATACCCGACCATATTATGGTACCTGCCCACTCTGATACCCGACCATATTATGGTACCTGCCCACTCTGATACCGACCATATTAAGGTACCTGCCCACTCTGATACCCGACCATATTAAGGTACCTGCCCACTCTAAGGTACTCACCAATGTTGTGACCCAAAAGAATGAGTAAATAGCTCGATTCTCTTTCGAATCTTTGTGGCATTGGAAGTGGTTACGAGTGTGTATGAACTGTACGAGTATAAAGGAGGGGTGGGTCAAGACAGTCTGGGGCGAAGTAAGACAATCTGGGACTTTGTCAGTATCTCATTATATTCAAGTTTATATATATATCCATATATATCTTATGTCATTAGCATCCACCACTACTCTTCTAATGAGGCTACCGTATTTGGCAGGGAAACACAGAAAGAGAATATATAACACAGTAAACAGTTAATATAATATATTAATATTATTTAAATGAATCCACATGTTCTACCTTCCATAAACACCAACACTTCCAGGGTTGGGTTCCCATAATCCTCCACCAGCCTCGCATTTGCATGTTGTATGTGTCTATTTCCAGCGATGATCATGGTTTGGAAAAATCGTTCATGCACAAAACTTTTGAGCTTTAATACTGACGATTCTTCATATGAATCCTAATATTCTATTGGGTATATTTTAATATAAATGCAATTACATATTTTTAATCAGATGTTTACAGACAATGATTCTGATCGTTTTTCCAAATTCACTATTGATTAGGTGACACCTTCTTGTGTGTTTAGTCTTCGTAGTTATCATTCACTTTTCAGCAATGAACTACAATTGTGTATTTTTAGTCCATTTTGAAACTCAGTTAAGTTTATCCTGTAACTTTTAAATTCTTCAAGAAAAATATTACCTGCCAAATTTAATTTCGAAAATAAAATTATTAATTATACAGTTCACTTTCGTATCCAAATTGCTTAAATAAATAAACGGAGATATCTATCGATGATTTCGGGGCTCAACTTCCCCACAGCCCGGTCCCTGGACCAGGCCTCCCTGTTCGGGAAAGATGAGGTCCTCGGAAGATCCTAAAGATGAATACAGATACCAAACCTAATGTTCAGTCCCGGTCTCGCTTCATGCACGTCGGCGTTCAATCCCCGGCCGTCCAAGTGGTTGAGCACCACTCTTTGCTCCCTCCCCCCGTCCCATCCCAAAGCCTTATCCTAACCCTTCCAAATGCTATATAACCGTGATGGCATGCTGCTTTCCCCCTGATAGTTTCCTTTCCCCAGTCCACACCCCGAAAAAAATTTAAAAATTCCTTTAAGGAGAGTTTAATGAGCAGTGGAGTCCCCCTGTGTGCGAACAACCCACCACAACAGCATGAGCAACACCACCTAAAAGGAAGACACTCCAGAGGGGGGCTGTCTGCACCTAGACAAAGCATGGTCTCGCCTTAACAGTCTGAAGAAAATTGGCTGTAAAACAGGAGTGTTAAGACATCCAGCCACCATTCAAGCTAACGTCATCCCACGAGGGCAAAGTGAGAGAACATTTAACGGATATCGATTCTCCTATTACGACTATTTCCTCCTATGAATTGACTCACTTTACCGTATGTATCTGGGTTTTGTACGATAAATTGGCATTGATTGACTCTCCTATCAATAGAATCTTGGTACAATTTACTTCCATTGTATTTCCATGAAGGTTAACCTTGTTATTTTCTTCTTTGGTAAATGTTGATATTTTCTGTGGTGAACCCTCACTGTTTTCGTTTGGACTGAGGCAATCTTTCGCTTTCACTGATGTAACCTTTGTCTAACCCACATGCAACAGTTGTCTTGGCTTCTCTCTCTCTCTCTCTATCTCTCTCTCTTCTCTCTCTCTATCTCTCTCTCTCTCTCTCTCTCTCTCTCTCTCTCTCTCTCTCTCTCTCTCTCAGATACGAGGTACACAGTGGCCTGTCACTGTCCAATGTGCCAGGCCTACCACGTCTACTGTCGTTGTCCAGTGTACAGGGGATCGCGAGTGTCATGTCATGGACCCCACTGTCAAACCTTCCTGGTTCTCCTGTCACCGTCCAGGATTATTGTGCACTCCCTGTCACTGCCAGCTGTGGCAGACACACAGCCCTGTCACTGCCAACTGTGGCAGACACACAGCCTAACACTGCTAGCTGTGGCAGAACACAGCCCTGTCACTGCCAGCTGTGGCAGACACACAGCCCTGCCACTACCAGCCGTGGCAGACACACAGCCCTGTCACTGCCAGCTGTGGCAGACACACAGCCCTGCCACTACCAGCTGTGAGACACACAGCCCTGCCACTGCCAACTGTGGCAGACACAGCTTCACCTTCCTAACAACAGCTCCGTAGCCGCATTTGCCACTTCAACACCACAGCAATCTCACTACATCAACACCACCGTCGGCCTAAGCAAAACCGCAACCATTGCCCAATCACCACCCAGTCCGTCCACGTAAGGTTACCCAGCGTCAAGAAACTGTCGTACTATAGTGCCTTATCCTAACTTACCAAGAGGACCCAAAACAGAAAACGGGACAGTATGTCAATTTCAAAAGCCGCTACCATTTGCTAGTATGACAATCTTTGGCCAATATTGGCCAAGTATACGTCAAAATGCTACGTTCTATTAAAAACTCAAATTCAAATTCAAATGTTTATTTAGGTAAAAGTACATACATAGATGAATTACAAACATAATGTTGGATTTATAGATAAGGAAGTATATATAATAGCTGAAGCCACTAATAGGCACAGCGTTTCGGCAAGGCGTGGGGGAAAAAAATCCACTTAGACTAAAACTTAATACTAATTGAGATTAAAGTATAAATTGTGTTGAAAATGAAAAATAACGGGGGGGGGGGACATGGCAGAAATCATCAATTATACAAGTTGGTCAACAACAGTATTATTTGAAAATAGCAAAACATGGTTGACATTATAGGGTAAGGTAGGTTTACATGGAGTTTATTAGGAAGTATTTAGTTTTTCTCTAAATTGGTTGAGAGAGGTACAGCCTTTGACATGATGGGACGGTCTTCCACAATACTGGTCCCTTTATTGTAGAGCATTTTAGTTTGGTAAGGCGCACTCTTGGATGATCAAATAGGTATTTGTTTCGGTGTGGTGCCTGGCTTCTGTACAACCCTCTAGGAAGCGTTTAAAGTCAGATTGGCATTACAGTTCAGAGTTTAAACATATAGATACACATGAGAGAATGTTGAGTGACTTAATATCTAACATTAAAAGATTTAAGTAAGGGTGCGAGTGCTGTCCGGGAACAGAGTTGATATTGTTCTAATAGCATTTGTTAGTAATTAGAGGACGTAGATGATTTCGGATAGTTAAACCCCAAGCAAAATAACAAAATTTGAGGTATGGATAGATGAGAGAGTAATAGAGCTCACCAGGGCAAGGAGAACCCCCGCCCTCGCCACGTCACCACTGGCTGCACTTACCACGCCAGCACCGCCATTGCCCCAGTAATGTAACCACCGTCGCGTCCTTGCCGCGCCAGCACCGCCATCGCCCCAGTAATGCACCACCGCCGCCCTTGCTAAGCCAGCACCGCCATCGCCCCAGTAATATCACCACCGCCGCCCTTGCTAAGCCAGCACCGCCGACGCGCCCCGCGTGCAAAGCGGAGATAAAAAGACTGTATGGAGCGCCCAGCTGGTCGCTATTACGGGCGCGTCCATCGTTAGGGAGTGTCTGAGAGAGCCAGTGATGCGTGTTCTGTGGCCGGACGGTGATGGAGGCGACTATTGGTAACGCCGCCAGCCGGGCCACTGTCGCACCCTTGCTACAGGCATCTGCTCCGTACCCTCTGAAGTAAGAGATCTTAACTCTTCGGAAAATAAACGAAGCACTTGTTGCGTGCTTATTTACAGCTATGTAATGAACTCGGGGTTAGGAGGGGAGGGTATGATCTACAATTCGATGATAGTATTTGTAAAAGAGTCTTGCCGTGATTGTAGGTGTTGGCAGTTTATGGCCTCCATCCAGTGCACTGTGCGAGTTATGTGGAAAGATATGGTTCTCGTGCCTCGCCTAATCTCCTCTAAATTTAGCATCAATACAGACCGGTAGGAAGTAAATAATATACAGATTGTTATCTTTAATGATCCAAATTTCTTGTGATAATTTATATGAGAGAGCATGGTTAGTTCATATATAATAATAAATATATATATATATAATATATATATAATATAATATAATATATATATATATATATATATATATATAATATTATATATATATATATAATAATATATTGTCGTACCTAGTACCCAGAACGGACTTCTCGGCCTACTATGCAAGCCCGTTTGCCTAATAGGCCGAGTGATTTTCTTTATTTCAATATATTGTTTTCCAATTAGTTTATTTGAATAGATTATTATATATATATTATAACATAATTACTGACTTAATTGTGTTAGTTTAGGTTAGGTTAAGATAGGTTAGGTAGGGTTGGTTAGGTTCGGTCATATAGCTACAGGATGTTTTACTCAAATTTAAAAAAAAATACTCATACATAATAAATGGATAGCTTTAACATTTCGTAAGAAAAAAAATATTGAAAAATATATAAATTCAGGAAAATTTGGCTTATTAGGCAAGTCGGGCGTTGCATAGTAGCCGTGTACGACGTTTTGGCTACTAGGTACAACATATATCGTA
>WNGS01111181.1:20205795-20210795 GCA_020271785.1 Procambarus virginalis
TTTCTCTGAACGGCCACAAACTCCATTCTCTGAGATAAAGTTAGTAAATTAGTACAGTTAGTATGTTCCAGACATAACCATTTTTGCTTGGTATGCAGGTGTAGATAATTTGGTGTCGAAATTTTCGACAGGCCAGATGGATGATCAAAACCCATAACTGATAATAACACCGCACCACTTCTCCGGCATTCGGGGTAAAAGTAATTGACTCAAGAGAAGACCAGTCAATTAGTGATTGAGGACTTTTAATGTTTTAGATACAGGATGGATGGAATTCCTTTTAAATTTTCTTAACTCAAGACATGGGGAATATATTGGCACATAAGTATACTTACGGAAACACAGGAGAGTTCCAAAACACTTCAAGTTTTGAAAGAATAATTGACGGAAAATATATTATATACTCTGGAGTGCAAATGATTCGCTTTATTTAAGATAAACGCAAACATAATTAATTCCCAACTCGTAAATATCCTGTCCTGAGAGGCAATAGTAAAATGGAGTTATAATTGTACAAGAACTCACACAGAACTTACCAAATCCTCTGTTCCTAAGCCTGATGTTGTAGCTTTCTCAGGTGGACCTGACAACCTTTCCCAGTCTTCACTTCATCCACACTGTCCTCACTGGGCTACCACGCCGGCATTACCACATTAATTGCCCACAGCCCATTACAGAGGCTCGTTAAACTACTCTTAGGTAAACTAAGGAAATGAATCTTTACACCCAATGAGGTGGATGATTTCACAGGCAAACTAACAAGGAATGCTGCCAAGTGGAATACTGACAGTAAAACATGATTTTATACAATTAGGTAAATTAAGGATGTAATTGGCTCCCACAGGCGCATGACCGCCTCTGACCTGACGCCACAACGATTGCCAACCCAACATGGAACACTGCATGAATAATTCATCAATCAGGATTATTCACTTAACATTAATATATAAAACAACTTCACTCAGCATATAACATAACTTGAATACTTGAAGGAGGTTTCAAACTACTCTTAATAAGTGCAACATGAGGCTATCTTGAAGACTACTCAACTGGTGCGCACGCGCGCGTACACCTATATTACAACCTTGCTCATCACTCACTGTGCTCATCACTCACCATACTTATCACTCACCATACTTATCACTCACCGTGCTCAACACTTACAATGCACATCACTCACCGTACTCATTTCTCAACGTGCTTAAAATGTTCGTCACTCACCGTTCTCATCATTCACCGTGCTCAACACGTATAATGCTCATCACTCACCGTGCTCATCACTTACCGTGCTCATCACTCACCGTTCTCATCACTCACGTTGCTCAACATTTACATTGCTCATCACTCACCGTGCTGAACAATTGCAATGCTCATCACTCACCGTTCTCATCACTCACGATGCTCAACATTTACATTGCTCATCACTCACCGTGCTCAACAATTGCAATGCTCATCACTCACCGTTCTCATCACTCACGATGCTCAACATTTACATTGCTCATCACTCACCGTGCTCAACAATTGCAATGCTCATCACTCACCGTGTTCATTACTCACCATTCTCATCACTCGCCCTCTTCACTTGTATTTTTTTAAGCAACAAATTACCTTGGGGTAGCTACCACTTACAAAACTGATTTCATGAGTGAACTACCAGGTCATGACGAGGAGGGCCAGCCCCTCTCCCACAGTGCAGGGATGATGAGGAGGGCCAGCCACTCTCCCACAGTACATGGATGATGAGGAGGGCCAGCCACTCTCCCACAGTACAGGGATGATGAGGAGGGCCAGCCCCTCTCCCACAGTACAGGGATGATGAGGAGGGCCAGCCACTCTCCCACAGTACAGGGATGATGAGGAGGGCCAGCCCCTCTCCCACAGTACAAGGATGATGAGGAGGGCCAGCCACTCTCCCACAGTACAGGGATGACGAGGAGGGCCAGCCCCTCTCCCACAGTACAGGGATGACGAGGAGGGCCAGCCCCTCTCCCACAGTACAGGGATGATGAGGAGGGCCAGCCCCTTTCCCACAGTACATGGATGATGAGGAGGGCCAGCCCCTCTCCCACAGTATATGGATGATGAGGAGGGCCAGCCACTCTCCCACAGTATATGGATGATGAGGAGGGCCAGCCCCTCTCCCACAGTATATGGATAATGAGGAGGGCCAGCCCCTCTCCCACAGTATATGGATGATGAGGAGGGCCAGCCCTTTCCCACAGTATATGGATGATGAGGAGGGCCAGCCCCTCTCCCACAGTATATGGATGATGAGGAGGGCCAGCCCCTCTCCCACAGTATATGGATGATGAGGAGGGCCAGCCCCTCTCCCACAGTATATGGATGATGAGGAGGGCCAGCCCCTTTCCCACAGTATATGGATGATGAGGAGGGCCAGCCCCTCTCCCACAGTATATGGATGATGAGGAGGGCCAGCCACTCTCCCACAGTACAGGGATGATGAGGAGGGCCAGCCACTCTCCCACAGTACAGGGATGATGAGGAGGGCCAGCCCCTCTCCCACAGTATATGGATGATGAGGAGGGCCAGCCACTCTCCCACAGTATATGGATGATGAGGAGGGCCAGCCACTCTCCCACAGTACAGGGATGATGAAGAGGCCCAGCCACTCTCCCACAGTACAGGGATGATGAGGAGGGCCAGCCACTCTCCCACAGTACAGGGATGATGAGGAGGGCCAGCCCCTCTCCCACAGTACAGGGATGATGAAGAGGCCCAGCCACTCTCCCACAGTACAGGGATGATGAAGAGGCCCAGCCACTCTCCCACAGTACAGGGATGATGAGGAGGGCCAGCCACTCTCCCACAGTACAGGGATGATGAGGAGGGCCAGCCACTCTCCCACAGTACAGGGATGATGAGGAGGGCCAGCCACTCTCCCACAGTACAGGGATGATGAGGAGGCCCAGCCACTCTCCCACAGTACAAAGATGGGATATGAGCAATTTTTCTCTCAATTTTAAAAGACTGTTCCTGTAGCCTAATCTATTAGCCTAGTAACACATTTGGAGAGGAGGGACTTCGTGACACACTACCAACATGGGTTCAGGGAGGGAAATCTTACCCTACTAGTTTAATACATTTGTACCATCAGGTGACAAAGATTAAGCAAGAAAGACAAGGTTAGGCAGACTGCACTTTCTTGGACGGTCGGTAAGCCTTTGATACTGTACCCCATAAGATTCTGGTACATAAATAGGAGAAACAGGAAAGAGAATCTGGTAAGGTGCTCCAGTGGATAAGGGATTCCCTAAGCAATAGGAAGCAGAGAGTTACTGTGAAGGGTGAGACGTCAGATTGGCGTGAAGTCACAAGCGGAGTCCCACAGGGCTCTGTACTCGGACCTATCCTGTTTCTGATATACGTAAATGATCTTCCAGAGGGTATAGACTCATTCCTCTCGATGTTTGCTGATGATGCCAATATTATGAGAAATATTAAGGCAGAGAAGGGCAGCTTGAGGCTTCAAGAAGTCCTGGACAAGCTGAAGGAATGGTCTAACTAATAGTTGTTAGAGTTTGACCCGAGCAAATGTAATATAACGAAGATAGGTGTAGGGATCAGGCCAGATACAAGCTATCATTTGCGAAATGAAATTTTACTAGAAACAGAGAGAGAGAGAGAAAGACCTGGGGTTGATATCACGCCACACCCCCCTCGAAGCCCACATAAATTGAATAACATCAGCTGTATCTGCCAGGTTGGCCAACATAAGAACGGCCTTTAGAAACTTGTGTAAGGAATCATTCAGGACCTTGTATACCACATATGTCAGACTAACCCTGGAGTATGCAGCTCAAGCTTGGAGTCCATATCTCGTCAAACATAAAACTAATTTGGAGAATCTTCAGAGGTTTTCCACCAGACAAGTGCCCGAACTGAGGGGCATGAGCTATGAGGAGAGACACAATAACGTGGCTAAAGTATGTTGACCAGACCACACACTACAAGGTGAAGGGACGACGACGTTTCGGTCCGTCCTGGACCATTCTCACAATCGACTTGAGAATGGTCCAGGACGGACCGAAACGTCGTTGTCCCTTCACCTTCTAGTGTGTGGTCTGGTCAACAATATGAGGAGAGACTACGGAAATTAAAACACACGTTGCTGGAAGACAGGAGAGTTAAGGGGACATAATCACCACTTACAAGATTATCAAAGGAATTGATAGGGTAGATAAAGACAGTCTATTTAACAGAAGGGACACAAGCACTTGGGGATACAGGTGGAAATTGAGTGCTGAAATGAGCCATAGAGACATTAGAAAGTATTTTTGTAGTGTCAGAGTAGTTAATAAATGGAATGCATTAGGAAGTGAATGTGGTGGAGGCTGACTCCATACACAGTTCCAAGTGTGGATTCGATAGAGCCCAATAGGCTCAGGAACCTGTACACCTGTTGACTGACAGTTGAGAGGCGGGAACAAAAAGTCGAAGCTCAACCCCTGCAAGCAAAACTAGGTGAGTACACATCCCCCAGTAAGCAGCCAGTCGCAGCTGCCCAGGTACCTATTTACTGCTAGGTCAACGCAATCAGGGTGAAAGACACTGCCCATTTGTTTCCGCCAACCACCGAAAATCGTACCCGGGCCATTCGGACTACGACCTCAGAGAGCTGTCCACTCAGCCGTGAGGCCCCTCAGTGCGTGTGCGTGTACTCACCTAGTTGTACTCACCTAGTTGTGTTTGCGGGGTTGAGCTCTGGCTCTTTGGTCCCGCCTCTCAACCGTCAACCGTCACTTGTTGTATATGTCTAGCCATTTCACCGCGTCTCACAACATCTGTATCGGGCGTATCATAATTGAATAAATCTAAGTTTGTTCGTTTATGATCTAAGTTGCCCTAAATTTATAACTATTTAAGTTATATTCGGTTTAATTCTTGTTTGGAAATCAACATCAGATCTCGAGTATTATTATTATTATTATTATTATTATTATTATTATTATTATTATTATTATTATTATTGTTATTATTAT
>WNGS01111181.1:20213295-20220634 GCA_020271785.1 Procambarus virginalis
CGCCCACGGCACACTGCCTGCCCTTTGAACTCTCCTCTTCTTGACCGGCCAAAACGGGACGTAATTTAAATTGTGTACAAATGCTACCCAAAATAAGTATACTGCATCGGGTGGCCTGTATAAATGTAAGAGGCAGTGAGTGATTCCTCCTAAAATGTCCGCTACGCCTCCTTCCTTGTCTATGGCCCCGCGGCTGTGGCCTCAAGACATCCCAACTGGGAATGTGAGCAACCATTGACACCCAGTGTTGTTAGGCTCTCGTTAATCTGTCTTCTTCTCACTTGTTCACTATTAAAGACGAACATGTTCATTGTTTTCTGGAGCACACGCTTGCACACAGACGTGCGCACAAACACACACCTACACAGACACACACACTGGTTTAATAGGGAATGTATGAAAGCAAAGGAGCTGAACAAAAGGGCATGGAGGAACTTTCGTAATAACAGAAAATAGAGAGATATACCAGAGAACCAGGAACGAGGATGTTAGTGTGAGAAGAGCAGCTGAGAAAAGGTATGAAAATGATATAGCTAATAAAGCCAAGACCGAACCAAAGCTACTACACAGTCACATCAGGAGGAAGACAACAGTGAAGGAACAAGTGATGAAACTTAGGGTGGGCGAGGACAGGTACACAGATAATGACAAAGAGGTGTGCGAAGAACTCAACAAAAGGTTCCAGGAGGTCTTTACAATAGAACAGGGAGAAGTCACGGCGCTAGGAGAGGTGGTAGCAAACCAGGTGACCTTGGAAAGGTTCGAAATTACAAGAGATGAGGTCAAGAAGCACCTATTGGAGCTGGATGTGAGAAAAGCTGTTGGGCCAGATGGAATATCACCATGGGTATTGAAAGAGTGGGCAGGAGCATTTTGTTTGCCACTCTTCATAGTGTATAGTAGGTCACTGGAAACGGGAGACCTACCAGAAATATGGAAGACTGATAATGTAGTACCATTATTTAAAAAGGGTGACAGACAAGAGGCACTGAACTACAGGCCAGTGTCCTTAACTTGTATACCATGCAAGGTGATGGAGAAGATTGTGAGAAAAAACCTAGTAACACATCTGGAGAGAAGAGACTTCGTGACAACCCATGAACATGGGTTCAGGGAGGGTAAATCTTGTCTTACAGGCTTGATAGAATTCTACGATCTGGTGACAAAGATTAAGCAAGAAAGAGAAGGTTGGGCGGACTGCATTTTTTTGGACAGTCGGAAAGCCTTTGACACAGTACCTCATAAAAGGTTGATGCATAAGCTGGAGAAACAGGCAGGAGTAACTGGTAGGGCGCTCCAGTGGATAAGGGAGTACCTAAGCAATAGGAAGCAGAGAGTTACAGTGAGGGGTGAGACCTTAGAATGGCGTGAAGTCACCAGTGGAGTCCCACAGGGCTCTGTGCTTGGACCTATCCTGTTTCTGATATAAGTAAATGATCTCCCAGAGGGTATAGACTCATTCCTCTCAATGTTTGCTGACGACGCCAAAATTATGAGAAGGATTAAGACAGAGGAGGAAAGCTTGAGGCTTCAAGAAGACCTGGACAAGCTGCAGGAATGGTCGAACAAATGGCTATTAGAGTTTAACCCAAGCAAATGTAATGTAATGAAGATAGGGGTAGGAAGCAGGAGACCAGATACACGGTATCATTTGGGAGATGAAATACTTCAAGAGTCAGAGAGAGAGAAAGATCTGGGGGTTGACATCACGCCAGACCTGTCCCCTGAAGCTCATATCAAGAGGATAACATCAGCAGCATATGCCAGGTTGGCTAACATAAGAACGGCCTTTAGATACGTGTGTAAGGAATCTTCCAGAACATTATATACCTCATATGTCAGACCAATCCTGGAGTATGCGGCTCCAGCATGGAGTCAATATCTAGTCAAGCATAAGACTAAACTGGAAAAGATTCAAAGGTTTGCCACCTGACTAGTACCAGAGCTGAGAGGTGTGAGCTACCAGGAGAGACTACGGGAATTAAGCCTCACTTCGTTGGAAGACAGAAGAGTTGGGGGGGACATGAACACCACATTCAAGATTCTCAAGGGAATCGATAGAGTAGATAAAGACAGGCTATTTAACACAAGGGGCACACGCACTTGGGGACACAGGTGGAAACTGAGTGCCCAAATGAGCAACAGAGATATTAGAAAGAACTTTTTTTAGTTTCAGAGTGGTTAACAAATGGAATGCATTAGTAGGTAAACTTAGTACCCAGATGAGCCACAGAAACGTTAGAAAGAATTTTTTCAGTGTCAGAGTAGTTAATAAATGGAATGCACTAGGAAGTGATGTGGTGGAGGCTGACTCCATACACAGTTTCAAGTGTAGATATGATAGAGCCCAATAGGCTCAGGAACCTGTACACCAGTTGATTGACAGTTGAGAGGCGGGACCAAAGAGCCAAAGCTCAACCCCCGCAAGCACAATTAGGTGAGTACAATTAGGTGAGTACACACACAGTTGAGTTGAGTTGTGACCATCGTGTTGGATGGACGTGGGTTTGGGAGCTCCTGGTTTACTAATGGAGTGGGAGGAGTAATCAGGCAACTTCGAAGTGAAAAAGTGTGTACAAGTGAATGAAAAAACCGTTGGGTTTTGACCAAAGCCATAAGGTAGTGAAGAAAAACAGTATAAGTAGCGTATTTGAAAATAGTGAAATACTGTGGCAGTGTACAGCGTGAAGCGGGCCTCATGGACCTCTGACCGTGACCTCACCCTCTGACCCTGACCTCATCCCCGGCAGCAACCCATCACCACGTGGGAGACCTTTGGAGATTCACTCACCTATTGTGTTAGCAGGACGGTAAAATACTTGGAGTCTCCCTGTGGGTAAGGTTGGATTATAGCAATGACGAGGTCAGGAAGGGCGTCTAGGTCCAGCAGTATTATGATTGAAGAAGAAGATAGGTTTGTTGAGAAGATGATTGGGAAATTTGTAGAGAAGAGGGATGTCTGGGTAGGTGATCTAATCCAGGGGATCAAAAGTGAAATCTTTAACAAGATACAGGACGAGGTTCAAAGACTCAAACAAGAGTTTAGGGATTATATTCAAGAGGAAATCAGAAAGAGCAGGGTAGAATGGCAAGAGAAATAACTAGGCTTGCTAATGAATTTGGCAGGCATGGGGGAGGCTTGGCAGGGGAAGGGGTAGTAGGAGTAGGTGGAGTAGCGGGAGTGGGAGGGGTGGGGGTCAGCCAGGGAGGGGGCTACCAGCATGACCCTGACCTGAGAAAGAGGACAATCATAATCCATGGATTGCTTGAAGTCAGGGCACCATCCAGGCAGGAAAGGATGGAGATTGAGGATTTGTAGCTACAGGGGATTTTGAGGGACATGAGAGCCCATATGGCAGGGAATGAAGTGGAAGTCCACCGCCGCATTGGACCATACAACTGTAACAGGAAACGACCTGTCCTGGTACAGTTCACAAACGAAGAGGCAGTGGACTACATACTGCATCACAAACACTTACTCAGAGATAGCGAAAATTACTACAATGTATATATTGACAAGTTCATGACGAAGGAGGAGCAGGTAGCCCACAGAGCAAGCAAACTTCCATGATACAACTCTTCCCATTTGAGCATAGGTACACACCCCACTGCTAATCCACCCCAGGATAACCAGCTTCTCACAACTGCTTCTCAGGTTACTCCCTCCCCAAATCAGACCTCCTTGCCCTTGCTTATATCCCCAACACCTCCCTTGACCCCTCTGACCCACTGCAGTCAATTTCATCCCACATTCCAAGGACCCCCTCATCACCTCAACCCCCAAAACCCGTCCAGCCCTCATTCCCTCACCCCCAAAACCCACCCAGCCTCATCCCCTCAACCCCAAAAACCCACCCAGCCCTCATCCCCTCAACCCCCAAAACCTACCCAGCCCTCACCCCTCCTCATCCCCTCTCCTTCCATGTGACCCCCCACCCTTGCGGGGGGTGGGAGGTTCCCCCCACCCTCTCTATCCTTCCCCCTCCCGACCTCTCAACCTCTATCTGACTCCCAACCTTACGCTATCTCCCAACCCCTCTATGCCTATCAGACCCTCCCTAATCTTCAGACCCAGTATGCCCTTCCTACTCCAGACCTACCTACCCAGGCCCTACCCCAAACCCTCCTACCTACCTTCCTAGAAGCCCAGCCCCCATTAACCCCCCAAGCACCCCCCCGACTCCCCTCACCACCCCCCCCACCCCCCGACACCCCCCGGATCCCCCCGGACCCCCCGGCCCCAGTCATCCCCCAGACACCCCCCAGATCCCCCAGGTCCCCCCTGCCCCCAGTCACCCCCCAGACACCCCCCAGATCCCCCCAGACCCCAGAGGAAGGGAGAACTCTGGTACAGGAGTTTCCATGAAGAATCTCAAGGTTTGGTACACCAATGCTGATGGGGTATCTAATAAAGCAGAAGAGATAAAAGAAAGAGTGAGTGAGGCAAATCCTGACATAGTTGCAATTGTGGAAACTAAAATTAATGACATGATCTCAGATGCAATCTTTCCTGAAGGGTACCAGGTGATAAGAAAAGAGAGGACACAGAGACAGGGAGGGGGAGTGGCACTCCTAATAAAGCGGAAATGGAAGTTTGAAGACCTGGGAAATCGGGTTACCAATGAGTGCACAAGCTTCATACATGGAACTTTGACAGTAGATGGGAGGAAGATTGTGATCTTGGTAATCTACAATCCCCCACCAAACAGTAGAAGACCCAGACAGGAGTATGATGACAACAACAAGGCATGCATAGATGAACTGCAGAAGGCAGCAACACTAGCCCACAGAATGAGAGCGAAGCTGCTGATCATGGGGACCTAAATCATGGAGAGATAAATTGGGAATCAAGGAATCCCCATGGAGGGGACGAAACGTGGGGAGCAAAATTAGTAGATGTTATAGACAGGAATTTCCTAACACAGCATGTGAAGGAAGACACAAGGGAAAGAGGAGGAGATGCACCGAGCCTATTAGACCTGATTTTCACCCAG
Source organism: Procambarus virginalis (assembly GCA_020271785.1). NCBI lineage: Eukaryota > Metazoa > Arthropoda > Malacostraca > Decapoda > Cambaridae > Procambarus > Procambarus virginalis. Next base: position 20,218,290 of record WNGS01111181.1, read on the forward strand.
AACGTAGAAGATATCGAGAATTTGGAGCATGAAATACCTCTAGGGGCCAGTGACCATTGTGTCCTAGTCTTTGACTACATGATGGAATTCAAACTTGTGACCATGGGACAAGAGATCTGGGAAAGGAGAGTTGACTACAGGAAAGGGGACTATAGGAGGATAAGGGACTATCTGGGAGAAGTGCAGTGGGAGGAAGAAATTAGAGGAAAAACAGTCCAAGATATGATGGACCTAGTCATACAGAAATGCCAAGAGGCCGAAGAGAGATTTATACCAACAGTAAAGGGAAAAAATAAGAAGGAATATAATAACCCATGGTTTAATAGACAGTGTCAGGAAGCAAAAATGGCCAGCAGGCGGGAGTGGAGGAAATACAGAAGACAAAGGACAGAGGACAACAGGATCAGATGCAACAGAGCTAGGAACGATTACATTAACATCAGACGGACATCGGAAAGGGACTATGAGAACGATATTGCAATCAAAGCGAAAAACAACCTAAGCTACTACACAGTCATATAAGAAGAAAAATGTCGGTGAACGACCAAGTGACAAGACTAAGGAAGGCAGAGGGGACATATACTGAAAGTGACAAGGAAATCTGTGAGGCACTGAATGCCAGTTTCCATGGAGTGTTCACTACCGAGCCCGAGCAGCTCCCATTGTTGGAAGGGGTTACCCTAGATGAAAGACTATCAGATATAGAGGTGACAGTAGAGGAGGTAATGAAACAGTTGACAACTCTAGATGCATCTAAAGCAGTAGGACCAGACAAAGTATCACCGTGGATACTAAAAGAAGCAGCGCAGGCCCTCAGCGTGCCTCTGGCAATGATCTTTAATGAGTCACTTATGTCGGGAGAATTGCCCAGTTGCTGGAAGAAGGCAAATGTCGTGCCGATCTTCAAGAAAGGCGATAGGGAGGAGGCACTTAACTATAGACCTGTATCACTGACAAGCATCCCCTGTAAAATACTGGAAAGAATAATTAGGCTACGACTGGTTGCACACCTGGAGAACATTAGTTTGTGAACAAGCATCAACATGGGTTCTGGACAGGGAAATCGTGCCTAACAAACCTTCTGGAATTCTATGATAAAATAACGAGGATAAGACAGGACAGAGATGGTTGGGCAGACTGCATATTTCTGGACTGCCAAAAAGCCTTTGATACAGTACCGCACATGAGACTGCTATTCAAACTCGAGAGGCAGGCGGGGGTAGGGGAAAGGTCCTAGCATGGATAAGGAACTACCTAACAGGAAGGAGCCAAAGAGTTACGGTAAGGGGCGAGAAGTCGGACTGGCGAACAGTAACAAGTGGAGTACCACAAGGATCGGTGCTGGGACCAATTCTATTTCTTGTATATGTTAACGACATGTTTACGGGTGTAGAGTCCTACATGTCGATGTTTGCGGATGACGCAAAGTTGATGAGAAGAGTTGTGACAGATGAGGATTGCAGGATCCTCCAAGAGGACCTGAACAGGTTGCAGAGATGGTCAGAGAAATGGCTACTGGAATTCAACACGAGCAAATGTAAAGTTATGGAAATGGGACTAGGAGATAGGAGACCAAAGGGACAGTACACAATGAAGGGGAACAGCCTACCTGTGACGACGCGCGAAAGAGACCTGGGTGTGGACGTAACACCTAATCTATCTCCTGAGGCACATATAAATAGGATAACGACAGCAGCGTACTCTACACTGGCAAAAGTTAGAACATCATTCAGAAACCTAAGTAAGGAGGCATTTAGGGCTCTTTACACTGCCTACGTGAGGCCAGTCTTAGAGTATGCCGCCTCATCATGGAGTCCCCATCTAAAGAAGCACATAATGAAACTGGAAAAGTTCAGAGGTTTGCAACGAGACTCGTCCCAGAGCTACGAGGGATGGGGTATGAGGAGCGCCTGGGGAACTATGCCTTACGACACTAGAAAGAAGAAGGGAGAGGGGGACATGATAGGAACGTATAAAATACTCAGAGGGATTGACAGAGTGGACATAGACGAAATGTTCACACGGAATAGTAACAGAACGAGGGGACATGGATGGAAGTTAGAAACTCAGATGAGTCACAGAGATGTTAGGAAGTTTTCTTTTAGCGTGAGAGTAGTGGGAAAATGGAATGCACTTAAGGAACAGGTTGTGGAAGCCAATACTATTCATAATTTTAAAACCAGGTATGATAGGGAAATGGGATAGGAGTCATTGCTGTAAACAACTGATGCTCGAAAGGCGGGATCCAAGAGTCAATGCTCGATCCTGCAGACACATATAGGTGAGTACATATAGGTGAGTACACACACACACACACACACACACACACACAACAACACCACACA
>WNGS01111181.1:20220960-20236217 GCA_020271785.1 Procambarus virginalis
TGTGTGTGTGTGGTGTGTGTGTGTGTGTGTGTGTGTGTGTGTGTGTGTGTGTGTGTGTGTGTGTGTGTGTGTGTGTGTGTGTGTGTGTGTGTGTGTGTGTGTGTGTGTGTACTCCACCTATATGTTCTGCAGGATCGAGCATTGACTCTTGGATCCCGCCTTTCGAGCATCAGTTGTTTACAGCAATGACTCCTGTCCCATTTCCCTATCATACCTGGTTTTAAAATTATGAATATTTGCTTCCACAACCTGTTCCTTTGAGTGCATTCCATTTTCCCACTACTCTCACACTAAAAGAAAACTTCCTAACATCTCTGTGACTCATCTGAGTTTCCAACTTCCATCCATGTCCCCTCGTTTCTGTTACTATCCGTGTGAACATTTCGTCTATGTCCTCTGTCAATCCCTCTGAGTATTTTATACGTTCCTATCATTCCCCATCTCTCCCTTCTTGCTTTCTAGTGTCGTAAGGCACAGTTCCCTCAGCGCTCTCATACCCCATCCCTCGTAGCTCAGGGACGAGTCTCGTTGCAAACCTCTGAACCTTTTCCCGTTTCATTATATGCTTCTTCAGATGGGACTCCATGATGAGGCGGCATACTCTCTAAGACTGGCCTCACGTAGGCAGTGTAAAGCGCCCTAAATGCCTCCTTGCTTAGGTTTCTGAATGATTTTCTAACTTTTGCCAGTGTAGAGTACGCTGCTGTCGTTATCCTATTTATATGTGCCTCAGGAGATAGATTAGGTGTTACGTCCACACCCAGGTCTCTTTCGCGCGTCGTCACAGGTAGGCTGTTCCCCTTCATTGTGTACTGACCCTTTGGTCTCCTATCTCCTAGTCCCATTTCCATAACTTTACATTTTGCTCGTGTTGAATTCCAGTAGCCATTTCTCTGACCATCTCTGCAACCTGTTCAGGTCTTCTTGGAGGATCCTGCAATCCTCATCTGTCACAACTTTTCTCATCAACTTTGCGTCATCCGCAAACATCGACATGTAGGACTCTACACCCGTAACATATCGTTAACATATACAAGAAATAGAATTGGTCCCAGCACCGATCCTGTGGTACTCCACTTGTTACTGTTCGCCAGTCCGACTTCTCGCCCCTTACCGTAACTCTTTGGCTCCTTCCTGTTAGGTAGTTCCTTATCCATGCTAGGACCTTTCCCCCACCCCCGCCTGCCTCTCGAGTTTGAACAGCAGTCTCATGTGCGGTACTGTATCAAGGCTTTTTGGCAGTCCAGAAATATGCAGTCTGCCCAACCATCTCTGTCCTGTCTTATCCTCGTTATTTTATCATAGAATTCCAGAAGGTTTGTTAGGCACGATTTCCCTGTCCAGAACCCATGTTGATGTTGTTCACAAACCTAACGTTCTCCAGGTGTGCAACCAGTCGTAGCCTAATTATTCTTTCCAGTATTTTACAGGGGATGCTTGTCAGTGATACAGGTCTATAGTTAAGTGCCTCCTCCCTATCGCCTTTCTTGAAGATCGGCACGACATTCGCCTTCTTCCAGCAACTGGGCAATTCTCCCGACATAAGTGACTCATTAAGATCATTGCCAGAGGCACGCTGAGGGCCTGCGCCGCTTCTTTTAGTATCCACGGTGATACTTTGTCTGGTCCTACTGCTTTAGATGCATCTAGAGTTGTCAACTGTTTCATTACCTCTTCTGCTGTCACCTCTATATCTGATAGTCTTTCATCTAGGGTAACCCCTTGGGTTACAATGGGAGCTGCTCAGGCTCGGTAGTGAACACTCCATGGAAACTGGCATTCAGTGCCTCACAGATTTCCTTGTCATTTTCAGTATATGCCCCCTCTGCCTTCCTTAGTCTTGTCACTTGGTCGTTCACCGACATTTTCCTTCTTATATGACTGTGTAGTAGCTTAGGTATTTTTTTGCTTTGATTGCAATATCGTTCTCATAGTCCCTTTCCGATGTTCGTCTTATGTTAATGTAATCGTTCCTAGCTCTGTTGCATCTGATCCTGTTGTCCTCTGTCCTTTGTCTTCTGAACTTCCTCCACTCCCGCCTGCTGGCCATTTTTGCTTCCTGACACTGTCTATTAAACCAAGGGTTATTATATTCCTTCTTATTTTTTCCCTTTACTGTTGGTATAAATCTCTCTTCGGCCTCTTGGCATTTCTGTATGACTAGGTCCATCATATCTTGGACTGTTTTTCCTTTAATTTCTTCCTCCCACTGCACTTCTCCCAGATAGTCCCTTATCCTCCTATAGTCCCCTTTCCTGTAGTCAACTCTCCTTTCCCAGATCTCTTGTCCCATCGTCATAAGTTTGAATTCCATCATGTAGTCAAAGACTAGGACACAATGGTCACTGGCCCCTAGAGGTATTTCATGCTCCAAATTCTCGATATCTTCTACGTTCTGGGTGAAAATCAGGTCTAATAGGCTCGGTGCATCTCCTCCTCTTTCCCTTGTGTCTTCCTTCACATGCTGTGTTAGGAAATTCCTGTCTATAACATCTACTAATTTTGCTCCCCACGTTTCGTCCCCTCCATGGGGATTCCTTGATTCCCAATTTATCTCTCCATGATTAAGTCCCCCATGACCAGCAGCTTCGCTCTCATTCTGTGGGCTAGTGTTGCTGCCTTCTGCAGTTCATCTGTGTGTGTGTGTGTGTGTGTGTGTGTGTGTGTGTGTGTGTGTGTGTGTGTGTGTGTGTGTGTGGTGTGTGTGTGTGTGTGTGTGTGTGTGTGTGTGTGTGTGTGTGTGTGTGTGGAAAAAAAAATAGTTAGTAACAGTTGATTGATTGACAGTTGAGAGGCGGCGGGCCGAAAGAGCAGAGCTCATCCCCCGCAAGCACAACTAGGTGAATACACAACTAGGTAAAAACATCTGCTCGTTCATTTCCACAGATTCGAGCATGGGAGGGGATCCACAAGAATTTCACGACTCTTCCCTGGTTGGTTAGTACTCTCACAACTCTCTTGATTTGAGCGACTATCGCAAGGTTTTCTATCTGATGTCTACTAAGGCTTTGTAGTGCTGCTTGTGAATCAGTGTAGATCATTGCACGTTAGTGCTTCGTTCAAGGAATCATAACACCATAACAATGGCAGTTAGCTTTGCTTGCGTTGAGGAGGCATAGTTCTCAATACGTGCTTAGTCTTCATTTCCGCGTTGAAAGTTATTATTTCTAATTACAGTGTATGCTGCACCAGGCCGGCAGTTGGCTGGATTAGATGACCCATCAGTGTAGATATGATCTAGTTCTTTTCCGGCTTCTTTATAAATTTCCTCGTGATACTTATGCCTCATTTCTTGTAGTATCGTATTGGATGTTTTTCGTTGTCATCTCGTTGATAATAATCCTGCATGGGACATCCTCCCAGGGAGGTAACCTCTCTACAGGCAGGAGCTCACGAGCTTGCTCAAGCAGGTGAAGTTCTTCGAGGTAGCAGACTGAACTGAGATGCCATTTTTTGCTTTTCCTGTTTCCTCCTTTAAGTAATACAGAACTCAGTTTTTTCTTGGCAATATCATTATAATGGGGGTCTCTGGCTATGTTAATTGCAAACTTAGTATTCAGTTCCTTAATTCTGCTTTTAACACTGGGGTGGGACAGCCCCTCTCGTAGATCAGATGTTTTGGCAGTTCTTGGGACTCAAAATTGATTGCCATGGCTTCATTTTGAATGCTTTCAAGTTTTTCATATAACTTTGAGAATAAGTGCACAAAACTGGTCCGGCATAGTCTATATGTCTATGAAGAACAGACCTCATACACTTCATTCTGGAACCCACATTGGCTGTGAACATCATTTTAGCACGGCAATAGAATCTCCATGCCCATTCCAGGTCATAACTTTCAATGCCCTGAGTCGACTTTAACATGTTTCTATGAGTTGGTTGAGTTCCTCTTTTTTCCCTTGATAGAGCCGACAGAGACGCCAAGGTACCAATAGTGGTCAACCCACTCAAGTGTTTCAAATGAAACACTACAAAAAATGAAAAGAAATGAAAATGAAAATGAAGAACTACACATTAATTTGTAGTTCTTCATTTTCTCCCCACTTATGAGAGTATGATTTTGTCTTGTTTGTGGAGACAGTGATACCGAGTTCAACACATTTCCTTCCATGGAGAATAATGGACTGTTTAATTTTTCCCAAGGTAAGGCTTGTATTAGGACATCATTTGTATATCCCATTTGTTGAGTTCCTTCCGGAAATTCATTATTTGCAATGGAGTTCATATGTTGAATAGTGTGGGGCTTAACGATCCTCCTTCAGGGGTCCCGAGTTCCATAATCTTTGTTCTCGAGACTGCTCCGTTGAAGCAAACTTTGGCTTTCCTCCCTGTGAGGTTGTCTTCAATCCATTTCAAGAGTCTTCCCTTGACACCTATGCATGCAAGCTCATCCAGGATCGCAATCCCTTGTGCTTTGTTGAAAGCTCCGTTGATGTCAACAAATACAGAGTACTTAGCTATGTCATTATCTAAGTAATTAGCTATATAATTTGCTGCGCTCCGTCCTTTAACAAATCCGTCGAACCTTTCCTCTAGGTTGCCTATTTTGTGCAACAGTCGGTTTAAAATGATCTTTTCAAGCATTTTGCATGTGCATGATTCGAGACTGATAGGTCTGTAATTGCCAGAGTCCTTTGGTTTCGGTATGGGAACAATTATTATCTGTTGTTAGGCTTGTTTCTTGGCATTTACCTCAGGCCTCAAGCATGATTACTATTACAAAACGAGAACTTTCTTTGGCTGCAGCAGTCCTTCTCAACCCGTCCACTCGAATAGTACATCGCATTTTGACGTATAAATCAATAAATCAATAAAAATAAATTTTGCCCTACGGCAAAAAAAAAACTGATATACTTCAAATCATAGTGGCTGTTAAAATTTAAGTGATTACCTGTTCGCTATTCGTGGGGTCCTCTGTTAGGTTAGGTTCTGGCAATTTAGTACATCAGTTTAGTGACGTTGAGAACACTCCAGAGGACTAGGTGGTCCATATTATCTATATTACATCCAAAGGCTCTATAGGTACTCTCATACTTGGACGACAGGCTGTAATTCATTCCGAAAAGGTTATCAGTAATGAACAATGTGGCGGAGATTCCTCAGTGTTCTTGTATTTCGATAATATCCCGTCAAAATCACAAAATAATAATCAATGATTTTCGCCAAGTCAATTCCACTAAAAATATTTATTGTCTAATTCTTCTAAATTTTATATAACAATATAAAATCCCAAATATTGAAGGCACAATTGGCTTTCAGCAAGATTAGCGGGACTCAGGAACCATAACTCTCTCTCTTGATTACGTTCAAGAATAAGAATGGCTTCAAGAAGAATGACGAAGATGGTCGCCATTCGTTACCATTAGCCACGCGTCCTCTGCTAAATACCGGCGCTAATCTCTTGTAAGTGAACTTAATTGATAAATTATACAGCATCAAATAGTATTAAACACCAGCACCATCCAGCAATCTTAAGTGACCTCTTCATCTTAGGCTACAGAAAACAAAATTGTTACACAAGATAAATCCATACATTTTTTAATAATTTATTAATGTAAAAATAAGGCAAATAGAAGATTGTTAGATGGGAATTATATTTTGATAAAATCAGGAACTGCCTCGTATGGATGGGTCAATAGGCCTTTTGCACGTTCATGTATTATGTTATCTTAAATTAATAGGTCGAGGTGGTCGAATAAGTAATGAATAATTACCTTTATAGAGGTAATTCTGGGCAGATAGATATATAGATAATCTATGGATATAGAACAGGAATTTCTAGAAATTCATAAATCTTCTGAGATTTTATATCAACAGATTCGCCGACAAAATGAATCACACTCACTGCAAACACAAATCTCACACATGTAAAGAGATCTGGATCCAGATTCACGAAGCAGTTATGCAAGTACTTACGACCCTGTACATCTTTCCTCGATCTATGACGGCTTTGGTTACATATATTAAATAGTTTACAAGCATGAAAGCTTCCCAATCAACTGTTGTTATTGTTACTAACATTCTCCTGGTGCTTCGGAGCTCATTAATGTTTAATAATTGTAAACAAAGCCGCCAAAGATCGAGAAAAGATGTACAGGTTCGTAAGTGCTTACGTAACTGCTTCGTGAATCTGGCCCCTGATTTCTTCCAGGTGTAAGTTACTTGTCAACAAACCATCTCGTTGTGACAGCAATTTCTTGATAATGTCAAGTCTAGTTTCCCAGCTGATTTCTTGTAAAATTCAATATTGTAGACCTGCTGAACCATGATGTGCATCACTCATTCGTAAGTTGTATTTTCTTACAGTTAAGTTAATATATCTAGCCAAGTTTGAATGGTCAGTTAAAGCGAATACTTGATGAAAAGGCACATGATGCAGGTGATGAGTCACAATAACGTGGCTGAAATATGTTGACCAGACCCCACACTAGAAAATGAAGGGATGTCGACGTTTCGGTCTCAAGCCGACGACAATTGACTTGAGAATGGTCCAGGACAGACCGAAACGTCGTCGTCTCTTTATTTTCTAGGGTGTGGTCTGGTCAACAAGGCACATGATGTTTGCTGGATGGGTGATTTCTTTCCGAGAATAGAATATCATCCGTTTGTTTGGACATCAGTGTTGGACAGTATTGCGTGTGCGGTTGGAGTTCTATTATATAAACTGAATAATTCCTTCTAAGGGTCCTGGCGGCTGAGTGGCCAGCGCTCGGCATTCGTAGTCCTAAGGTTCCGGAGTCGATCTCCGGCGGAAGCGGAAACAAATGGGCGGAGTTTCTTTGACCCCTGATCCTCCTGCTCACCTAGCAGTAAATATGTAACTGGGAGTTAGACAGTTGCTACGGGCTGCTTCCTGGGGGATGTGTAACAAAAAGGAGGCCTGGTCGAGGACCGGGCCGCGGGGACGCTAAGCCCCGAAATAAAAAATCAGTCAATCATCTCAAGATAACTTAGTTTAACTTATACTCAACTTAGTTTACAATGGTTTGTATTTTGTAGGGCTCATGGTCAGCCGATCCGTCCTCTCAAATAGACATCGCATTTTGACGTATACATCCCCTACGGCCAAAGACCAATGTACTAAGAATCATAGAGGCTCGCAAAATTGACGCGATGTCCCGTTTTCTATATGTAGGTTCTCGGTTTAGTTAGGTTCGGGCAATTTAATACATCCATTTAGTGGCGTTGTTGAACGTTCGAGAGGACGGGCTGAGTATAACAATCATAGAACTGAGACATTGTAAATTACTTACGGCCGGGTAACGAGATAACCAAATTCATACCTAATTATATGGGGTCTGATTTACATGTCTCTGATAACATTTTAAACATTTACTTTAGGGCCAGTTAGAGATATAATATAACCAAAGTGCATTTCGGAGTATTTTAGTGAAACTCTCTACTTATTAGATGCAACTCAGTATACAGAAAAATGGGAGTCTAATGAACTAAAAGCAACTAAGATACTTATGCCAGGTTTGAACGTGAGGTTTTATATTAAGCACTATATACTTTCACAAATTCCTACATATTATGTATATTAGCTGGTTGGTGCTCATGGAATTAGATCATCAGATAAAAAAAATCTGGTTTATTGCTGTGTATAGGACAGCGAAGTCTACTGTCTCTTAACTCCTTTTCAAAGTGAAACAACATAGCAAATAATACAGGATTCATTAAGCACAGGCTTGCACCCCTATACTGCGTACCTCTTGGCACAGCTTGACCACTTTTTTGGTGAAAAGTTTTCAGACAAAACACTACTCCAATTATATATATATTTCCCATACCTGATGAGAAACACACAAGCAATGTAAGGATTACAGAGTACATTTCTTTTTAGAAGTTCTGTGAAAAGTTAAGTGTGTTCAACTTTATATAAGATTTCGAAACCACCACAACAAAATAAGCAGAGTACCCTATGAGTTATAGTACTGTATTGCGCAGAAAAATAACCCGTTATTAAAGCATATTGAAAGGTAGATTATTTCATCAGNCTATTTTACAGGAACTTCTTCTCCACGCTCATAAACGGAGGAAAGGGTCCTGAAAGATATTGTTAATAGAAATGTTATCCCTACAGACAAAAATCAGAAGATACAACTAACGATTTACTATAAACCAAAAAAACAGCCAGCCTACTAATGAAAAACTCTCCAGACACGGAGCAGAACGCCCTAAAAGAGACAAACGTCGTCTATGCCTTTAAGTGTCCACTTGGGGACTGTAAGCCCCAAAAAACTCAGTATATAGGCAAGACAACAACATCTCTTTCCAGGCGTTTAACGATGCATAAGCAACAGGGCTCCATTAAGGAACATATACTCTCTTCCCACAACCAAACCATCACCAGAGAAATCTTAACAAATAACACAGAAATCATCGATAGGTACAGCGATAGCAGGCGGCTTGACGTCTGCGAGGCACTACACATCAAGAAGTCAACACCAGCAATCAACAGTCAATTAATGCACAAATATATTCTACCCACTTCAAGACCCCGCTCCAATATAGAAGCATCAAGAAATATGGGCCAATAGGCCCTTCCGCAGTTACTTCCATTCATACCTTCAATTTACCCAGTTAATATCCAGTTAATATCCATTGTTTTCGTGTTCTGTCCTTTGTTGAAAGTTTTGTTCACCTCATTAAAAACTGTTGTAACATATCACCTCACCCAAAACGCGGGTATAAAATGAAAGATGAAAGCTGTTTAAATCATAGCATAGTAAAGAACTGTTTAGTGCTTTAAGGTTATAGTTGTGTGAGAAAACTAAAAGTCTTTGAAAATGTAATTAGTTATTACGAAACGCGTTCAAGTGTCGCGTCAGACTAAGAAATAAAGAATGAATTTTGGAGAATTGATTTTTCATTTACCGTCATCAGTAAAAACAAACATAAGGAAAATTGAGAAAATTCGTGTTAGAATTATTAATCTTACTTTTTCGGTCATATTTAATAACATATGTCTACAGGAAAGACTGCTACCAAAATATACTAATATATATATATATATATATATATATATATATATATATATATATATATATATATATATATATATATATGCAAACAAGCCTGAATGGTCCCCAGGACTAGATACAACTGAAAACTCAGATATATATATATATATATATATATATATATTATATATATATATATATATATATATATAAATATATATATATATATGCGGAAAAACCACAAAGAAATGGAGAAAGGGGGGTGAACGTTTCGGCTTTTCAAGGCCTTTGTCAACACCAGACTGACTGAGGACAGGAGAGAGAAGATACAGGTCATCACCTAGACCTGACCAATCCATCCCTAGGAAAGGATTACCAGAAACAGCGTTCAAAATTCATGCGTTCAAAAACCTCAAAAAAGATAATTCCTTACATATTACCAAGGCTGATAAGTCAAATGCAGTAGTTATTATGAATAAGGATGACTATGTTCGAAAAATGGAGTTACTTTTGGAAGATAGGGATACTTACCTATTGGTTAACAGAGATCCTACTGAAAAAGTGATCGCACATTTTAACAAAACTCTCAAAACTTTGTGCAAAGGCGATAAAGAATTGATTTCTAGGCTAACAAGTCGATCTCTCTCTCTACCTTATATGTATGGTCTTATAAAAACCCATAAACCTCATAATCCAGTTAGACCGATTATTAGTTCAATTGGTTCGGCGGCTTATAAACTTTCTAAGTGGTTGGTTAAAGTTTTGTCCCCTATCGTTGGTACTATTTCTAACTCGCACTTAACTAACAATGTAGACTTAATTAATAAGCTATCCACACTAAATTTGAATTTTGACTTTAAACTAGTAAGTTTTGACGTGACTGCTTTATTCACTAAAGTACCTGTTGATGATTTGTTAGAATACCTACGTGAGGAACTGCCTAAATATAATTTGAGCTTGCAGACCAATAATGTGTTGGAACTTATCAAATTATGTATAAAAGACAATTATTTCAGTTTCAATGGAAAATTTTTCAAACAAACATTTGGAATGGCTATGGGCAATCCCCTTTCCCCCGTTTTGAGCAATTTGTATATGGAGTTCTTCGAAACAAAGATCTTATCCAGGATTATCCCCTCTAATGTAGTCTGGTTTAGGTATGTCGACGATATTTTGTGCTTATGGCCGAGTGACCAAGACCAAAATGTTTTTCTTAATGAACTTAATTCTTTGGTACCTTCAATAAAATTCACATGCGAAAATGAGGAGAATGGTACTCTTCCATTTTTGGACATTATGATTCATAGAGTCAATAGAAGGTTCAAATTTAATGTGTATAGAAAACCTACCAACGTCGGGTCGTTTGCTCATTATTATTCGAATCATCATAGTAAAGTTAAACAGGCAGTATTTTCAGGAATGTTTCTTCGAGCTTTGAGGGTATGCAGCCCTGAGTTTTTTGATGAAGAGATAGCTAAACTATATGAAATTGGGAAAAGTTTACAGTACCCTAAGATGTTTTTGGATTGTTCGTTTGGGAATGCTAAACGCACGTTTTATAATAATGTCTCCAAAGCGAAACCAGAAAATAGAAACTCATTGGTGGTACCTTATGCGATGGGATTTGAGAAACTTTCCCCAGTTTTTAAGACCCTTAATATCAATTTGGTGTTTACTAATAATACGATCAAGTCTAATTTAATAAAAAACTCCCCTGGTACAGCAGGTTGTGTGTATTCGATTCCCTGCAATGATTGTGAGTCTGTGTACCTTGGACAAACAGGAAAATCCTTACAATTGCGTATGTCCCAACATGCTTATAGTATAAGAACTGCCCAAACGTCTAATGCTTTGTATCTACACACAAATTTGTGTGATCACACTATTAATTGGGATGGGGCTAAAAGCATTACCTATTGCAATGGCTTTGTGGAACGGAATTTAATCGAGTCTGCGCTAATTAGTCAATGTCCAAATCTTCTCAATGTTAGTACTGGTATGTACAAACTTGACCCAGCTTTAAGTTACAATATTACACAACAGTTTAAGAAAAAACTCTTAAATTGAGGTATACAATGTTTCATTACAATTGTATATTCATTTATTGTGTGTCCATGAGGCTTTTCCTTAATCTTTCATCCTTAATTCTCTGACCACTTAATCCTCTTTGACTTTTCCTGTTCCTGGTAATCCTTTCCTAGGGATGGGTTGGTCAGGTCTAGGTGATGACCTGTATCTTCTCTCTCCTGTCCTCAGTCAGTCTGGTGTTGACAAAGGCCTTGAAAAGCCGAAACGTTCACCCCCCTTTCTCCATTTCATTGTGGTTTTTCCGCATACAAATGATCAGTGTTTAGTGATCGTCAATTGCATATATATATATATATATATATATATATATATATATATATATATATATATATATATATAAATATATATATATATATATATATATATATATATATATATATATATAAAATATATATATATATATATATATATAATATATATATATATATATATATATATATATATATATATATATATATATATATATATATATATATATATATATATATATATATATATATATATATATATATATATATTCTAAGGGCACTGGGTGCCCTTAGAATAACACGCTTCCACTGGGGAATTGAAATTGTTACTTGTAGCCACAACCTAGATAGCGCTGATATCATTATGCCACCCACCAGAGGTCATCATCATCGACCTCAAATTCTGACTGAGGCAGGAAACTGGAGCCTATCACCGATGCCACGCCATTACCAACAGATGGCGTTGTCTGCGTAGCATCGAATTCCGGGGAGCCGAAGTGAAGACCCATAGATGGCCCTGAAATCACCACTCCACACTCCGACGATGATGTCGATATCGTAATAGTAGTCTTTCAATGTTTCTATTCAACTTGGCGTTACATTTCCACGTTATTAGGAACTTTTTAATTTTCAATTCGTTTTTACTTCTAGCTTATTCGTATCTTAGTATCAATGTTTTCTGTCTCACACAAATACATAGATTCAACTTTTCTAACCTTAGTGACACAGCTCCGAGAACACAACTACAGTTAAGGAAGCACATGTAATTCCGTGGGGGAATTCGTGATTAAACGTCGAGGGTATTTTTATTCCATCGTAAACTGCCTGCTGATGAATAATGTCTGTGGTGGCACTACCGATTCTCTTGGGCATAATTATATTCACATCATCAAAATGGTGTCCATCAATAACCACTGGTCAACAATGTTTTAAAAGTTGTCTGCTTCTGAGACTCAAAAATATATGTTTATCACGCGTGTTCACGCGCTGAATTAAAAATATTACCATGAAAATTGGTGATTAGCTATTGTTTGCAAGACACAATAATTATATGTTTTTATATTTTTACATAGTATGTATATGGCGTACATAGCACATTGTCAATCTTAGAATGTATCGTGCTCATCACTCACCGTGCTCATCACTTAATTTCTTCATCACTCACCGTGCTCATCACTTAATTTCTTCATCACTCACCGTGCTCATCACTCACCGTGCTCATCACTCACCGTGCTCATCACTTAATTTCTTCATCACTCACCGTGCTCATCACTTAATGTCATCATCACTCACCCTGCTCATCACTCACCGTGCTCATCACTTAATGTCATCATCACTCACCATGTAATAATTACCAAAATGGTTACTAAACTGGTAACCCATCAGGCTGTAATAACTGTAAATTATATTACCCCGGAGAACAAGGAGGAGTGCCACCTTACAGTGGGAAATTCTACCCGTAACAGGAGGAGGAGGAGGAGGTTATCATGAAGTTATCTTGATATGATTTCGGAGCTTAGCGTCTCCGCGGCCCGGTTCTCGACCAGGCCTCCTTTTTGATACCCATCCCCAGGAAGCAGCTGTCTAACTCCCAGGTACCTATTGACTGCTAGGTGAACATGGCCATCAAGATGAAAGAAACTCTGCCCATTTGTTTCCGCCTCCGAAGGGGATCGAACCCGGAACCTTAGGACTACGAATGTCCACTCAGCCGTCAAGCCCCACAGTCAGTGCCACAGAGAACAGGGGGAGGGGAAGGAAACACTAATTGATGTTACAAAATATCTTTACAATACTACAGGCCATGTGGCGGTTTATTGATTCATGGGATTTATTTATTTCGATAGCGGACTGTATGATAGTAAAGTGGACTGTATGATTTAATTTTCCCACAAGTAGTTTCCTACACAAGCTGGGGGGTTTATTAATTATATAGTCTATCAATCGAAAGTATTGATTGGTAGACATTCACTACTAAGTTGTTAAGACTACATAGGTTAGTAAATTAAATGAAACAAATACAGTTTATCTGTATGGTAGATTTTGGCCTGGACAACCAGAAATGAACGCGGTAGATCACACACACTAATGATTAGTAGGTGATGCTAATGAAATCACATCTCACGTGTTGAACCAGTTAGTTTTTCTTCCCCTTCAAGGACGCCTGTCAAAAGGGGGCACACAGTAATAATCGTATCCACTATATGACGGCTCTATCAGGGAAAATGATTATTCTGATTAATTATTAATATTTACCCTGTCTGTTGCCTCGCTTCGTGTGCTCACCAGTATACCCATATCTTTATTACTGGAAAGAAATAGCTAGATTTAATGGGATATCGGGTACAGAACACTTCCCTTATTGTTGACGAAGATCGTGTTGTTGATGGGAGAGTTGTACATCCCATAACACTGCGTGTAGAGGGAGATAATTGCGGAGCTTCAAGCGTGCTCCAAGAAGACTGTTGATGTTAAATTAATGGCGTTTGCTCCCTCTCGGCCCGAGTGACGCGTCTCTCGCCGGTTCCTAATTCGTCATTATCAACTTAGGGAAGTAAACTATGTATTTGTTGGTTATTTAATTAAATTTAGTCCTGGAGAACACCTTTTTATAATATTTAATCACCAGGCTGATAGATTTAAAGATACGTGTTATACGGAAATAAATATGTGATGACTTGGCAAACATCTCATTTTCTCTGAACGGCCACAAACTCCATTCTCTGAGATAAAGTTAGTAAATTAGTACAGTTAGTATGTTCCAGACATAACCATTTTTGCTTGGTATGCAGGTGTTAGTAATTTGGTGTCGAAATTTTCGACAGGCCAGATGGATGATCAAAACCCATAACTGATAATTAACACCGCCACCACTTCTCCGGCATTCGGGGTAATAAAGTTAATTGACTCAAGAGAAGACCAGTCAATTAGTGATTGAGGACTTTAATGTTTTAGATACAGGATGGATGGAATTCCTTTTAAAATTTTCTTAACTCAAGACATGGGGAATATATTGGCACATAAGTATACTTACGGAAACACAGGAGAGTTCCAAAACACTTCAAGTTTTGAAAGAATAATTGACGGAAAATATATTATATACTCTGGAGTGCAAATGATTCGCTTTATTTAAGATAAACGCAAACATAATTAATTCCCAACTCGTAAATATCCTGTCCTGAGAGGCAATAGTAAAATGGAGTTATAATTGTACAAGAACTCACACAGAACTTACCAAATCCTCTGTTCCTAAGCCTGATGTTGTAGCTTTCTCAGGTGGACCTGACAACCTTTCCCAGTCTTCACTTCCTCCTACACTGTCCTCACCTGGCTTACCAGCCGGCATTACCACATTAATTGCCACAGCCCATTACAGAGGCTCGTTAAACTACTCTTAGGTAAAACCAAGGAATGAAACTTTACACACAAAAGATGGCACTGATTTCATCGGCAACACTCCACACACCGGAAAGCTGCCAAGTGGAATACTAGTACAGTAAATACATGCTTTTATCACAATTAGTGTAAATTAAGGATGTAATTGGCTCCCACAGGCGCATGACCGCCTCTGACCTGACGCCACAACGGATTGTCCAACCCCCCAACATGGAACACGTTGCTTAATGAATTCATCAATCAGGTATTATCACTTAACAGTTTCAATATATGAAAAACTTACTTCGAACTCCAGCACTATCCCCCCCAGTAACTTGACTATCTTGAAGGGTAGGGTTTCAAACTACTCTTAATAAGTGCAACATGAGGCTATCTTGAAGACTACTCAACTGGTGCGCACGCGCGCGTACCAACATATATTACACCTTGATCAATCAGCTACATCTGGTGCCTAATCCACTCACCATTACGTTTAATCACTCAGCTTCATAGATTATCACTCCAACCGGTGCTCAACAACTTTACAATGCAACATCACTACCCGTACTCATTTATCAACGTG
>WNGS01111181.1:20273532-20285978 GCA_020271785.1 Procambarus virginalis
CTGTTATGTAGTCTCTGAACCTCATGAAGCCTGCGATAACTATTTCCTTGAAACTCCATTTCTTTCTTGTCAACTGGGCCACTCCTTCTCCTCCTTCTTTTCCTTCCCTCTCTTTCCTTCTAATAGTGAAACACTGGGAAAGCACTGGATTTGTTATGATGCCTGACAAATTCATTTCAGTGAGTGATGTTCGGAGACATTTCAGAAAAGGATATCCAGAAGAGAATATCCGGGATGTCCTCTTCTGCTGTTTCCCCAAGTTCACTTGCTTTGTTTGTAGTCCCATCTATGTTTAAGTAATTACATTGAATCTGACTCCCTTCCTCTTTGCAGTCTCAGTTACCCTTGGTGTTCCTAAGATAGTGAACCAGGAAGGATCTGTGATGGGGGCCCGAGAAGGTCTGGGGTGTGGGGTAGGCTGGGAGGGTCTGGGATTTGGAGGCAGGGAGAGCATGGGATGGGGGAGCAGGGAGGGCAAAGGATGGGGAAATAATAAAAGTGGCGCGTGTGGGAACAGGGGAAGGGTATGGGGTGGGGAACCATAGAAAGAATAGGGTGGAGGAACAGGGTGACATTTGCTACAGAGGAATTTTAAGGGTCGGGAAGGCGTATGTGGTAATTGGGGCGGAATGTTTTGAGGTGGGATGCTGAGTGGCTACTGGTACATTCCTCTCTGGGGTTGTTTTGGCTGCCGGTAGAGAATTTCCCACTCCTGTCTGAAGTTCCTGAAGATACTTAGGTCTGTGGCTTTCCCATTCCCTTCTTCCCTCTCTTTGCGTCTCTTGTTGTGCTTCTGCTGCCCTGGATCTCTCATTCCTCTATTTGTGCCTCTGCATAAAACATCCTTGTAATCCCTTACAAGCAAAAGTTTGCTCTTCCTGGATCAAATAACCTATTTTCTTTCTTTTACTCGTTCATGAATTCTCTCTTTATCAGTCGCTTCCTCTCCTTCGTATTAACACCTAAACGTGGTCTACGTTGCTCACAACCCCGTCTATTTGTAAACCTTCAGGATCGTAATAAAGTTATAAAGCCAAATAGGCTCAGGGCTATTGGGCGCCTTCGTTTATATTCATCCACTCTGCAAACAAAATTGCACTTTTTTCCATGTTAGCGGTTTCCTACTATCAACACATGATAGGCTCTTGGCTGCGCCCTACAATTATCAACATATTGGCCCCAAAACTATCAATAACGGGCCCCATTGTTCAACTATCTCTCGCAATCTCAGTACTTAAGACATGCAGCTTATCAATGTAATCATTTCCATCAATTTATATTTTAATTGTTATGTTGAACTCAAATTCTGCTACAATGTTCTTATTAATAATCTGACCTTACCTGTCAGATTAAGAACCTGCCTGAAACATTATGCGTGTTAGATAGAGGCTTTGCCAGAATTTGAGAACACTAGTTTTATGTACTCTCACAAACTCAATGTACCTTCTTGTATACAAATAAATCAATAATTAATTAAATAAATATCTTAATTATGTTACTAGCGGCTTCCTATCAGTTATCAACACTATCTAGTCAGGCTACTAGAGGGCTTGCTACCAACCATCGACATGAATAGTTAGGCTTCTAGCAGTTTCCAAGCAGCCATTAACATAAGCTAGTTAGCCTATTAATAGCTCCCTATTTACCATAAACACATACCATTTAGGATACATATGACCTCCTATTAACCTTCAACACAGACTAGTTAGGCAACTAGCGACGTCTTACGAACCTTCAACACATACTAATTATGCTGCTAACACCCTCAAATGAATATCGAATATTCCTACTCATCCTTAAACAATAAAAAGTTCCTGTAACCTGCTTGGAAGGAAGTTATAGACTGCTGGAGAAAAAAGACCATATTTTTACCATTGGAAGAGACCACAGGAAATACTACAACTAACTATAAACCTTTCCTGACCAATTATAGGCCTAAATTCATAGTCATAGACTTAACATACACAATCTCGTACATAGTATTTTCTAGGCTCTGATTTAATTTTGTTAATTTTGCCCCAAGAGCCGAGTTTATTGAGCAGCACCACTCATCCTGTGGGTGAACATTCCGCCATAGCAGTATGTGCAAAATCTCCAATAGGAAAAAAAACACCGCTAGGTTGTTCATCTGTCACTTGTACCCAGACGCAGCTGGGACTTGCTTAACTGTCTCAAGTGAACAGCTTAACAAACAAGACAATTAAAATTTGTCAACTGCTAAAATTTACGTTATCAAAATAGTAATATTTTAAGAACAGTATCTATATTCGACAAGGAGTGTTTTCCAAACTCTAACAATGTGGGGTTTATTATTCTAAACATATTTCTATTGTCTCTAAGATGTTCACATCTCTCAGGCAGTGGCCAAGGTGGCGTCCGTCACTCTCACCATAGACTCTCCATGGATGCAGATGAGGAGTTACAATAATGTGACCTCATATTGCTTATTCTCTAGCTAAACGAAATTTCTTTCATCCTAAACCTACTTCCAACACTAGTAGCGCTGTGCTCTGCCTTCCCTTCATACCTGAACTTAAAACGTTTTCTAATACTTTTCGTCCTCTTGACATAAAGTCTTTCGACAAACTAACACACTTCGTAGCAATCTAGTTCACACTGCATCTCCTTCATCTAATGTTGCTGGTGTTTACTCTATTTCCTTATTTCCTGTTCGTCTTGTCCTCCCCAATACTTTGGCGAACTGGCCGTACACTTAATGAGAGACTTAAAGAACACAAGAGAAGTGTTAAGGCTGCAGACACAAACAATGCTCTCTTTAATCTTGTTAGGGATTCTAATCATCCTATTGATTGGTCTTCCTCCAAAATTATCTTTCCTGCGTCTACTCTACACAGACGCCGTCTTCTTGAATCGGCTCTAATACACAATGTACCCAACATGAACTTGAGTCCTGGCTTTGTTGCTGCGGACTCTTCCCTTTCACAGTATATACTCAAATGCTCTAAAGTTTCTAACAAACGTGACCTAACATACGCTTACCCTTCCATTTATCTTTCTTTCTCTTTCCTTTTTCTTTCCCTTGTTTTCTCTTACGTTCACTTTCTTATTCCTATTACTATCCCATTTATTACACCTTACCTTTCGTGCCTTTTGCCTTGCTTTTTCTTCCTCTAAGATTTCCTTCTCCTCACCTCTCTCTTGCCTATTTATGACCTTCGCCTCCTTCCCTCATCCCTCCCAAATTACAGCCCCTCTCCTGTGCCAGGTAAGTCCACTACGGCTCACCATAGCCCGTGCTACTTGGAATTTTTTGTTCCGAGTAGCTGAATCTAAAACAACAACAACAACAACAACTTCCATCATCACAATCGACTTGAGAATGGTCCAGGGCAGACCGAAACGTCGTCGTCCCTTCACTTTCTAGTTTGTGGTTTGGTCTCCATGGATATTCGTATCTTAGACGAATTCTACCTATTACTGGTTCTCTCCCGCGGCTATCCCATAATAATTGGGATTGCCAGCTGCAACCATATTGTACCAGCGTACAGATTCACTGATTTGATACAAAGTTTCAAGTGTAGATATGATAGAGCCCAATAGGCTCAGGAACCAGTACACCTGTTGATTGACGGTTAAGAGGCGGGACAAAGAGCTAAAGCTCAACCCCCGCAAGCACAACTAGTTGAGTACACACACACACACACACCACACACACACACACACACACACACACACACACACACACAAACACACACCACACACACACCACACACACACACACACACACACACACACCACAACACACACACACACACACAAAGAATTAAGCAAACAAGAGAAGGGTGGGCGGACTGCATTTTTGGACTGTCGGAAAGCCTTTGACACAGTACCCATAAGGTTGATGCATAAGCTGGAGAAACAGGCAGGAGTAACAGGTAGGGCGCTCCAGTGGATAAGGGAGTACCTAAGCAATAGGAAGCAGAGTGACAGTGAGGGGTGAGACCTCAGACTGGCGTGAAGTCACCAGTGGAGTCCCACAGGGCTCTGTACTTGGACCTATCCTGTTTCTGATATACGTAAATGATATCCCAGAGGGTATATAGACTCATTCCTCTCAATGTTTGCTGACGACGCCAAAATTATGAGAAGGATTAAGACAGAGGAGGACAGCTTGAGACTTCAAGAAGACCTGGACAAGCTGCAGGAATGGTCGAACAAATGGCTGTTAGAGTTTAACCCAAGCAAGTGTAATGTAATGAAGATGGGTAGGAAGCAGGAGACCAGATACAAGGTATCATTTGGGAGATGAAATACTTCAAGAGTCAGAGAGAGAGAAAGACCTGGGGGTTGATATCACGCCAGACCTGTCCCCTGAAGCTCATATCAAGAGGATAACATCAGCAGCATATGCCAGGTTGGCTAACATAAGAACGGCCTTTAGAAACTTGTGTAAGGAATCTTTCAGAACATTATATACCACATATGTCAGACCAATCCTGGAGTATGCGGCTCCAGCATGGAGTCCCTATCTAGTCAAGCATAAGACTAAACTGGAAAAGGTTCAAAGGGTTGCCACCAGACTAGTACCCGAGCTGAGAGGTATGAGCTACGAGGAGCGACTGCAGGAATAAACCTCACTTCGTTGGAAGACAGAAGAGTTAGGGAGGGACATGATCACCACATTCAAGATTCTCAGGGGAATCGACAGGGTTGATAAAGATAGGCTGTTTAACACAAGGGGCACACGCACTAGGGGACACAGGTGGAAACTGAGTGCCCAAATGAGCCACAGAGATATTAGAAAGAACTTTTTAGTGTCAGAGTGGTTGACAAATGGAATGCATTAGGAAGCGATGTGGTGGAGGCTGACTCCATACACAGTTTCAAGTGTAGATATGATAGAGCCCATTAGGCTCAGGAAACTGTACACCTGTTGATTGACGGTTGAGAGGCGGGACCAAAGAGCCAGAGCTCAACCCCCGCAAGCACAACTAGGTGAGTACAACTAGGTGAGTACACACACACCACACACCACACACACACAACGTAAATAATCTCCCTCTAGGAGATTATTTACGTGTGTAAACGCACTCATTCCTCTAAATGCTGACGATTTACCATCACTACGAAAACTACAAATACAACCCCCCCCCCATCCGTTACCAACACCACCATATCTAACAATGCATCAGACACCATCACAATCAGACACCATCATAAACAGACACCATCACAATCAGACACCATCACAATCACCACCAATCTTATCACCGCCTTCCCCAACGCCACCATCTACAAGGCTTGTAGGTTGCTGGGTACCTTTCAACAATATACCACCACTACCAATCACCACCATCACAACACAAACTACCATTGACGCCACAACCACTTCGATAACAAGTACATCCCTTACCACCACCACCATCATCACCAGTTCACCACCGCTACGATAAGAAATATCACTAACATCAATATCAAACATCCACATAGCCTTCAGTACTCCCTACCACAACCACCACAACCAGGGCCATCACAACCACCACAACCAGGGCCACCACAACCCACAACTACCCGCCACAACCACCAACAACCACCACAACCAGGGCCACCACAACCACTGCCACAACAACCCCCTACAACCACCACAACCACCACAACCAGGGCCACCACAACCACCACAAACAGGGCCACCACAACTAGGGCCACAAACAACACCACAACCAGGGCCACCAAACCAGGGCCACTACAACCACCACAAACAGGGCCACCAAACCACCACAACCTGGGCCACCACAACCACCACAACTCTTACTCAGTAATGATACGTATGCTTCTTCAGGGATGCTGAGCAGGTCTTAAGCTGCTCTCGGCGCCTCCATCCGTCCACCAGAAGCTGCTTAAGTCGTTGTTGCATTAGTTGCTCAATTTTGCAACTCGGTAATCAGCGTCTGGCTGAATTTTTTTGGTGGGTTTATATTAGAAAGCGTTTATCGCGTGAGATGTTGAATTTATATCTATGCTGTGATTATCGTAAGTAAGATGTTGATCATGCAATCTTGCATCAAAAAAGGGAGGTACATCCTAGGCTGATGTGGTATAACAACCTTGCGCGGACCTTTATTATAGGTGATTCTCGCAGTTTTATGAGGTCAAAATTAGTTTCCTGGACATTATCTCTATGGCAGTGTGGTGTCTGGCGCGTCTGTGTAATCAGAAGGAAAAGAGCGAGCGTGCACACACGCACACAAGCGACAGAAACATTAGAATTAATATTTTCCGTGTCATAGTTGACAAATGGAATGCACTAGGCGGAGGATGGAATGTGGTGGAGACACAGATCCAAATATAGATATGATAGACGCCCAATAGGCTCAAGAACCTGTACATCAAAGGCCAAAACACTTTTCCACATTCTCTACGCATAATTGGACGACCTCTCACAGCGTTCAAAAGAGAACTTGATAACCACCTTCAGAGAATACTTGAACAATCAGGATGTGATTCATACGACAGACTGCGAGCAGCCGCGTCCAACAACCTTGTTGACCAGACCACCAATCAGGTGGTTTATTCAGAGACCGGACCATGGGTATGTTGATATTCGGAATCGTAGAAATGTATATGACAGTAATACGGTTTGACAGATATAAGGAAAGGCTGCGTGAACTGCACCTCACGTCGCTGGAAGACAGAAGAGCTCAGGGAGACATGATCACCACGTACAAAATTCTCAGGGGAATTGACAGGGTAGGCAAGGATGGTTTATTTAACAAGGTTGGAACACGCAGAACGGGACACAAGTGAAAGCTGAGAATCCAAATGAGCCACAGAGACATTAGAAAGAATTTTTTCAGTGCCAGAGTAATTAATAAACGAAATACATTAGGAGGTGATGTGGTGGAACAATTTCAAAAGCAGATATGATAGAGCTCAAGAAGTTCAGGAACCTATACACCAGTAGATTGACAGTTGAGAGGCCGAACCAAAGAGCCGCAGCTCAACCCTCGCAAGCACAACAAGGTAAGTTACACTCACCCACTGAAATAACAGTTACATCAGATGAAGTAAAGAAGCAACTACAGAACTGGATGTAGTAAAAGCCGTGGGACCAGACAAACAATCGCCATGGCTACTAAAAGAGGCAGCTGAAGTATTGTGCAGCCCACATTCCATAATATGTAATTCCTCTCCAGAAAGGGAAGAACTTCCTGACTGCTGGAAAATGGCTGATGTGGTACATGTTACCAGTCTACAAGAAAGGGGATGACAGAACCCGGTAAACAACAGACCTGTAATATCTTTATCATTAACAAATATCCCTTGTAAATTGCTAGAGAGAGACCGATCCGAAGCAGGCTAATGGAACATTTAGAACATATAAATTTTGTATCAAGGCGCCGGCATTTTTTTAGTAAAGGAAAATCTTGCTTGACAAACTAGCTGAAGCTCTAGAACAAGATGACAGAAATAGTACAAGAAAGGAATGCATACACTGCATATTTCTTGACTGTCTGAAAGCATTTGATAGGGTCCCACATAAAAGACTTCTACGAAAACTACTAAAGCAGGATGGCATATATGGAAAAGTCCTATTGTGGGTCAGAGAGTATTTCTAAGGAAGGAAGCAAACAATTACAATGAGAGCAGAGACATCAGAGCAGAGAGAGGGTATAAGTGGAATACCACAAGGGTCGGTTAATGACCCGACAGAGGGAACTGGCTTCTTCATATCAAGGTATGCAGACGACGTAAGACTAAAGAGAAGCGTCAGATCAGGATTAGATTGTGATACATTGTAGCAGGATCTGGACACATGAAAGAAGTTGTCTCAAAAATGGCTGTTAGAATTTAACCTAACCAAATGTAAAGTCATGAGGATTAGAACAGAAGTTCAAATACCAAGTACAGCAGTATAGAATGAAGACAAATTCTTCAATCAGAAAAAGAGGAAGACCTCGCCCCAAACATAAAGACATAACCCCAAATCAGACGCCAGAAGCCCATATTAGCAGAATAACAACACCTGCATATGGCACACTTGCCATCATCCATGTATCCTTCAGAAACTTGGACAAAGGAGCATTCCGGGCAACGGTTAGACCCACTCTTGAATATGCATCCCCCAGCATGGAACCCTTATCTGAAAAAAAACAAGGAGAAACTAGAAAAGGTCCAAAGATATGCTACGTGGCGTTACGGAGCTGAAGGGATTTAGCTATGGGAAAAGACTGAGAAAACTTGGCTTTATCACACTGGAGGAATCGAGAGATAGGGGGAACATGAAAACAACATATAGGATTCTAAGGAAAATTGAAAAAATAGGCAAAGCAGCGTTGTCCAAAGCTAGGAACAGCATAACGAGGGGTCATAGATTTAAACTGGAGAAGCAAATGAGTCATAGGGACATCAGGACTGAAGAACTTTTTCAGTGATAGGGCTGTCAATAAATGAAATAGGTTAGATGAAAAAGTTTTGGAAGTTAATTCGATTCAAAATTGTAAAAGTAAAGATGAGAAATGCGTGAGAAATGAGACATTGCATTTATCTAAGATCGGAAAGCAGGGCTAGGAGCCTAGCTCGACCCTACAAGCACATCTGGGTGAGTACAAACACACACACACACACACACACACACACACACACACACACACACACACACACACACACACACACACACACACACACACACACACACACACACACACACACACACACACATAGTCAAAATATTGGAAAAAATAATTAAACATAAATGGGTAGAACACCTGGAGAGAAATGATATAATATCAGACAGACAGTATGGTTTTCGATCTGGAAGATCCTGTGTATCGAATTTACTCAGTTTCTATGATCGAGCAACAGAGATATTACAGGAAAGAGATGGTTGGGTTGACTGCATCTATCTGGACCTAAAAAAAGCTTTCGACAGAGTTCCACATAAGAGGTTGTTCTAGAAACTGGAAAATATTGGAGGGGTGACAGGTAAGCTTCTAACATGGATGAAGAATTTTCTGACTGATAGAAAAATGAGGGCAGTGAACAGAGGCAATGTATCGGACTGGAGAAATGTCACACGTGGAGTACCACAGGGTTCAGTTCTTGCACCAGTGATGTTTATTGTCTACATAAATGATCTACCAGTTGGTATACAGAATTATATGAACATGTTTGCTGATGATGCTAAGATAATAGGAAGGATAAGAAACTTAGATGATTGTCATGCCCTTCAAGAAGACCTGGACAAAATAAGTACATGGAGCACCACTTGGCAAATGGAATTTAATGTTAATAAATGCCATGTTATGGAATGTGGAATAGGAGAACATAGACCCCACACAACCTATATATTATGTGAGAAATCTTTAAAGAATTCTGATAAAGAAAGAGATCTAGGGGTGGTTCTAGATAGAAAGCTATTACCTAAGGACCACATGAAGAATATTGTGCGAGAAGCCTATGCCACGCTTTCTAACTGCAGAATTGCTTTTAAATACATGGATGGCGATATACTAAAGAAATTGTTCACGACTTTTGTTAGGCCAAAGCCAGAATATGCAGCGGTTGTGTGGTGCCCATATCTTAAGAAGCACATCAGCCAACTGAAAAAGGTGCAAAGACATGCTACTAAGTGGCTCCCAGAACTGAAGGGCAAGAGCTACGAGGAGAGGTTAGAGGCATTAAATATGCCAAAACTAGAAGACAGAAGAAAAAGAGGTGATATGATCACTACATACAAAATAGTAACAGGAATTCATAAAATCGATAGGGAAGATTTCCTGAGACCTGGAACTTTAAGAACAAGAGGTCATAGATATAAACTAGATAAACACAGATGCCGAAGATTATAAGAAAATTCACTTTCGCAAACAGAGTGGTAGACGGTTGGAACAAGTTAGGGGAGAAGGTGGTAGAGGCCAAGACCGTCAGTAGTGTCAAAGCGTTATATGACAAAGAGTGCTGGGAAGACGGGACACCACGAGCGAAGCTCTCATCCTGTAACTACACTTAGGTAATTACACTTAGGTAATTAGACACACACACACACACACGCGCGCGCGCACACACACACACACACACACTACAGTGAAGGCGGGACCAAAGAGCCAAAGCTCAACCCCCGCAAGCACAAATAGGTGAGTACAAATAGGTGAGTACACACACATACACACACACAACACACACACACACACACACACGCACACAACAAGAGGTTCCAGGAGGTCTTCACAACAGAACAAGGTGAGGTCACTGTGCTAGGAGAAAGGGAAGTAAACCAGGCGGCCTTGGAAGGGTTCGAAATTACGAGAGAGGAGGTCAAGAGACGCCCTGCTGGATCTGGATGTTAGAAAGGCTGTTGGTCCAGACGGGATCTCGCCATGGGGTACTGAAAGAGTGTGCAGAGGCACTTTGCTTGCCACTCTCCATAGTATATAGTAGGTCACTGGAGACGGGAGACCTACCAAATATGGAAGACGGCGAATGTGGTCCCTATATACAAAAGGGCGACAGGCAAGAGGCACTGAACTACAGGCCAGTGTACTAACTTGTATACCATGCAAGGTGATGGAGAAGATCGTGAGAAAAACCCTGTATCACATCTGGAGAGAAGGACTTCGCGACAAATCGCCAACATGGATGAGGGAGGGTAATCTTGCCTGACTGGCTTAATAGAATTCTATGCCAGGTGACAAAGATTAAGCAAGAAAGAGGGCTGGGTGGACTGCATTTCTTGGATTGTCGGAAAGCCTTTGACACAGTACTGCATAAGAGGCTGGTACATAAGCTGGAGAGACAGGCAGGGTAGTGGTAAGGTGCTCCAGTGGATAAGGGAGTACCTAAACAATAGGAAGCAGAGAGTTACGGTGAGGGGTGAGACCTCCGATTGGCGTGAAGTCACCAGTGGAGTCCACAGGCTCTGTACTCGGTCCTATCTTGTTTCTGATATATGTAAATGATCTCCCGGAGGCTATTGATTCATTTCTCTCAATGGTTGCAGACGATGCCAAAATTATGAGACGGATTAAGACAGACCTCCATTTATCTTGTGACCGTGTAATGATATAAAGTAGAGTGACCTGCCTGATACTATATTACTGGATTTTGCTCTTGCCACAATTACACCTGACCACTGCAATGTTACTGGACATCTAAAAAAACCAGTTGGCGACCTTGAAGGCTGTATAAGAGTTCGGTGTCGGAGCGGGCCACAGATTGAGGGAACGATCTGTGCCCCCACTCATCTTACAATATAAAGGGCCGGTTGTGAGACCGACTGGGGTTACTCTCCGAGGCCAGCAGTTGAGCCTAGAGGATCGAGGGAAGACCCGCCGAACGACGGTGAGTAAGGGTTATTGTAGGAGCAACCACCTGGAAGGAGATCCAGTCTACTGTTGCTCTAACCCTTCTCTAACGAGTACGCCGTGAAACCCCGACAATCGATAGAGTGCAACAAAGTCAGAAATTACTCGTTATATAGTCTTTTCTTAAGGTAGGTGCAGTTTGCATGAAGGTCTTCCCTCCCAATGACTGCACAGGACAGATGTGGGAGACGCGTTGACGGTGAGGAGAATGTCAAAAGTACTAGTTGTGTCGTGCTTTAGACAGAGGCAGAGCGACGAAAACAGAGGTGGATTGGTAGAGGGAGACTTGCCGCACTGTAGGGTTGGGATGTCGAGTTCATTGGTGTCAGCTGATCCATGGCATAGCGTTGTGCACAAGACGTCTACTAATATTTATCCGGGAACTTGTATATCGTAAAGTGCAAGCAGTACGCTTACCAAATCATCTTACGTGTCAAAGGACACCCGGCCACCAGGCGGCGCTCGTCGGCTGAGACATCCTATTCGGCATCCCATAAACAAACTCCTTACCCGCGACACCCAGATAGTGGAAGAGCACCACGGGATCGGAAACACCGATAAGGGCCAACACTGGACCTTCACAGGTCACGACCCCGGCAGCCGGGACAAGGCTTCCCCCCAGACCGGGGCAACGAAGGAGGGGAACCGCAGGGACGCAGCCGCAGCATCGACCCCGCACTGGGCACAGGAGGCCGAGGCCCCCCCCCCCCGGCACACATTCTTTTCTCAGCACCACTGACGAGGGTCCCGATCAATAAGGGGCAACCCCCTACCAGCAGGGACCAACAGCATGAGGTGGGCACAGGAAGCAGCTCGGAGCCCATCACAACCCCGTCATCTACGGCGAGGACGCCAGAGCACCATGACTCCCCACCTCCTCCCAAGGCACATCACGAAGAGAGACACACTCCGAGTCCGCCGGAACACTTCGAGACAGGCTGCACCACACCACTCCCACACAGCCCCAAGCCGCAGGCACGGCCACATCGTCACATCCACACTGTCCGATGAGTCCACAGAGGCCACATCGCCCATAATGATGCTGTCCACATCATCCAGGGAAATGGCCTCAGAATACCGGCACGCACGCTTCTGCAAAGTGATGATAGCATCAGAACTACAGTC
>WNGS01111181.1:20286928-20305078 GCA_020271785.1 Procambarus virginalis
AGAGGATGTTTGAAGCTTCAGGAAGACCTAGAGAAGCTGAAGGAATGGTCAGAACAACTACGTTGTTAGAGTTTAACCCAACCAATTTAATGTAATGAAGATAGGTGTAGGGAGCAGGAGGCCAGATACAAGGTATCATCTGGGAGAGAAAATTCTTCAGGAGTCAGAGAGAGAAAAAGACTTGGGGGTTGATGTCACGCCAGACCTGTCTCCTGCAGCCCATATCAAGAGAGATAACATCAGCGGCATATGCAGGCTGGCCAACATACGAACGGCATTGCCGACACACGAAGGCACGGCAGGCACCTCCCCCGGTCGAAGCACTCCCTCCAAAATAGCAGAACCCGTGTCCCCGGAGCCGGGACCACATTCACAGGCGAAGGTGAGACATGGATGGACGATGTTCCACTGGAACATCCTACACTACACGCAGGACAGGCGACGGCCCGACACCCACACACACCAGCTCAACAACCCCAGGGGCCACAGCAGTTACCCGACGTATCACACAGGCCGTAGAACTCGCCTCAACAAGCGGAGCAGCAGACAGGCAATCAGGTGCCTCAGGCACAGTACCCACTCCGTCCTCAGAACCGTCCGAATGCAACAGGGCAGAAAATTCTCTGCTTGAAAAATATGCATCCTACCAATTGTTCCCACGTCGCACCGATAACAAGTGCGCAGTTGCCTCCAATACCGGCAGCGGAGCATGTAACCGAACACAGACATCGACGACAGGACACTACACTTCAGCGACATCGTCAGGGTATGGGAGCCGTCAAGCATCCCAGCACAGTGCCCGGCAAGGACCTTGTTCCAACGAATACTTAACACAGTCCCAAACTTTCAAAACAGAAGGTTAAAAGTTCGTCCTGAAATTCGAAGGGGGCAAAATGCACCGCCACATACGTCGAGGCGGCACTAAGATTCACCACTTTAACAGAACCAGCGGTATCAGGGAGAGGGTAAACACGCCCATCACACCGCTCGAGAAACGCCTGAAAGGCTGCCTGAAGGTGGAACTTGACCACAGCACGGTTGCCCTGAAGCAGTTGGACGCCCACTAGTCCGACAGCTGCGCATGTAGCACGTCCACCAGGGCGACACCAACCAACTGATGGTCCACCGGCACCGTAAATGTCAGACCAGCCGACAATGTCCACGTCACTAGAGGTCGAGAAGTTCCCATGGCAAATCCAACCGTCACCCTGTCAGTGACAAACCACCAGCAGTAGGGTAACCAGCAATCGACCAACGTAAACACTATCCAGGCCGCATATAGTCCTCTCAAATCCATTCACTGTTGAATCAAGATGTTGAGTCAACAGTGAATGAATTTATTTATTTTCTTGTCTTTATTAAATAATATACAATATAAAGATCATATTTACATAAATTTACAAGGGAACATACTACATTTAGATAAACAATATAATTCTTTGTAAACCAATTTTCCATATCATCACCGAGCATGAGCCGTAAACCCCAAATGTTATTATTGATCCTGCCTCGCAAGAACTTCAATAGTCTGTCTACTGACTGACCCTCCTGCCTGCCGATACACACACACAAAAAAAATGGAATAAGAAAGTAGCATAATTATTGTATTTTTTATTTTCTGGCATTTTATCACTATGAAACATTAAAACCCCCATTAAATCCACTCTAATGCTTAGTCCACATAAAGAAAAGAATTTATTGGAATGAATTCTGCAAGTGCATCTCCTATACAAGGTATTCAGTTTCATCAAGGTATGTAAAACGAGGCTGCAGGCATCAATACCCTCAAAACAATATGAAATGTTCCTCCTTGAAGTCAACGCCTTGTATATTCACCCCAAAACTGCAGGAATCAACGACGCTGAGCCTGGTCCTGTGGTGTACACATGCATAACGTTGCACACGCACCCAACCGGTGTTGACACAAATGCCCGGTGTTCACATATATAATTGGTGAACTCTCACATAACCGGTGTTCACGTGAGGAGCCGGTGTAACATTATCAGGAGTAAACATCGTTAAAGACAAGAGGCTCCGAGCACTCCACCAATTTCATTGAGTTCTTCCATATTTGTGTTAAGCTAGAAGACGCCGCGCTCTTCATAACAACATGAGCAGCAGTGAGGTGAGCAGACAATTAATTATGTTTACTGTGAATGTCAGCATCATAAATAATGGATGATCGTCTCTGAAAATTAATTATACATTGAAACACTGATTAATGACGACGCGATATTTACGTTGTGGCCCTTTTAATGAATTACTTATCTGTGACATCTAACAATATTGACCAGGTACTTGAGTATATAACACATATAAACACAAATAATGTTAAGGCAGTAAAGATGCTTATCTTTAGACAGTAAAGTATATATATATATATATATATATATATATATATATATATATATATATATATATATATATATTATTTTAGGGGTACCACCTCTGGTGCAATTGCAGGGACCCACATCCTCGAAGAAGAAAACAAAGAGCATTCAGAGAAGATCTTGTGGATTCTCACTGAATACTTAATTCTTTTCTTCTCCTACCACCCCTATTATATATATATTATATATATTATATATATATATATATATATATATATATATATATTATATATATATATATATATATATATATATATATAATATATATATATATATATATATATAATATATTATATATATATATATATATATATATATTGTGTGTGTGTGTGTGTGTGTGTGTGTATATCACGAAAATAAAATCTTCACTCCTTCTGAAGATGTATTAATATACGAAAGTACCTAAGGAAATTCCTGTTTCAATTTTCCTCCGTGGTCTGACAGTCATATATATATATATATATTATATATATATATATAATATATATATATATATATATATATTATATATATATATATATATATATATATATATATTATATATGGTGTATACTGGCAGCAGGTTTTCTTTTACACATGTCTCATTGAATATGACCGCATATTCTGTATTTACTATCTTCTGATTTAGGGCTTCTATCCCTCTAACTATTTTCTTAGCATCAGGCTTAGCTGAAATAGGAGTTCTCCAAAACTCATTTTCGTAATTTCTGGGTGAAGAAAAGATGTGGATTACTATAGAATGTATTACACTTATTTAAACAATTTGCACACGTTTCGAACCTCCATGGTTCATTCTCAAGTGAGGAAATGTTACAATGTGGTTTGATTATATACCCGCACTGGGTCAGGTGATAAAACAATAAAGGTGAAAACATAGGGGATACATATATATATACATATATATATATATATATATATATATATATATATATATATATATATATTATATATGTATATATATATATATATATATATATATATATATATATATATATATATATATATATGGCCGCTATGGCCGGTATGGCCGCTGCCTTGCGGCCATAACCCTTTTTTTGGGAAAGGCTTCAGGAGTCAACCTCGAGGAAAAATCCGGAGTTTGAGCCCCTAAGGCAGTTCGTTGTTGACGGCGACCTCGTTCTGGCAGCTCCTGCGACGTTGCTGGACCATGTGTATTGGCATTTGCCTTTCTATTGGATAATTTCAGCAACGTGGAGAGGGGTTTCCTGCTGCATGGGTAACAGCTTCTCCTCCATATCTACCTACCCAGGCTTTGCGCCCTGTTAGGGCGCAACTCCATAGTCTTAGACTGAAGGATGCCTACTATAATATATTATATATATATATATATATATATATATGTCGTACCTAGTAGCCAGAACGCACTCTCAGCCTACTATGCAAGGCCCGATTTGCCTAATAAGCCAAGTTTTCATGAATTAATTGTTTTACGACTACCTAACCTACCTAACCTAACCTAACCTAACTTTTTCGGCTACCTAACTTAACCTAACCTATAAAGATAGGTTAGGTTAGGTTAGGAGGGTTGGTTAGGTTCGGTCATATATCTACGTTAATTTTAACTCTAATAAAAAAATTGACCTCATACATAATGAAATGTGTNACTTGGTGAATACACACACACACACACACTGTGTGTGTGAGTGAAAGTGTGAAAGACCTAGGGGTAGATATGACGCCAAACCTGTCCCTGAAGCCACTATCAAGAGGATACTATTAGCGACATATGCCAGGTTGGCTAACATAAGAACGGCCTTTAGAAACTTGTGTAAGGAATCTTTCAGAACTTTGTATACCTCATATGTCCGACCAATCCTGGAGTATGTGGCTCCAGCATGGAGTCTATATCTAGTCAAGCATAAGACTAAACTGGAAAAGGTTCAAAGTTTTGCCACCAGACTATACCCGAACTGAGGGGTATGAGCTATGAGGAGAGACTACGAGAATTAAACCACACGTCACTGGGAGACAGAAGAGATAGAGGGGACATGATCACCACATACAAGATTCTCAGAGGAATTGATAGGGGTCATTCCATCTCAAATCACCAAAAAGACACCTATGGCTCCCATTCGACCCTCTGCAGATGCCATGAAATTTTGTAGTAAGATAGCCCTAGACCCCAAACGACACTTTGCAAATTTTTAGAGCTCAATCTGCTTTGGTTTAAATAACAGGTCCATATTCAATGGTCTCTTGTCCCGTTAATGCGTAAGTACCACAAAAATTACCAACTTTGAACCTTTGTTAAATCACTTTTATTGCCTGTAGGAGTGTGAAATTTTTCATAACAGGACAACGTTTGGTGTAGAATAACGTAGTGTAATCGAAAAAGCAGTATGGGTGGCCATTCAGCTATCATCCATGCTAAAATCACTGCCAAATTCTGTCGCGAGAAATTTGGACCCCAATTGGAGACCACTTACTCATCAGCATAAGGTCTAAATGACATGATCTTTTGAAACGATGTATAACAAGTACAATATTATGCAGTGATGCAATAGCATCTCTCTTGTATCCATATGTACAGAGGTGGCTTACTTGAAATTTTGCCAAAAAAAATATTGTGCAAAACTAGCCAACTTTCAAGGCATAATATCTCAGTATGCGTCATTCCCAATTTGGTTTTGAATGACACCATTGGAGAGAGCAGATTTTTCTGTACAAGAGTAACTTTAATTAGGTTTGGATGTGAATTCCTAGTTCACCAGAGGACATTGAAAATGACATACCTTGGTGCGATATCGAAAAAATCAAATTATGATTCTCCATCTTCTTTGTGCACTGATCATGACTGCTAGCAAATTGATATTCAAACTGATTGGAAAACTTTTAAGCTTCATTGGCTAGAACACTTTTTTATCGTTGGCCTCTGGTGGTTCCTATGCGCAGTCCGCTGATTCCATTCTTCATGGGCGTTGGGGGACTAAGCCAGAGTTCCACCGAGGGTGTAAGGCCTATTGGTTGCCGTCGCCTAGTTTAGCCAGCCAGTTAGAGCCGTTGCACGTGGTGTGGACGCTGTGCGCGCCCCAACTACTCGGAGCCACAGGTGAGAACAGTGTCAAATGAGGACTAAATGTGGACTAACTACTCCCGAGGGACCACTGGCTCCTTGGGGTACCTCATACTTTTAAGTTATCTACAACTTCATACTGGGTAAATACAATGGGCCAGATTCACGAAGCAGTTACGCGAGCACTTACGAACCTGTACACCTTTTCTCAATCTGTGGCGTGTGTGTTAAAAATTATTTGTTTTGTTTACAATTATTTGTGTTTAAAAAATATTTGTTTTGTTTACAATAAACTTTATTTACAATTATTAAACAGTTAATGAGCTCTGAAGCACCAGGAGGCTGAAGCACCAACCTTTCATTCTCGGCCGAAATCACAGATGTTGACGGACAGCAGCTGTATGAAGACATTTTGGACTGATGAACGCTATATGCAATCCAAAATTGTTACACTTGGGCAGACAGTTGTTCCATCTGCCCAACTATAGCTGAACAACATGGAAGCACCCATGCTCAAACCACTGGCTATATTATAGTACTATATACTAATTTACTATATACTAATTGACTATATTATAGTACGTAGGAAAGAGAAACAGGATGTCTGTGTGAAACCCGTCCTCCTAAGGTCTCCCAACGTCAAGAATCTGTCGTACTAAAGTGCCCTTATCCTAACCTACCAAAGGACCCTAAACAGAAAACGAGACAGCGTGTCAATTTCGCGAGCTGCTACCGTTTGCTAATACGACAATTTTTGGCCTTAGGTAGGGTATACGTCAAAATGCGTCGTTGTATTATAAGGACAGGTTGCTGTGTGACCAAGGCCATGTATAATGCAGATAGCTGAACAGACAACAGATTGGTCATTACAAAAATGAGCCTTAATATCCACCCGTCTCGACGTCCACTGGACGTCAAATTAGCAAAAATGCATAAATATCCTCAGCTTGAAAAACAGCGGCAGTTACTCGCTGATGCCCTTGCATCTAAACTGGAAATCACAGATACTGATGCTGACATAGTACCCAGCTGGGCGGCCTTCAAACAGTTGGTGATCACCACCGCCTCCAAGACATCATAGGTATCATCACAAGAAAGAATCAGAACTGGTTTTAAAAGAATTACGATACGAGGAAATGAAGGCCTTGTGGGATGAGAAACATCGTTCCACCAAGCCTACAGAAATGACCCTAAATCTGCAGCGAAGAAAGCTGCCTTAACCAGAATGTAACAGAGTGTAGAGATCAGGCTGTGTGAGGGGCAGGATACGTGGCAGAGTGTAGAGATCAGGCTGTGTGAGGGGGCAGGATACGTGACAGAGTGTAGAGATCAGGCTGTGTGAGGGGCAGGATACGTGACAGAGTGTAGAGATCAGTCTGTGTGAGGGAGCAGGATACGTGACAGAGTGTAGAGATCAGGCTGTATGAGGGGGCAGGATACGTGACAGAGTGTAGAGATCAGGCTGTGTGAGGGGCAGGATACGTAGCAGAGTGTAGAGATCAGGCTGTGTGAGGGGCAGGATACGTGGCAGAGTGTAGAGATCAGGCTGTGTGAGGGGCAGGATACGTAGCAGAGTGTAGAGATCAGGTTGTGTGAGGGGCTGGATACGTGACAGAGTGTAGAGATCAGGCTGTGTGAGGAGGCAGGATACGTGACAGAGTGTAGAGATCAGGCTGTGTGAGGGGGCAGGATACGTGACAGAGTGTAGAGATCAGGCTGTGTGAGGGGCAGGATACGTGACAGAGTGTAGAGATCAGGCTGTGTGAGGGGGCAGGATACGTGACAGAGTGTAGAGATCAGGCTGTGTGAGGGGCAGGATACGTGACAGAGTGTAGAGATCAGTCTGTGTGAGGGGCAGGATACGTGGCAGAGTCTGAAAGTTGCTGCGATACAGGCTTTTCCTGAAAATCACGAGGCGAAGAAGTTCTTCAGTGTTTTTCTGGCTGTGTACATCCCAGTCCATCTGACTCAGATGTGCTCACGCACACACACACACACACACACACACACACACACAGTGTGTGTGTGGGGGGGGGGGGCTGGTAGCGTAGTGGATAGCGCGCAGGACTCGCAATTCTGTGGCCCGGGTTCGATTCCCGCACCATGCGGAAACAAATGGGCAAAGTTTCTTTCACCCTGACTGCCCCTGTTACCTAGCAGTAAATAGGTACCTTGGAGTTAGTGAGCTGTCACGGGCTGCTTCCTGGTGTGTGTGTGTGTGTGTGTGTGGTGTGGAGAAAAAAAAAGTAGTAGTTAGTAAACAGCTGATTGACAGTTGAGAGGGGGCCGAAAGAGCAAAAGCTCAACCCCCGCAAACACAACTAGGTGAATACTAAGTAAAGACAGTGTGTGACCAAAGAGTCAAAGCTCAACCCCCGCAAGTACAAATAGGTGAGTACACACCCACACACATTTGTTCGAATGGTCGAACAAATGGTTGTTAGAGTTTACCCCAAGCAAATGTAATGTAATGATGATATGTGTAGGGACCAGGAGGCCAGATACAAGGTATCATTTGGTAGATGAAATACTTCAAGAGTCAAAGAGAGAGAAAGACCTGGGGGTTGATATCACGCCAGACCTGTCCCCTGAAGCCCATATCATGAGGATAACATCAGCGGCAAATGCCAAGTTGGCCAACATAAAAGCTGCATTTAGAAACTTGTGAAAGGAATCATTCAGAACTTTGTATACCACATATGTCCGACCAATCCTTCAGTATGCAGCTCCAGCATGGAGCCCATATCTAGTAAAACATAAGACTGAACTGGAAAAGGTTTAAAGGTTTGACACCAGACTAGTACCCGAATTGAGAGGTATGAGCTACGAGGAGAGACTACGGGAATTAGAACTCACGTCGCTGGAAGACAGAAGAGTTAGGGGGGACATGAGCACCACATACAAGATTCTCAAAGAAATTGATAGGTTAGATAAAGACAGGTTATTATTAACACAAGTGACACACGCACCGGAGGACACAGGTGGAAACTGAGTTTCCAAATGAGCCACAGAGATATTAGAAAGAACGTTTTTAGTGTCAGAGTGGTTGACAAATGGAATGCATTAGGAAGTAATGTGGTGGAGGCTGACTCCATACACAGTTTCAAGTGTAGATATGATAGAGCTCAGTAGGCTCAGGAACCAGTACACCAGTTGATTGACAGTTGAGAGGCGGGACCGAAGAGCCAGAGCTCAACCCTCGCA
Source organism: Procambarus virginalis (assembly GCA_020271785.1). Lineage (NCBI taxonomy): Eukaryota > Metazoa > Arthropoda > Malacostraca > Decapoda > Cambaridae > Procambarus > Procambarus virginalis. The sequence goes on from WNGS01111181.1 coordinate 20,295,557, forward strand.
AGCACAAATATATAAGTACAAATAGGTGAGTATACACACACACACACACACACACACACACACACACACACACACACACACACACACACACACACACACACACACACACACACACACACACACACATACTTCTTCTTCTTCTTGATAGTAGGTGCAGTTTGCATGAAGGGTTTGTCCTCCCGATGACTGCCACACACATACACAAGGGGTATGTGGTATGATACAAGGGGCCTGGGGCCAGATTCAAGAAAGCACTTACGCAAGCACTTACGAACGTGTACATCTTTCCTTAATCTTTGACGGCTTTGGTTACATTTATTAAACAGTTTACAAGCATGAAAACTTCCCATTCAACTGTTGTTATTGTTATAAATATCCTCCTGGTGCTTCTGAGCTCATTAACTGTTTAATAATTGGAGACAAAGCCGTCAACGATCGAGAAAAGATGTACAGGTTCGTAAATGCTTGCGTAAGTGCTTTCGTGAATCTGGCTCCTTGTAGCCTGGTGGAAAGCGCGTAGGACTCGTAATTCTGTGGCGCGGGTTCGATTCCCGCACCAGGCAGAAACAAATAGGCAAAGTTTCTTTCACCCTATGCCTCTGTTACCTAGCAGTAAATAGGTACCTGGGAGTTAGTCAGCTTTCACGGGCTGCTTCCTGGGGTGTGTGTATGTGTTTGGTGTGGGAAAAAAATGTAGTTAGTAAACAGTTGATTAACAGTTGAGAGGCGGGCCGAAAGAGCAAAACTCAATCCCCGCAAACACAACTAGGTGAATACAACTAGGTGAATACACACACACACACACACACACAAATAAAGCAGATGCATGTGAAGTCACTATTCATCAGCCGGCATTAACCAGGGCCAACACTGCCTCATTACCCCCTCAGCCTGCTCCAGGGGTAGACTTTGATACAATCAGCAGATGATCGTAAAATGCTTATTGGCCTTACTTTATGGACGGCAGCCACGAGAACGATAATAACCGGTGTAATGTACGACAGCGGAGCTATCCTCCTTCGATACCCCTGAACCAGTCCCTGGTGTGCTGTCGCCCTGGCTGGTCCTGCCCTCTGGTGGTGGTGGGCGCTGCAGGGAGGCAGGCGGGGGGATAGTAGAGAGGGTAGGATGGACGAAGGAGAGGCAAGAGACGGAGTGGGATAGATGATGAAGAGGATTAAATGGGAGGGAAATTCAAAGCTAAGGTGGAAAGGGAAAGGTTTTGCATTTTATCTGTCCCCCCTGTCATTTCCTCTTCTACTATCTGTAACCACATCTCTGTTTAAATGTATTTGTTTTCTTATATCTCTGCTACTACTTTATATGTCTCTTCCGAAGAACACAAAGGAAAATAAAGTCAAAGCATTAACATTATGGTTGGTTTCCTAGATTAGGGGTGATTAGGGGACTGAGCAATGAAGAAAGTCTGAGGGAATTATACCTTAATACAATAGAGAAAAAATTCTAGGGAGCGCGCGCGCACACACACACACACACACACACACCACACACACACACACACACACACACACACACACACACACACACACACACACACACACACACACACACACACACACAAGTGTAGATATCACAGAGCCCAGTAGGCTCAGGAACCTGTACACCTGTTGATAGACGGTTGAGAGGTGAGACCAAAGAGCCAGAGCTCAACCCCCGCAAGCACAACTAGGTGAGTACAACTAGGTGAGTACACACACACACACACACACACACACACACACACACACACAGGGGCCAGGGGCCACAGGGCCAGGTAGCCTGGTGGATACGCGCAGGACTTGTAATAATGTGGCGCGGGTTCGATTCCCGCACCCGGCAGAAACAAATGGGCAAAGTTTCTTTCACCCTGAATGCCCCTGTTACCTAGCAGTAAATAGGTACCTGGGAGTTAGTCAGCTGTCACGGGCTGCTTCCTGGGGGGGGGGAAAGTAGTTAGTAAACAGTTGATTGACAGTTGAGAGGCGGACCGAAAGAGCAAAGCTCAACCCCCGTAAAATACAACTAAGTGAATACACACACACACACACACACACACAAACACACACACACACACACACACACACACACACAGTGCAAGGTATAATGAACCAAGTCATATGGAAATGCAAGGAGGCTGACGAGAGATTTATTCCAACAGTAAAGGAAAAAAGCAGGAAGGAATATAATAACCCATGGTTTATAGATAGTGTCAGGAAGCAAATGAGAGAAGCAGGAGGAAGTGGAGGAAGTACAGAAGACAAAGGACACAGGACAACAGGATTAGATGTAACAGAGGTAGGAACGATTACATTAACATATGACGAGTGTCGGAAAGAAATTATGGGAATGATATTGCAATCAAAGAGAAAAAGCAACCTAAATTACTACATAGCCATATAAGAAGGAAGATGTTGGTAAATGACCAAGTGACAAGACTGAGGAAAACAGAAGGGGCATATACAGAAAGTGACAAGAAATCTGCGAGGTACTGAATGCAAGTTTCCATGGAGTGTTCACAACCGAGCCTGAGTGGCTCCCATTGTTAGAAGAGATCACCCTAGACGAAAGACTATCAGATATAGAGGTGACAGCAGAGGAGGTAATGAAACTGTTGACAACACTGGATGCAACTAAATCGGTTGGACCAGACAAAGTTTCACCGTGGATACTGAAAGAGGCAGCGCAGGCTCTCAGCGTACCTCTGGCAATGATCTTTAACGAGTCACTTGTGTCGGGAGAATTGCCCAGTTGCTGGAAGGAGGCAAATGTTGTACCGATTTTCAAGAAAGGTGATAAGGAGGAGGCACTTAACTACAGACCCGTATCATTGACAAGCATCCCCTGCAAAATACTTGAAAGAATAATTAGGCTAAGACTTGTTGAGCACCTGGAGAGCATTGGGTTTGTAAACAAGCACCAACATGGGTTCTGGACAGGGAAATCATGCCTAACAAACATTTTATAATTCTATGATAAAGTAACAAGGATAAGGCAGGACAGAGAAGGCTGGGCAGACTGCATATTTCTTGACTGCCAAAAGGCCTTTGATACAGTACCTCACATGAGACTGCTAAAAAAACTTGAGAGGTAGGCAGGAGTAAGCGGAAAGGCCCTAGCATGGGTGAGGAACTACCTATCAGGAAGGAGCCAGAGGGTAATGGTAAGGGGCAAGAAGTCGGACTGGCGAACAGTAACGAGTGGAGTACCTCAAGGATCGGTGCTGGGACCAATCCTTTTTCTAATTTGCGTAAAGGATATGTATACAGGAGTGGAATCATACATGTCAATGTTATGGATAAGTTAAAGTTATGGAAATGGGATCATATGATAGGCGACCAAAGGGACAATGAAGGGGAACTGCCTACCTGTAACGATTCGAGAAAGATACCTGGGAGTGGATGTGACACCTAATCTAACTCCTAAGGCACATATAAATAGGATAACGACAGCAGCGTACTCTACACTAGCGAAAATTAGAACTTCATTCAGAAACCTAAGTGAGGAGGCTTTTAGGGCGCTTTACACTGCCTACGTGAGACCACTCTTAGAGTATACAGCACCATCACGGAGCCTCCACCTGAAGAAACACATAAGGAAACTGTAGAAGGTTCAGAGTTTTGCGACGAGGCTTGTCCCCAGAGTTACGAGGGATGGGATATGAAGAGCGTCTGAAGGAACTGTACCATACGACACTAGAGAAAAGAAGGGAGAGAGGAGATATGATAGGGACATATAAAATACTCGAAATAGATGAAATGAAATAGATGAAATGTTCACACGTAATAATAACAGAACGAGGGGACATGGGTGGAAACTGGAAACTCAGATGAGTCACAGAGATGTTAGGAAGTTTTCTTTTAGCGTGAGAGTAGTGGAAAAATGGAATACACTTCGGGAACAGGTTGTGGAAGCAAACTCTGTTCATAATTTTAAAATTAGGTATGATAGGGAAATGGGACAGGAGTTATTGCTGTAAACAACCGATGGCTGGAAAGGCGGGATTCCAGAGTCAATGCTCGATCCTGCAAGCACAAATAGGTGAGTACAAATAGGTGAGTACACATACACACATACACACACACACACACACACACACACACACACACACACACACACACACACACACACACACACACACACACACACACACACACACACACACACACACACACACACACACACAAACACACATAACACACACACACACAAACACACATAACACACACAGTTATGAGTTACGAGGAAAGGCTGCGTGAGATGCGCCTCACGACACTGGAAGACGTGGAAGACAGAAGAGTAAGTGGAAACATGATCACTACCTACAAATTTCTCAGAGGAATTGACTTGGTAGATAAAGATAAACTGTTTAACACGGGTGGTTTGCGAACAAGGGCACACAGATGGAAACTGAGTACCCAAATGAGCCACAGGGACGTTAGGAAAAACTTTTTCAGTGTCAGAGTAGTTAACAGATGGAATGCATTAGGCAGCGATGTGGTAGAGGCTGACTCCATACATATTTTCAAATGTAGATATGATAGAGCCCAGTAGGCTCAGGAATCTGTTCATCAGTTGATTGACGGTTGAGAGGCGGGACCAAAGAGCCATAGCTCAACCTCTGCAAGCACAATTAGGTGTGTACAATTATGTGTACAAAACACACACACACACACACAAACTCACACTGCGTGTGTCAATCACAATTACAGCGAGTCAATCACCAGTTGATTGACAGTTGAGAAGCGTGACCAAAGAGCCAAAAGTCAACCCAAGCAAGCACAAATAGGTGAGTACAAATAGATGAGTACACACACACAATTAACAATATACTACAAAACTGAATTCAACAATTTACTACAAAAACTAGAAGACGGTCAACCTACTTATGAAGAACTCTCCAGACACCAAACAAACGACTTAAAAGAGACCAACGTCGTCTATGCCTTTACATGCCTGCCCACTTGGGGGATTGTCAGCCCGAAAGATCTCAGTATATAGGTTAGACAACAACGTCACTCTCTCGCTAGGCGATTAACAATACACAAGCAACAGGGCTCCATGAAGGAGCATATAATCTCCTCACACAACCAGACCATCACCAGAGAAATCTTAACAAGTAACATTGAAATATTCGACAAGTATAACGGCAACAGAAGACTGGACATCAGCGAGGCCCTACACATAAAAAAAGTCATGACCAGCAATCAACAGCCAGTAAGCCCATAATTACATTCTACCCATTTCAAGACCCCCGTACCAACACAGAGACAGTAGAAGCAAGAACATAGGGATTTAATGGCCTATTAATATCCATTATGTCATTCATCTACTTGTTCATCTCAATCACGTCCTGTACCACCTAACCCCAAGCGACTATAAGCTTTGGCAGAGCATCGAAAATTGTCTTTGAAAATGCAAGGAGTGCCTTGCAAAACTCATCCCAAGGCATCAGACCTTAATATAGTGTGAAAAGGACCTTTGGAGAGTATTTTTTTAACTTCCTCGACAATGAAGAAAAACATAAGAAATATTGAGAAGATTCGTGTTAAAATCATTAATCTTATCCTTTCAGTCCTATTCAACAATATATACGGACTGTATATATATATATATATATATATATATATATATATATATATATATATATATATATATATATATATATATAACTGAAAACTCACACCCCAGAAGTGACTCGAACCCATACTCCAGGAGCAACGCAACTGGTATGTACAGGGACGCCTTAAACCACTTGACCATCACGACCGGACATAACGAAGTGATAGCCGAGGCTATATGAACCACTTCCCCGCCGGCACTCGGATGGTAATATTGGGCATAGCATTTTATGAAATCACCTCATTTTTTGGGGCAACACGTGAGGAACACAAATGCAAACAAGCCTGAATGGTCCCCAGGACTAGATACAACTGAAAACTCACACCCCAGAAGTGACTCGAACCCATACTCCCAGGAGCTACGCAACTGGTATGTACAGGAACGCCTTAAACCACTTGACCATCACGACCGGACCATCTTGTCCGGTCGTGATGGTCAAGTGGTTTAAGGCATCCCTGTACATACCAGTTGCGTTGCTCCTGGGAGTATGGGTTCGAGTCACTTCTGGGGTGTGAGTTTTCAGTTGTATCTAGTCCTGGACCGTTCAGGCTTGTTTGCATTTGTGTTCCTCACATGTTGCCCCAAAAATGAGGTGATTTGATAAAATGCTATGCCCAAGATTACCATCCGAGTGCCGACGGGGAAGTGGTTCATATAGCCTCGGCTATCACTTCCTTATGTCCGGTCGTGATGGTCAAGTGGTTTAAGGCGTCCCTGTACATACCAGTTGCGTTGCTCCTGGGAGTAGGGTTCGAGTCACTTCTGGGGTGTGAGTTTTCAGTTGTATCTAGTCCTGGGGACCATTCAGGCTTGTTTGCATTTGTATTCCTCACGTGTTGCCCCCAAAAATGAGGTGATTTGATAAAATGCTATGCCCAAGATTACCATCCGAGTGCCGGCGGGGAAGTGGTTCATATAGCCTCGGCTATCACTTCCTTATGTCCGGTCGTGATGGTCAAGTGGTTTAAGGCGTCCCTGTACATACCAGTTGCGTTGCTCCTGGGAGTATGGGTTCGAGTCACTTCTGGGGTGTGAGTTTTCAGTTGTATCTAGTCCTGGGGACCATTCAGGCTTGTTTGCATTTGTGTTCCTCACGTGTTGCCCCAAAAAATGAGGTGATTTGATAAAATGCTATGCCCAAGATTACCATCCGAGTGCCCGGGGAAGTGGTTCATATAGCCTCGGCTATCACTTCCTTATGTCCGGTCGTGATGGTCAAGAGGTTTAAGGCGTCCCTGTACATACCAGTTGCGTTGCTCCTGGGAGTATGGGTTCGAGTCACTTCTGGGTTGTGAGTTTTCAGTTGTATCTAGTCCTGGGGACCATTCAGGCTTGTTTGCATATATATATATATATATATATATATATATATATATATATATATATATATATATATATATATATATAAGCACATACTTGCATGAACCACAAGAGAAGATTAACAATCTTTAGACAACACCCACCAGTGGGACTCGAACCCAGAAAGCACAACTATCTTCCAATAGCTGCCATAACTAGTATGCCTTACCCACTACACCAAGTCAGACCCTTAAAGAGATAGAGACTTCGAAGTATTTTACCTCAAATATCTCCACCTCCCAAGGGCGCCAGATTAGTGAGGGGTTACTCAAGCATTTTTCATCAAGCCACTGTCAATGTGGGAGAACTCGTGTCTATGCTATAAGCACATACTTGCATGAACCACAAGAGAAGATTACAATCTTTAGACAACACCCACCAGTGGGACTCGAACCCAGAAAGCACAACTATCTTCCAATAGCTGCCATAACTAGTATGCCTTAACCCACTACACCAAGTCAGACCCTTAAAAGAGATAGAGACTTCGAAGTATTTACCTCAAATATCTCCACCTCCCAAGGCGCCAGATTAGTGAGGGGTTACTCAAGCATTTTTCATCAAGCCACTGTCAATGTGGGAGAACTCGTGTCTATGCTATAAGCACATACTTGCATGAAACCACAAGAGAAGATTAACAATCTTTAGACAACACCCACCAGTGGGACTCGAACCCAGAAAGCACAACTATCTTCCAATAGCTGCCATAACTAGTATGCCTTAACCCACTACACCAAGTCAGACCCTTAAAAGAGATAGAGACTTTGAAGTATTTACCTCAAATATCTCCACCTCCCAAGGGCGCCAGATTAGTGAGGGGTTACTCAAGCATTTTTCATCAAGCCACTGTCAATGTGGGAGAACTCGTGTCTATGCTATAAGCACATACTTGCATGAACCACAAGAGAAGATTAACAATCTTTAGACAACACCCACCAGTGGGACTCGAACCCAGAAAGCACAACTATCTTCCAATAGCTGCCATACTAGTATGCCCTAACCCACTACACCAAGTCAGACCCTTAAAAGAGATAGAGACTTCGAAGTATTTACCTCAAATATCTCCACCTCCCAAGGGCGCCAGATTAGTGAGGGGTTACTCAAGCATTTTTCATCAAGCCACTGTCAATGTGGGAGAACTCGTGTCTATGCTATAAGCACATACTTGCATGAACCACAAGAGAAGATTAACAATCTTTAGACAACACCCACCAGTGGGACTCGAACCCAGAAAGCACAACTATCTTCCAATAGCTGCCATAACTAGTATGCCTTAACCCACTACACCAAGTCAGACCCTTAAAAGAGATAGAGACTTCGAAGTATTTACCTCAAATATCTCCACCTCCCAAGGGCGCCAGATTAGTGAGGGGTTACTCAAGCATTTTTCATCAAGCCACTGTCAATGTGGGAGAACTCGTGTCTATGCTATAAGCACATACTTGCATGAACCACAAGAGAAGATTAACAATCTTTAGACAACACCCACCAGTGGGACTCGAACCCAGAAAGCACAACTATCTTCCAATAGCTGCCATAACTAGTATGCCTTAACCCACTACACCAAGTCAGACCCTTAAAAGAGATAGAGACTTTGAAGTATTTTTACCTCAAATATCTCCACCTCCCAAGGGCGCCAGATTAGTGAGGGGTTACTCAAGCATTTTTCATCAAGCCACTGTCAATGTGGGAGAACTCGTGTCTATGCTATAAGCACATACTTGCATGAACCACAAGAGAAGATTAAAATCTTTAGACAACACCCACCAGTGGGACTCGAACCCAGAAAGCACAACTATCTTCCAATAGCTGCCATAACTAGTATGCCTTAACCCACTACACCAAGTCAGACCCTTAAAGAGATAGAGACTTTGAAGTATTTTTACCTCAAATATCTCCACCTCCCAAGGGCGCCAGATTAGTGAGGGGTTACTCAAGCATTTTTCATCAAGCCACTGTCAATGTGGGAGAACTCGTGTCTATGCTATAAGCACATACTTGCATGAACCACAAGAGAAGATTAACAATCTTTAGACAACACCCACCAGTGGGACTCGAACCCAGAAAGCACAACTATCTTCCAATAGCTGCCATAACTAGTATGCCTTAACCCACTACACCAAGTCAGACCCTAAAAGAGATAGAGACTTTGAAGTATTTTTACCTCAAATATCTCCACCTCCCAAGGGCGCCAGATTAGTGAGGGGTTACTCAAGCATTGTGCTTTCTGGGTTCGAGTCCCACTGGTGGGTGTTGTCTAAAGATTGTTAATCTTCTCTTGTGGTTCATGCAAGTATGTGCTTATAGCATAGACACGAGTTCTCCCACATTGACAGTGGCTTGATGAAAAATGCTTGAGTAACCCCTCACTAATCTGGCGCCCTTGGGAGGTGGAGATATTTAGGTAAAAATACTTCAAAGTCTCTATCTCTTTTAAGGGTCTGACTTGGGTAGTGGTTTAAGGCATACTAGTTATGGCAGCTATTGGAAGATAGTTGTGCTTTCTGGGTTCGAGTCCCACTGGTGGGTGTGTCTAAAGATTGTTAT
>WNGS01111181.1:20334064-20346504 GCA_020271785.1 Procambarus virginalis
CCTGCCTTTTGGTCCCCAAACCAGACGGCTCCTGGCGATTATGCACGGACTACCGGCAGCTCAACAAGGTGACCATAGTGGACGCCTATCCGTTGCCACGTCTCGAGGACTGTATCAACGAAATCGGGAACGCCACGCATGTCTCGAAATTCGATCTCTCAAGGGGGTACTATCAAATCCCGCTCACTGAACGTGCTAAACAACTAACTGCGTTCGTGACACCCGAGGGTGTTTTTGAGTATCAAGTGCTACCGTTCAGCTTGCGTAATGCCCCTGCCACGTTCCAGAGGCTAATGAACTCTTTGCTCGCTAATGTGCCAAATTGTCGGGCGTATTTAGATGATATTGTGCTCTTTGATAGTAATTGGGCTGACCACATAGCTAGGTTACGCCAGTTGTTCACAGTGTTGAAAAATGCAAATCTAACCCTAAATGAATAAAAGTGTCATTTTGGCCAAGGCACAGTGACGTACCTCGGTTATGAAGTGGGCCAAGGAAAAGTGTTACCTCGGCAAGATAAAATCAGTGCCATTCTGGACTATCCAGTGCTCAGGTCTAAAAGGACATTCAACGATTTATCGGTATGTGTGCGTACTACCGACGCTTTTGTCAGAACTTTTCCAGTGTGGCCACTCCTCTCACAGATTTGTTGCGGAAGGCCGTTAAATTTAAGTGGTCATCGAACTGTGCAGAGGCATTTAAAAATTTGAAATTGATCTTAGCTTCCGCCCCAGTGCTTGCTAGACCATGGTTCGACCGTCTGTTTAAAATTCAAGTTGACGCGTCTGACTCGGGTGCTGGTGCAGTGTTGTTGCAAACTGGGGATGATAAAGTGGAACACCCAGTATATTATTACTCTCTGAAATTTGACAAGGCTCAGCGCAATTATTCAGTGATAGAAAAAGAGGCGTTGGCGCTAGTGTTAACATGTAAAAAGTTCGAAGTCTACCTCACTGGTAATATAGTGGAAGTGTACACGGACCATAACCCACTAGTTTTCATGAATCAGATGAAGCAGAAGAATAAACGCATCCTCAGGTGGGCATTGTACCTACAGGACTTTAATCTGTCTATTATCCACCTACCGGGCCGACTCAACGTGATAGCCGACGCTCTGTCCCGCTTGCCTGAGTAACATTCATCTGAGCCGCAGGAAGCCATATACCCACTGTCATGCTTTAGTTTTTTTTTGTAGGTTCTCCTGTGACATTAAATATTCCGTGTCCAATTTATTTACTCCCCTGTGTTTTTTTTTTTTTGCTTTTTGTGTATGTTTTTCTTTCAGAGAATTCCATTGTATTTTTTTTGCAGAGAAATTGTTGTTTTGATTGATTTTCTTTTATGTCATGAACTTTCCTTTTATTCTCTGTATACTCTTACAAAAAATATGACTACTACTCTAGTAGTCACATTTTTTTTCTCTGAAGGGGGGAGGAGTGTTACGACCCTGGTTTCTTTAGATGGAAACCAGAGGTCAAAATTGAGCTTATTAAACTACAATATGGCATTGGACGCATCGAGAGCTGAAGTTGTTTGAAATCTTCCCTGCCAGACGTAAGACTATTCTTGTTTCTCAAAGAGTATTTAAAGACTAAGCTTGGGGTTGATTATTAAATATAAATAGGCACCAACTATGTTTACTAATACTGTCTAATCATTTGTAAAGTAAACCTGAGTAAAATTTGTATCGGGCGCCGGTATGATTAGTTGAACAGTCTGCCGGCAGCATAGCCGACTGAGAGGGAGGGAGAGACTCGCTCGTCCTTCTCTGCTGGCTGGCTTTGGTGATAGGAACTGCCTCTCCTTCCTCTTCGTTCCTTATTTCTGTGTCTTATTCTGGTTAAGTAATTTATGTGCATTATTTGTTTATTACTGGCATTACCCAGGTTCTATGTGTAGAGTAGTATACCTGGGGTGTAGTAGGTGTTTTTAAGTGTTTATCTTACTAGTTATTCTAACGGGGGTCCCATTGTAACCACGTGGTTCCCCTACCCTAAGCTGACTCTAACTTCAAGTGATTCATAGTAGAGCTTTACCCTAGCTTGTGTTCAGTGTAAAACCTTGTATCCTGCTTATGTGGACCAAGGCTTTTAACATAAGATCGTGTGGTAAAGTTAGTATTATTATTGTTATTGGTGTGATTGTGTATGGGGGGTGGTTAAGGGTTTAATAAATAAGTAAGCTAGAACAGAGTATCCTTTCTTCCTACGTGAGAGTGCGACGATCATCCTCTAGGCTACAGGGTTTAGTAGTAAGTTATTATTACTGTGGATATTCTACTTTGGGGGCCGGGCCTTTTAGTTCTCCCATATTTGATACCTCTGTATTCTACTTACCCTTACCCCTTAATAGTACCAGTTCCCCCATAGCAAGCCCACCATCTTTTGTAACACTTTATCTTACCTCACCTTACCTTACCTCACCTTACCTCACCTTACCTTACCTCACCTTACCTTACCTTACCTTACCTTACCTCACCTTACCTCACCTTACCTCACCTTACCTTACCTCACCTTACCATACCTTACCTTACCTCACCTCACCTTACCTTACCTCACCTTACCTTACCTTACCTCACCTTACCTCACCTTACCTTACCTTACCTCACCTTACCTTACCTCACCTTACCATACCTTACCTTACCTCACCTTACCTTACCTCACCTTACCTTACCTTACCTCACCTTACCATACCTTACCTTACCTTACCTCACCTTACCTCACCTTACCTCACCTTACCTCACCATACCTTACCTCACCTTACCTTACCTCACCTTACCTTACCTCACCTCACCTTACCTTACCTCACCTCACCTTACCTTACCACGCTTCCTCAGAGACTCTTCTCCTTCCCGACTTTCTCCTTCACTCGCCTCAATTGTCAGTTGATGATGTATGATGAAGTGGATGAATGTATGACTGTTGAGTTCTTCATTAAGCAGGAAGAGTCGTGGCCAGACTGGGAGGTCGGACCCGGTGTTCACGCCCTCACCAGTTACAACAGTCGTGGCCAGACTGGGAGGTCGGACCCGGTGTTCACGCGGTCACCAGTTACAACAGTCGTGGCCAGACTGGGAGGTCGGACCCGGTGTTCACGCGGTCACCAGTTACAACAGTCGTGGCCAGACTGGGAGGTCGGACCCGGTGTTCACGCGGTCACCAGTTACAACAGTCGTGGCCAGACTGGGAGGTCGGACCCGGTGTTCACGCGGTCACCAGTTACAACAGTCGTGGCCAGACTGGGAGGTCGGACCCGGTGTTCACGCGGTCACCAGTTACAACAGTCGTGGCCAGACTGGGAGGTCGGACCCGGTGTTCACGCGGTCACCAGTTACAACAGTCGTGGCCTGGGAGGTCGGACCCGGTGTTCACGCGGTCACCAGTTACAACAGTCGTGGCCAGACTGGGAGGTCGGACCCGGTGTTCACGCGGTCACCAGTTACAACAGTCGTGGCCAGACTGGGAGGTCGGACCCGGTGTTCACGCCCTCACCAGTTACAACAGTCGTGGCCAGACTGGGAGGTCGGACCCGGTGTTCACGCGGTCACCAGTTACAACAGTCGTGGCCAGACTGGGAGGTCGGACCCGGTGTTCACGCCCTCACCAGTTACAACAGTCGTGGCCAGACTGGGAGGTCGGACCCGGTGTTCACGCGGTCACCAGTTACAACAGTCGTGGCCAGACTGGGAGGTCGGACCCGGTGTTCACGCCCTCACCAGTTACAACAGTCGTGGCCAGACTGGGAGGTCGGACCCGGTGTTCACGCCCTCACCAGTTACAACAGTCGTGGCCAGACTGGGAGGTCGGACCCGGTGTTCACGCCCTCACCAGTTACAACAGTCGTGGCCAGACTGGGAGGTCGGACCCGGTGTTCACGCGGTCACCAGTTACAACAGTCGTGGCCAGACTGGGAGGTCGGACCCGGTGTTCACGCGGTCACCAGTTACAACAGTCGTGGCCAGACTGGGAGGTCGGACCCGGTGTTCACGCCCTCACCAGTTACAACAGTCGTGGCCAGACTGGGAGGTCGGACCCGGTGTTCACGCCCTCACCAGTTACAACAGTCGTGGCCAGACTGGGAGGTCGGACCCGGTGTTCACGCCCTCACCAGTTACAACAGTCGTGGCCAGACTGGGAGGTCGGACCCGGTGTTCACGCCCTCACCAGTTACAACAGTCGTGGCCAGACTGGGAGGTCGGACCCGGTGTTCACGCCCTCACCAGTTACAACAGTCGTGGCCAGACTGGGAGGTCGGACCCGGTGTTCACGCCCTCACCAGTTACAACAGTCGTGGCCAGACTGGGAGGTCGGACCCGGTGTTCACGCCCTCACCAGTTACAACAGTCGTGGCCAGACTGGGAGGTCGGACCCGGTGTTCACGCCCTCACCAGTTACAACAGTCGTGGCCAGACTGGGAGGTCGGACCCGGTGTTCACGCCCTCACCAGTTACAACAGTCGTGGCCAGACTGGGAGGTCGGACCCGGTGTTCACGCCCTCACCAGTTACAACAGTCGTGGCCAGACTGGGAGGTCGGACCCGGTGTTCACGCCCTCACCAGTTACAACAGTCGTGGCCAGACTGGGAGGTCGGACCCGGTGTTCACGCCCTCACCAGTTACAACAGTCGTGGCCAGACTGGGAGGTCGGACCCGGTGTTCACGCCCTCACCAGTTACAACAGTCGTGGCCAGACTGGGAGGTCGGACCCGGTGTTCACGCCCTCACCAGTTACAACAGTCGTGGCCAGACTGGGAGGTCGGACCCGGTGTTCACGCGGTCACCAGTTACAACAGTCGTGGCCAGACTGGGAGGTCGGACCCGGTGTTCACGCGGTCACCAGTTACAACAGTCGTGGCCAGACTGGGAGGTCGGACCCGGTGTTCACGCCCTCACCAGTTACAACAGTCGTGGCCAGACTGGGAGGTCGGACCCGGTGTTCACGCCCTCACCAGTTACAACAGTCGTGGCCAGACTGGGAGGTCGGACCCGGTGTTCACGCCCTCACCAGTTACAACAGTCGTGGCCAGACTGGGAGGTCGGACCCGGTGTTCACGCCCTCACCAGTTACAACAGTCGTGGCCAGACTGGGAGGTCGGACCCGGTGTTCACGCGGTCACCAGTTACAACAGTCGTGGCCAGACTGGGAGGTCGGACCCGGTGTTCACGCGGTCACCAGTTACAACAGTCGTGGCCAGACTGGGAGGTCGGACCCGGTGTTCACGCCCTCACCAGTTACAACAGTCGTGGCCAGACTGGGAGGTCGGACCCGGTGTTCACGCCTCACCAGTTACAACAGTCGTGGCCAGACTGGGAGGTCGGACCCGGTGTTCACGCCCTCACCAGTTACAACAGTCGTGGCCAGACTGGGAGGTCGGACCCGGTGTTCACGCGGTCACCAGTTACAACAGTCGTGGCCAGACTGGGAGGTCGGACCCGGTGTTCACGCCCTCACCAGTTACAACAGTCGTGGCCAGACTGGGAGGTCGGACCCGGTGTTCACGCCCTCACCAGTTACAACAGTCGTGGCCAGACTGGGAGGTCGGACCCGGTGTTCACGCGGTCACCAGTTACAACAGTCGTGGCCAGACTGGGAGGTCGGACCCGGTGTTCACGCCCTCACCAGTTACAACAGTCGTGGCCAGACTGGGAGGTCGGACCCGGTGTTCACGCCCTCACCAGTTACAACAGTCGTGGCCAGACTGGGAGGTCGGACCCGGTGTTCACGCCCTCACCAGTTACAACAGTCGTGGCCAGACTGGGAGGTCGGACCCGGTGTTCACGCGGTCACCAGTTACAACAGTCGTGGCCAGACTGGGAGGTCGGACCCGGTGTTCACGCGGTCACCAGTTACAACAGTCGTGGCCAGACTGGGAGGTCGGACCCGGTGTTCACGCCCTCACCAGTTACAACAGTCGTGGCCAGACTGGGAGGTCGGACCCGGTGTTCACGCCCTCACCAGTTACAACAGTCGTGGCCAGACTGGGAGGTCGGACCCGGTGTTCACGCGGTCACCAGTTACAACAGTCGTGGCCAGACTGGGAGGTCGGACCCGGTGTTCACGCGGTCACCAGTTACAACAGTCGTGGCCAGACTGGGAGGTCGGACCCGGTGTTCACGCGGTCACCAGTTACAACAGTCGTGGCCAGACTGGGAGGTCGGACCCGGTGTTCACGCGGTCACCAGTTACAACAGTCGTGGCCAGACTGGGAGGTCGGACCCGGTGTTCACGCGGTCACCAGTTACAACAGTCGTGGCCAGACTGGGAGGTCGGACCCGGTGTTCACGCCTCACCAGTTACAACAGTCGTGGCCAGACTGGGAGGTCGGACCCGGTGTTCACGCGGTCACCAGTTACAACAGTCGTGGCCAGACTGGGAGGTCGGACCCGGTGTTCACGCGGTCACCAGTTACAACAGTCGTGGCCAGACTGGGAGGTCGGACCCGGTGTTCACGCCCTCACCAGTTACAACAGTCGTGGCCAGACTGGGAGGTCGGACCCGGTGTTCACGCCCTCACCAGTTACAACAGTCGTGGCCAGACTGGGAGGTCGGACCCGGTGTTCACGCCCTCACCAGTTACAACAGTCGTGGCCAGACTGGGAGGTCGGACCCGGTGTTCACGCCCTCACCAGTTACAACAGTCGTGGCCAGACTGGGAGGTCGGACCCGGTGTTCACGCGGTCACCAGTTACAACAGTCGTGGCCAGACTGGGAGGTCGGACCCGGTGTTCACGCCCTCACCAGTTACAACAGTCGTGGCCAGACTGGGAGGTCGGACCCGGTGTTCACGCGGTCACCAGTTACAACAGTCGTGGCCAGACTGGGAGGTCGGACCCGGTGTTCACGCCCTCACCAGTTACAACAGTCGTGGCCAGACTGGGAGGTCGGACCCGGTGTTCACGCGGTCACCAGTTACAACAGTCGTGGCCAGACTGGGAGGTCGGACCCGGTGTTCACGCCCTCACCAGTTACAACAGTCGTGGCCAGACTGGGAGGTCGGACCCGGTGTTCACGCCCTCACCAGTTACAACAGTCGTGGCCAGACTGGGAGGTCGGACCCGGTGTTCACGCGGTCACCAGTTACAACAGTCGTGGCCAGACTGGGAGGTCGGACCCGGTGTTCACGCCCTCACCAGTTACAACAGTCGTGGCCAGACTGGGAGGTCGGACCCGGTGTTCACGCCCTCACCAGTTACAACAGTCGTGGCCAGACTGGGAGGTCGGACCCGGTGTTCACGCGGTCACCAGTTACAACAGTCGTGGCCAGACTGGGAGGTCGGACCCGGTGTTCACGCCCTCACCAGTTACAACAGTCGTGGCCAGACTGGGAGGTCGGACCCGGTGTTCACGCGGTCACCAGTTACAACAGTCGTGGCCAGACTGGGAGGTCGGACCCGGTGTTCACGCGGTCACCAGTTACAACAGTCGTGGCCAGACTGGGAGGTCGGACCCGGTGTTCACGCGGTCACCAGTTACAACAGTCGTGGCCAGACTGGGAGGTCGGACCCGGTGTTCACGCGGTCACCAGTTACAACAGTCGTGGCCAGACTGGGAGGTCGGACCCGGTGTTCACGCGGTCACCAGTTACAACAGTCGTGGCCAGACTGGGAGGTCGGACCCGGTGTTCACGCCCTCACCAGTTACAACAGTCGTGGCCAGACTGGGAGGTCGGACCCGGTGTTCACGCCCTCACCAGTTACAACAGTCGTGGCCAGACTGGGAGGTCGGACCCGGTGTTCACGCGGTCACCAGTTACAACAGTCGTGGCCAGACTGGGAGGTCGGACCCGGTGTTCACGCCCTCACCAGTTACAACAGTCGTGGCCAGACTGGGAGGTCGGACCCGGTGTTCACGCGGTCACCAGTTACAACAGTCGTGGCCAGACTGGGAGGTCGGACCCGGTGTTCACGCCCTCACCAGTTACAACAGTCGTGGCCAGACTGGGAGGTCGGACCCGGTGTTCACGCCCTCACCAGTTACAACAGTCGTGGCCAGACTGGGAGGTCGGACCCGGTGTTCACGCGGTCACCAGTTACAACAGTCGTGGCCAGACTGGGAGGTCGGACCCGGTGTTCACGCGGTCACCAGTTACAACAGTCGTGGCCAGACTGGGAGGTCGGACCCGGTGTTCACGCGGTCACCAGTTACAACAGTCGTGGCCAGACTGGGAGGTCGGACCCGGTGTTCACGCGGTCACCAGTTACAACAGTCGTGGCCAGACTGGGAGGTCGGACCCGGTGTTCACGCGGTCACCAGTTACAACAGTCGTGGCCAGACTGGGAGGTCGGACCCGGTGTTCACGCGGTCACCAGTTACAACAGTCGTGGCCAGACTGGGAGGTCGGACCCGGTGTTCACGCGGTCACCAGTTACAACAGTCGTGGCCAGACTGGGAGGTCGGACCCGGTGTTCACGCCCTCACCAGTTACAACAGTCGTGGCCAGACTGGGAGGTCGGACCCGGTGTTCACGCCCTCACCAGTTACAACAGTCGTGGCCAGACTGGGAGGTCGGACCCGGTGTTCACGCGGTCACCAGTTACAACAGTCGTGGCCAGACTGGGAGGTCGGACCCGGTGTTCACGCCCTCACCAGTTACAACAGTCGTGGCCAGACTGGGAGGTCGGACCCGGTGTTCACGCCCTCACCAGTTACAACAGTCGTGGCCAGACTGGGAGGTCGGACCCGGTGTTCACGCCCTCACCAGTTACAACAGTCGTGGCCAGACTGGGAGGTCGGACCCGGTGTTCACGCGGTCACCAGTTACAACAGTCGTGGCCAGACTGGGAGGTCGGACCCGGTGTTCACGCCCTCACCAGTTACAACAGTCGTGGCCAGACTGGGAGGTCGGACCCGGTGTTCACGCGGTCACCAGTTACAACAGTCGTGGCCAGACTGGGAGGTCGGACCCGGTGTTCACGCCCTCACCAGTTACAACAGTCGTGGCCAGACTGGGAGGTCGGACCCGGTGTTCACGCGGTCACCAGTTACAACAGTCGTGGCCAGACTGGGAGGTCGGACCCGGTGTTCACGCGGTCACCAGTTACAACAGTCGTGGCCAGACTGGGAGGTCGGACCCGGTGTTCACGCCCTCACCAGTTACAACAGTCGTGGCCAGACTGGGAGGTCGGACCCGGTGTTCACGCGGTCACCAGTTACAACAGTCGTGGCCAGACTGGGAGGTCGGACCCGGTGTTCACGCCCTCACCAGTTACAACAGTCGTGGCCAGACTGGGAGGTCGGACCCGGTGTTCACGCCCTCACCAGTTACAACAGTCGTGGCCAGACTGGGAGGTCGGACCCGGTGTTCACGCGGTCACCAGTTACAACAGTCGTGGCCAGACTGGGAGGTCGGACCCGGTGTTCACGCCCTCACCAGTTACAACAGTCGTGGCCAGACTGGGAGGTCGGACCCGGTGTTCACGCCTCACCAGTTACAACAGTCGTGGCCAGACTGGGAGGTCGGACCGGTGTTCACGCCCTCACCAGTTACAACAGTCGTGGCCAGACTGGGAGGTCGGACCCGGTGTTCACGCCTCACCAGTTACAACAGTCGTGGCCAGACTGGGAGGTCGGACCCGGTGTTCACGCCCTCACCAGTTACAACAGTCGTGGCCAGACTGGGAGGTCGGACCCGGTGTTCACGCGGTC
The DNA here is from genome assembly GCA_020271785.1 of Procambarus virginalis. Lineage (NCBI taxonomy): Eukaryota > Metazoa > Arthropoda > Malacostraca > Decapoda > Cambaridae > Procambarus > Procambarus virginalis. The sequence goes on from WNGS01111181.1 coordinate 20,343,709, forward strand.
ACCAGTTACAACAGTCGTGGCCAGACTGGGAGGTCGGACCCGGTGTTCACGCGGTCACCAGTTACAACAGTCGTGGCCAGACTGGGAGGTCGGACCCGGTGTTCACGCGGTCACCAGTTACAACAGTCGTGGCCAGACTGGGAGGTCGGACCCGGTGTTCACGCCCTCACCAGTTACAACAGTCGTGGCCAGACTGGGAGGTCGGACCCGGTGTTCACGCGGTCACCAGTTACAACAGTCGTGGCCAGACTGGGAGGTCGGACCCGGTGTTCACGCCCTCACCAGTTACAACAGTCGTGGCCAGACTGGGAGGTCGGACCCGGTGTTCACGCCCTCACCAGTTACAACAGTCGTGGCCAGACTGGGAGGTCGGACCCGGTGTTCACGCGGTCACCAGTTACAACAGTCGTGGCCAGACTGGGAGGTCGGACCCGGTGTTCACGCCCTCACCAGTTACAACAGTCGTGGCCAGACTGGGAGGTCGGACCCGGTGTTCACGCCCTCACCAGTTACAACAGTCGTGGCCAGACTGGGAGGTCGGACCCGGTGTTCACGCCCTCACCAGTTACAACAGTCGTGGCCAGACTGGGAGGTCGGACCCGGTGTTCACGCGGTCACCAGTTACAACAGTCGTGGCCAGACTGGGAGGTCGGACCCGGTGTTCACGCGGTCACCAGTTACAACAGTCGTGGCCAGACTGGGAGGTCGGACCCGGTGTTCACGCGGTCACCAGTTACAACAGTCGTGGCCAGACTGGGAGGTCGGACCGGTGTTCACGCCCTCACCAGTTACAACAGTCGTGGCCAGACTGGGAGGTCGGACCCGGTGTTCACGCGGTCACCAGTTACAACAGTCGTGGCCAGACTGGGAGGTCGGACCCGGTGTTCACGCCCTCACCAGTTACAACAGTCGTGGCCAGACTGGGAGGTCGGACCCGGTGTTCACGCGGTCACCAGTTACAACAGTCGTGGCCAGACTGGGAGGTCGGACCCGGTGTTCACGCCCTCACCAGTTACAACAGTCGTGGCCAGACTGGGAGGTCGGACCCGGTGTTCACGCCCTCACCAGTTACAACAGTCGTGGCCAGACTGGGAGGTCGGACCCGGTGTTCACGCGGTCACCAGTTACAACAGTCGTGGCCAGACTGGGAGGTCGGACCCGGTGTTCACGCCCTCACCAGTTACAACAGTCGTGGCCAGACTGGGAGGTCGGACCCGGTGTTCACGCGGTCACCAGTTACAACAGTCGTGGCCAGACTGGGAGGTCGGACCCGGTGTTCACGCCCTCACCAGTTACAACAGTCGTGGCCAGACTGGGAGGTCGGACCCGGTGTTCACGCCCTCACCAGTTACAACAGTCGTGGCCAGACTGGGAGGTCGGACCCGGTGTTCACGCCCTCACCAGTTACAACAGTCGTGGCCAGACTGGGAGGTCGGACCCGGTGTTCACGCCCTCACCAGTTACAACAGTCGTGGCCAGACTGGGAGGTCGGACCCGGTGTTCACGCCCTCACCAGTTACAACAGTCGTGGCCAGACTGGGAGGTCGGACCCGGTGTTCACGCGGTCACAGTTACAACAGTCGTGGCCAGACTGGGAGGTCGGACCCGGTGTTCACGCCCTCACCAGTTACAACAGTCGTGGCCAGACTGGGAGGTCGGACCCGGTGTTCACGCGGTCACCAGTTACAACAGTCGTGGCCAGACTGGGAGGTCGGACCCGGTGTTCACGCCCTCACCAGTTACAACTCTCTACTGGTCAGTCAAGTTTCTTTTTCCGACTTTTTTTTAATACTTTTTTTTAAAGTATTGGCGACAAAATACTTTAGTGTTAATTCAATACTATTTTTCATCTATTTAATCAAATTTAAAATTGTCAATCACGTTTTATTTGCGAAGTCCAGAAAGTTTTATATATTATGTATTATTATAATAATATTTTAGTATTACAAAACAGTATTAACGTGTTGTGAGTGTTGCAACACAGCAACAACGTGTTGTGAGTGTTGCAACACAGCAACAACGTGTGTGAGTGTTGCAACACAGCAACAACGTGTTGTGAGTGTTGCAACACAGCAACAACGTAGTGTGAGTGTTGCAACACAGCAACAACGTGTTGTGAGTGTTGCAACACAGCAACAACGTGTTGTGAGTGTTGCAACACAGCAACAACGTGTTGTGAGTGTTGCAACACAGCAACAACGTGTGTGAGTGTTGCAACACAGCAACAACGTGTTGTGAGTGTTGCAACACAGCAACAACGTGTTGTGAGTGTTGCAACACAGCAACAACTTGTTGTGAGTGTTGCAACACAGCAACAACGTGTTGTGAGTGTTGCAACACAGCAACAACGTGTTGTGAGTGTTGCAACACAGCAACAACGTGTTGTGAGTGTTGCAACACAGCAACAACGTGTTGTGAGTGTTGCAACACAGCAACAACGTGTTGTGAGTGTTGCAACACAGCAACAACGTAGTGTGAGTGTTGCAACACAGCAACAACGTGTTGTGAGTGTTGCAACACACCAACACGTAGTGTGAGTGTTGCAACACAACAACAACGTGTTGTGAGTGTTGCAACACAGCAACAAACGTAGTGTGAGTGTTGCAACACAGCAACAACGTGTTGTGAGTGTTGCAACACAGTAACAACGTGTTGTGAGTGTTGCAACACAACAAAAACGTGTTGTGAGTGTTGCAACACAACAACAACGTAGTGTGAGTGTTGCAACAACGTGTTGTGAGTGTTGCAAACAACGTGTTGTGAGTGTTGCAACAACGTGTTGTGAGTGTTGCAACA
>WNGS01111181.1:20388599-20413599 GCA_020271785.1 Procambarus virginalis
ATGTCCTTGTTGGAATTAAATATGTTTTGAGATATTATCTAGAAGAGAATGGAGACAGTGAAGCAGTGCTAAACTCGATTTCAAGAGAGGACACTATGGGGACCTTTGAAAAACTCTTTAATGAGTTTAATTAGACAGACTTGTTGCTAAGCAAGGAAGTAAATGAGATGTATGACAAGTTTTGCGAAATATACGAAGAAGGCACACAAACTTTCATACCAAAACAAAGATGTTGGACCAAAATACAGGATTGGTTCAACATAAATTGTGAGAGGGCCAGAGAGGAAAAGACAAGAAAATAGGTTCAATATCGGAAGAGGCCTAACCCACAAACATACAAGCATTATAAGGAAGAAAGAAACAAATGCACAACCGTGAAGAGAGAAGCAGAAAGAACTTTGAGAAAGGTTTAGCCGACAAGTGTAAAACAGATACAGGCCCTTTCTATAAATTCATTAAAAGCAAACTGCAGGTAAAGGAAAAAATCTAGAGATTAAGAAAGGGAAACAGGTCTACTGGGAATGAAAAGTAATGCATGAAACACTAAATGAACAGTTCCAAAGTGTGTTAGTACAAAATGAAGATTTCAGAGAGCCAGACCCAATATCAATTCCAGAGCACATCATAGAATACATTGAGGAATCTCGAGAAGCGAGTTTTTTGGGTTAGGAGATGGTGATTCTCTGGAGATGTGTTCTAGTAATTTCGGGAGTTTTGTGAAGCTCAGGGAATGTTCACCAGAACTTGCGTGTGTAGTGAGATTTGTGAGATGTGGTAAATTTTGGAGATTTTGAAACTTAGCAGATGGAGGTAGCTTGTGCAGATCAGCTGAGTGAGACAGGTGTCCTGTCATGTCCCATGGGGACACCCAGCCTTCGCTATTTTGCAGGTCAGTTGTGAAATGACAGGTTTGGTGTAGTTATTAGGTAGTTTTAAGTGGTGGTTCTGTTCATTTTATCGTGATTGACTGATTTACTCCATTTGAACGCAATAAGTTGAGGTGTACTGTATTGTACAGCATGCTTAGGGGAGACTTAATGTGTCAGTGGACTTCACGTTGAGGACGCTTGACATTTAATAGTCTGATCACGGTATGTGGCAAATGTTTGAGTTGTGAACCCGCAAAGAGGCGAGGGAAACAACTCTGGGTCATGTAGGTGGCTATTGTGTAAGTGGGCGGAGTAACCGCTAATTATATAAGTACTCTTTAAATTAGGAACGGTACAGTTAGGTCAGGCTAGTGTTTTATGTTTCAAGTTGCATCAACATCTAATTGTGGAGATGGATTTTTTTTTGAGTGACAAGTTGAAAGTAGTGTTTACCATATTCTCTCTTCCCAACTTTACTCTGGTGTTCCACCATGTCATTGTTTAAAATTTATAAGTGATGAAGTTTGTGAGTCGTGGCCAGGAGGAGAGCAGTAGGACTGATCTATGTGAAACCTATTACACTTGTAGGGTCACACAGCATTTTTGGAACACAAATATTGTCGCCTCTATGTTCATTCCCAGGACGGAGCCCAGAGGAGTAGCGCTGCAATTACAAAGGAAGAAGACTGGAACCACACTCATGGGTGCTCCTCACCCTCACCACGACCAGCGTGGCTGTGTCATGGGTCCACCACCACCCCAGGTTGTCTATCGCTTTTCTCCGGTACAACCATACTGGATCCCAGAAGATGATGTCCCACTGTCATCGGAACCCCAGGTCGTCCAGCAGATGACCCCAGGCAATCCACTGAATACGGAAGAGGAACAACAACGACTCCAGTCTGTCCCACCAACATTGGTCTATACAGGATGGAACCCAGGATGGACAGACCCCAGTAGACCTCAGGTCGCTTGTCAACGACCCATAGAAGGGAGAAGAGAGAAGAAAGAAGAAAGAAGAAAGAATAGAGAACAGATAAGATGGAAGAGAAGATTGACCATGCTAAAACACGATGCCTAGTGTCCTTTGTTGGTGTCAGCAGAATTGCATGGAGCGTATTGCAAGACAGGATCGTTTGCCTTAAATGGGCGCCGCTCCGGAGAGCATGTTGCTCTGTTGAGTGATTCCTCCTGCATCGCGTGGACTTAATGTGGCTGGCTGAAGTGGCTCTCTAAAGGAGGCGTGCTGGAGCAACAGGGGGCCAAAAGTAGAATGGGTTCTACTGTGCCAACTATATGGAGGTTTCGAAATTTGTAGTCCAATAGCTGTGAAGAACCCCAATATACGTCCCTCATGGTGACGGACGTAGTGCCAATTACAGATCAGCTGAGGCGACCGACATCCACGGTCCTGTGCACAGTGCAGGAAGTACAGTTATAATGGCTAGCTGTGGCGTTTGTGCACATTAACGAAGAATCAGCGACTGATGCAGTTGTGTTGAAGAAACATGTCACAAGAATATTTGCAAGACCAAGCAGTGATGTCTTCCTGCCAGAGATTCCAGCTTTCTTGTCTATAATTTTATTTTAGAGTAGGATGATGAATGTTTATGATGTTTGTATGTAAGAATGATGGATGTTTAGCTGGGATGTATTTTTTGTATATAAAGTTTTTGCACCCAGCTTATTTGCATTAGCAGCGTTGCAAATACTTTATTAAGGGAAGATCGTGAGATGTAACACCATAAATATGTTTTATTTAGTATGTACATACAACGAGAGTCAGTCACACAGGATATTTGGTGTCGCCAGACTGCCGGCCATGAGCAATTAAGAAGTCACACTTTTAGAGATTAGTGGTCAGAGGTTGAGCAGGGGTTAGGTCGTGTGAATTGACCTTGCTTTCTGCTAAGGTGATAATTGTAGATGGTTGGTGGTGTCTTTCCATCAAACAAGCCGCTGTTTAGGCATGGTAGGTCACACCTTCCTCACACCTCTCTTCCTCCCTCTCCCCATGCCCACACCTTTACATTTTTCATTTCTTTCCATTTAATTTCCAATACGTTACTGACAGTTGAGTGGCGGAACCAATGAGCCGAAACTCAACCTCAGTAAGTACAGCCAGGTGAGTTCACACATACACATTCACAGATCTTTGGGCTAGCCTCACCCAATTTTTATAAGTAATTGGTGTTGGGTACGTGCACAACACGGCCGAGTGAAGGTAGTTCTAAAAAGAATGGGAGCCTCCTAATTTGACACCTAGCGATGATCTTACTTCCTTGTGATGATCTCAGGGCTAAACGTCCCCGTGGCCCGGTCCCCGACCAGGCTGCCTAGTGCCAATGCTTTCATATCCGACAAAATTTTGTAATTTCATAATAATAAACTCAGTATTTATAAATTTAGTTTTTGTTTCTCTTATATTTGTTTGTTTGTATAGTTCGAAACATTATACACTAATGTCTGCAAAATTAAAAAAAATCTATCATACGTTGCCTGTAATTAGCTGAAATAGTGAACTGTATGCTGGTGTGGTGAGTATTTTTGGGGGGAAGGAGGATGAGGCATATTAGTCAATCTAACATGTGCAGCTACACCAACTATCTACAAGGAGTCATAGAGGAAAAGGAGGGGGAAGCATGCTCCCCTGTCTAATGTCATGCCCCCATGATATTCGAAAAAGGAAGAGGAAAAAGTAAAAGATGGAGAGATTGATAAAAATAGGTGGAGAGGAAGAGAATGAGAGGCTCTACCAGGTACTTCCGGGCATTCTTTTTAGCTTAAACCAGTTTCACATTGGGACCAACCTTTCCCCTCATTGCAGAAGCATGTAGCGCTGTTGCTTCCTTGATATACAAGCATCCTTGGTCAGAGGTAGATTCTAGGATATTTTATTATTTACTAGCATGTTTTTGAGACTGTCATGTTATGTTCACTTTGCATATGATATCTGTGAAACATGACATGACACAATGAACATACAAGAAAACAATTACAAAATCCTGGAATCTTTTTCCTTTATCAAAAAAGATTTCATGCTCAGTTAATAATACCACATCAAAAGCAACCCACTGCTCTTTCTTTATTCAGAGCAGTGGATAAAGAAATAAAACACACCTTTCCCTTTGTTTGATTCTCCCTATCCTCTTTGCGTGTGCTTCCATACCCCAGGAGGGTGCAGTTAGGTGGCTCGACAACGAGAATGTCTGGAAGAACATTTTTTATTTGACCAGTGATATCTGGGTTGCGGGAGATTATTTTACATTTGGATGCACTGAGATGAGGCCCAAGGCTGCTCCTTGCTCATGGATTTTCCTTATATCCTCCAAAATGGTATCCGGGGGTCCGGCGAGAGTGCCATCATCCAGGTACCAGACATTTAGCTCGCATGTCGGACTATCAGTGACCTCTATGATAGCTAAGCAGAAAAGGAGGGGTGCTAAGGGGTCACCTTGTTGGACACCTTCACAGGAGTTTATTTCATGCTCCACAAAAAGAAGCTTAGAGTCCCCACTGTAGCACGATCAGATGAATGGGTAAAAGGGAATGAAATGGTTGTGTACAGCCGTGAGGACAGCTTCAACATACACGTGCTTTCCATTGGTTACACAGGCTCCAACATACACGTGCTTCCCAGTGGTTACACAGGCTCCAACATACACGTGTTTCCAATTGGTTACACAGGCTCCAACAGACACGTGCTTCCCATTGGTTACACAGGCTCCAACAGACACGTGCTTCCCATTGGTTACACAGGCTCCAACAGACACGTGCTTCCCACTGGTTACACAGGCTCCAACAGACACGTGCTTCCCATTGGTTACACAGGCTCCAACAGACACGTGCTTCCCATTGGTTACACAGGCTCCAACAGACACGTGCTTCCCATTGGTTACACAGGCTCCAACCGACACGTGCTTCCCTTTGGTTACACAGGCTCCAACAGACACGTGCTTCCCACTGGTTACACAGGCTCCAACAGACACGTGCTTCCCATTGGTTACACATGATTTGTTAGTGGGAAGCACATGTCTGCTCCAGCAGACATGTGCTTCCCACTGGTTACACAGGCTCCAACAGACACGTGCTTCCCACTGGTTAGACAGGCTCTTACAGACACGTGCTTTCCACTGGTCAGACAGGCTCTTACAGACACGTGCTTCCCACTGGTTACACAGGCTCCAACAGACACGTGCTTCTCATTGGTTACACAGGCTCTTACAGACACGTGCTTCCCACTGGTTAGACAGGCTCTTACAGACACGTGCTTCCCACTGGTCAGACAGGCTCTTACAGACACGTGCTTCCCATTGGTTACAAAGGCTCTTACAGACACGTGCTTCCCATTGGTTACACAGGCTCCAACAGACACGTGCTTCCCATTGGTTACACAGGCTCTTACAGACACGTGCTTCCCACTGGTTACACAGGCTCTTACAGACACGTGCTTCCCACTGGTCAGACAGGCTCTTACAGACACGTGCTTCCCATTGGTTACAAAGGCTCTTACAGACACGTGCTTCCCATTGGTTACAAAGGCTCTTACAGACACGTGCTTCCCATTGGTTACACAGGCTCCAACAGACACGTGCTTCCCATTGGTTACAAAGGCTCTTACAGACACGTGCTTCCCATTGGTTACACAGGCTCCAACCGACACGTGCTTCCCATTGGTTACACAGGCTCCAACAGACACGTGCTTCCCATTGGTTACAAAGGCTCCAACAGACACGTGCTTCCCACTGGTTACACAGGCTCTTACAGACACGTGCTTCCCATTGGTTACACAGGCTCTTTCAGACACGTGCTTCCCATTGGTTACAAAGGCTCTTACAGACACGTGCTTCCCACTGGTTACACAGGCTCTAACAGACACGTGCTTCCCATTGGTTACACAGGCTTCAGCAGACACGTGCTTCCCACTGGGTACACAGCTCCAGCAGACACGTGCATCACCACTAAAGGTCACACAAGGACTCGCGCTTCACATATAAATGAGTACACACTTATATGCGCCTCACATACAATGAACTGTGAAGGATAAAAGACCATTTGGTCAATATGTGTGCCCAGTACTGACGATCCAGCAGTACCAGAGTCAAAACCTTAAGGCTTCAGGCAGGTATTTATAGACACAGGAGAGAGAGGTGACGTATACAGTCGCTGACACTGTAGTATGTGCGATGAGTGCAACAAAGGCGTTCCGCTCGCATCATTTGTCTGGGGCCCACAGCGGATTACATCGGGCTTTTAAAGACGCGTGCATTGCACAGAACGCGGGTGCTCACAGAGTGTTGGAAAAAGGCTTTATTAAGAACAAAATGGACAAGAAAGATTCAAACACGAGATGTTATGTATCTTGTGACACAGGCCACAACTTGTATAAAGCAGGTAACCAAACCACGATGATGATACGGGTCGTTAAGCAGGAATATGTAGATAACAGCATCGTCCACCAGACAACACACGAGCGCTGGTCTTGACTTCAAGCATGGAGGACACGTGTTGACCACTAAGAGACACAGGGTCGAATGCTGGCCTCATTTCAGCCCTCTTGCTTGGTGGCAGACGCTTCCATTCAACGATTAGTGAAAGTTTAATCATAGTGCCATTGGAAAGAGGGACCACACATAGTGCCATTGGAAAAGGGGCCCACACACAACAGGTAACAGTGTATACTATCAATCTTGCTATCCACTCACACTTCCTCTACTCTCGCCGCTAATTAACAATGAAGTTTAAATGCAATAATAATCGGAGCCCCGTTGTATTCGAGAGAGATATCTTGCGACTCTATATGGGAATCAAGTTATGCACCAGGGCGTCAAGTGGTCAGGTGGCCTTCCCTTCAAGGTGGCCAGGGTCCACGTCTGACACAGACGGCCATCTGTGTGTCAACACTCACCCACGACCACCACACATGTGTCCTGGTGAAGGATAACAAGTATAATGAGGGGTTCTCTGTGTGTCAACACTCACTCATGGTCACAAGACGTGTATCCTGGTGAGGGACAACAAGTATAATGAGGGGTTCTCTAGGTGTCAACAATGACATATATGTTTTGTTACATTTCTCCAATCCCATACTACATAGTTTCTCGTCATTATATGAATTTTGAAAGAAAATTATTTGAAAATACCCAGCTGTTGAAAATATAATTATAACGCTTCATCATTTAAATTGCATTACGATGGTAAATTACTGCAGTTTAATATTTTAAATGTTACATTTCGTGTCACTTCTGAAAATGCCTCAACACTGAGCCTAAATAAAACAAATCAACATTACTAAAATAGAAAAATAGGATTGTGAAGTATTAATTTTAATTTAAAATCACTCAGTAGATAAAATATTGAAATTCTTGCAAGGCAGGATCAAGTATAACAATTGGGGATAATATCTCATGCTCGGTAATGATATAGAAAATTGGTTTACAAAGAATTATATACAAAATATATATATGTAGTATTTTCCTTCAGTATTGATGTATATATGATCTTTATATTGTATATTATTTAATAAAGAAAAAGTATACAACCAAAGGCTTTTAAGATTCAAGAATGGCCAAGGAGGATGAGTATGGAAACATTATTTCACCCACTTTATTTACTAATTTTAAAAACTTTAAATCGTTAAGGTGGATTAGGTTAGATCAAGTTGGGTTGAACTAGGTTAGGTAATCTTATGTTACGTAAATATTATGCTGGTCTAGAACTAGTTGGATTACATTAGTAGGTTCCATTAGTGTTGACCAAAGGGTGCAGTAGGTTAGGCCAGGAACTGTGTCTTGTGTAAGAAGCGATTTCTATCCGGGCTTTTAACCTGAAATCTCCATAGTCATCTTACCTGGAACTGACTTTAACCACTATTACTGGTTCTTGCCAGATCATTTACCAACGTGAATTGGACCTTTGCTTTTAGTTTATCACCTATTTATCGGTTCATTTTCACAACTATGCTGTTGAGTTACTGTTGGTTGTTTTTATAGTCCACTAAAGAGCGAAGATGTAAATTGCCTGATATATATATATATATATATATATATATATATATATATATATATATATATATATATGTATATATATATATATATATATATATATATATATATATATATATATATATATATATATATATATATATATATATATATATATATATATATATATATATATATATATATATATATATATATATATATATCAGGCAATTTACATCTTCGCTCTTTAGTGGACTATAACAACAACTAACAGTAACAGTTGTCGAGCAGTGTCTACTATGTTGGCATCTTGACGTTCTGGTCTTGTTCTTACTCTCATGGTGGGTAGAGTGAACAGTTCCGATACGGAACTATTCACTCTGTTTATTGGAGGTGTTGTGGTTTCTGTTCTAGGTTCCTACTTACCATAAATGTTCAAATTACGGAACTATTCACTCAACCCGACATGAGAATAAGAAGAAGACCAGAACGTGAAGATGCCAACATAGAAGACCCTGCTTGACAAACAACGCCCACTACACCTGATTAATTAATCTTTGTATGTGCTTTATACCCTATTTATCCTTATTGTACTCTTTTCTCCTTTATGCCTTACTCTTTACCCTTATGTATACCCATTTTTTTATGCCTGACCCCATTGTTCGATTCATTTCTATTCACCTGACCCATTATTAGTATAAATATAAAGTCCTGTACTGTAATATCAAACAGAATTATATGCCCTGAAGGAGGCAATAAACTATACAGTTGAAAAAAATTTACATGATGTCATCATTCATACAGACTCTAAATCTTCGCTCCAGGCATTGTTATCCAGTCAACACAGAGATAACATACAACTCCTCACAGAAATTCAACATATAGGAAAAGAAGCCCATAATCGAGGGCTGTCAATCACCCTAAATTGGATACCAAGTCACATTGGCATAGATGGTAATGAAAAGGCAGACTCACTAGCAAAAACTGCCACTGCTCTACCTGTTGTACAGGTTCAAATACCTCCAAGTTTCTCACAGATAAAGGAGCAAATCAAGAAGAAAATATTCTCAACTATCAAAAGTCGCCACAGAGCCAATGTAGCGGAAGGAAGATCCACTGCGATATGGTACGAACAAGCCACTGGTTACTCCTCTTTCAAGCCTGACTAAAAGATATTCAGAGACATTGCAGTAGCCATACACAGACTCAGACTTGGTTACAAGTGCTGCTGGGAGGTAATGAACCCAATAGTTAAAGAGTGTCACATCTGTGAAACTGAAGCAGAGGCGCCACTATTACACTACTTACTGGAATGTGAAGCTACTGAAGCCCTGCGCATCAAACTCAACATTAATCCAACGACAGCAGCTGCATTAGATGCACATTCCACCGCGACTACAATGATTAGAAAAGCTGTTGAGGAATGGGACTCATTAGTGAGAATTTTGCATCTACATCCGCCACCAAGATAATGTTAATAAAACAAGATTAAAAGCAGTGCACTAAAACAGAAGCGATAAATATGCAGGGAAAAAGGAGAAATCCCCTCCTCCATTTTAAACTTAGACCCAAATATCACAGAAAAAGGTTATCATGTATAACCAAACTCATTTACGGGCTCACCATAGCCCCGTGCTACATGGACACTTCGTCCTGAGTAGCTAAATCTGAAACAACAACAACAACAACTGTAATATCACTTGAGAATGAACCATGTAGGTTCGAAACGTTGTGCAATTTTATAATAAGCGCAATACACTCTAAAGTTATTTACTTCTTTTCCTTTACCTCGAAAACGAACATGACTTTCGGAAAACTCCTCTTCCAATTAAACCCTGGGTAAATTCATGCTCATCTGGGCTGACTTCAGCATATTATATTACGTTTTAACCACTGAAATTTAAGGATTTTAAGTTTCTTTAGAATGTTTTTTTTATTTTTTATTTATATATACAAGAGCTGTTACATTCTTGTACAACCACTAGTACGCGTAGCGTTCTTAATCCTATGTTCCCTGGAATACCAACCCTGCGAAGAATCGTTTAACAACCAAGTATCCATTTTACTGTTGAGTTAAACAGAGGCTACAGTTAAGGATTTGCGCCCAGTAAATCCTCCCCGGCCAGGATACAAACCCAGGACAAAGCGCTCGCGGAACTCCAGGTGAGCATCTTACCACTACGCCACGGAGAGTGTTAACTATAGCGAGACTGTTAACACTGAGACTCTCAGTGTAATCGTAATAATTACCAGGATTCAATATATCTCTGGTTATTATAATATAGTAATATAATAAACATTATTATTACCCAAACAAAACATCAATAATAAGAAGAATTTAGGGGCATTTATCACTTTGAACCCAAAAATATTTAAACAAACTATAAAATTTGAGACCATTTTTGGTGTTACACCAAATTACATTACACCAAGGTTAAGGAATAACAAATGTTTAGCTAAGAGATGTTTGAAATAAATATATTGTAAACCTTTGTTTCTTATTTTCCCAGAGATTATTTGACGTTAACGAGGACTAGTGAGATAATGATTTTTTGTATTTGAGTGGTATAAATATAATAAAGCCAGTTTCGATTATTTCTACAAAATGTGAGCACATGGATAATGTGCTTAAATGTTCATGGAGACCTATGCTATGATAGTCCACTGTCACCAATCACTATATTGAATTGTCATGCATGACATGACTACCCCGATAAAATAGATGAATTGGGTGCCAGGTCTTAGGCAGCCTGTATGTTAAACAGAGTGAGAAGAGAGTTTTAAGGAAGGAGATAGACCTAATGTTAAGACCTCCCCACACTAGTGCTAAACAGCACGACAAGCGTGCCACATCCTATTAGGTACCCAATGTGCCTCTCCTAAGCATATTAGGTACCCAATGTGCCTCTCCTAAGCATATTAGGTACCCAATGTGCCTCTCCTAACCATATTAGGTACCCAATGTGCCTCTCCTAAGCATTTTAAGTATCCAATGGGCCTCTCCTAAGCATATTAGGTACCCAATATGCCTCTCCTAAGCATTTTAAGTATCCATTGGGCCTCTCCTAAGCATATTAGGTACCCAATATGCCCCTCTAAAGGAAAACTAGTGTAAAACAAATACTGAACCTTTGGAGCATTTCTCAGCTTGGGAAGCTACAGAAAACCATAAGTTGTCTCGTGTCCTATCCTCAAGTCAAAGGTTAGTGAAGTACCAAGCCATCATTACTATGACATGTAAACAATTAGATACCAGTGAAACTAGAAACAATCAGTATTTATACTGACGTCGTTTAACCAAAAATGTTCGAGAGAGAGAGAGAGAATGGCAAGCTCTCTTCTGTTAAGTGCAAAATGTTGCACTCCTGACAACACTTTTTTTCTGGTGACAGCCCAACCCGTTCTCGCGAGCGTTCCCAACGTCAAGAATCTGTTGTATTAAAGTGTCCTTATCCTAACCTACCAGAGGACCCACGAACGGGAAATGGGACAGTATGTCAGTTTTGCGAGCCACTACCATGTTTCAGTACGACAGTGTTTAGCATTAGTACGTCAAAATGCGACGTGCTATTTGGAGGACGGGATGAGCAGCTACCTGGGCTGAGACGAGCTACGCTAGCCCTCCTTCGTTGTCGCCAGGCGCCAGTGATCGACTCCCTTCGCCATTACACTTAACAATTACTACTATTACTATTTACTATTATATATTATACATTACTACATTATATTAAGATAATATCGCAAAGCATATTTAATTTCCAACAGGGCATGATCACTGTTTCCCAAGGGAGGAAGGTACTGGATGTGAAATATAGATGAATGTCTCGCAGGCCACAAGAATGAGGGAAGAGGATGTTACGTCAATACTGGACCTAATATATGCCAGGAAAGAAGAAGAGATATTTGACATCCAGTACCTTCCTTCCTTGGAAGACAGTGATCATGTTCTGTTGGAAAGTAAATATGCATTGCAATATAATCTAGAAGATAATGGGGACAACGAAACAGTTGATAAACACGATTTTAAGAGAGGACACTGTGGGGAACTTGTACTTTTTGTAATGAATTTAATTGGACTTGTTGCTAGGCAAGGAAGTAGATGAGATGTATGCCAATTTTTTTTAAATATATGATGAAGGGACACAAACTTTCATACCAAAAAAAGAGATCAAGGACCAGAAAAAAGGATTGGTTCAACATAAATTCTGAGAGGGCCAGAGAGGAAAAGACAAGAAAATGGGTTCAATATAGGAAGAGGTCTAACCCGTTAACATACAAGAAAGCAAGAAAAAAATACACAGCAGTGAGGAAAGAGGCGGAAAAGAACTTTGAGAAAAGTTTAGTGAATAAATGTAAAACAGATCCAGGCCTTTTCTATAAATTAATTAAAAGCAAGCTGCATGTAAAGGATAAAATCCAGAGATTGAGAACGGGAAACAGGACTACTGAGAATGAAAAAGAAATGTGTGACATGCTAAATGAAGAGTTTTAAAGTGTGTTTGTACAAAATGAGGATTTCAAAGAGCCGGACCCAGTGATAATTCCAGAGCACAGCATAGAATAATATAGAGGTTTTTCAAGATGGAATTGAAAAATTACTTAAGGGGCTAGGAAGAAATAAAGCACTTGAACCTGATGGAGTTTCACCTTTGGTGCTGCGAGAATGTGCAACTGAGCTGAGCATCCCACCCCAGTTGATATTCCAGACATCCTTGTGCACAGGAATCTTAGCAGATATTTGGGAAAAGGCAAACATAGTTCCACTGTATAAAAATGGTAGCCGAGAAGACCCTCTAAATTATAGACCCCGTATAATTACCAAGCGTGGTAGTCAAAACACTAGAAAAAAATAGTTAAAGCCAAATGGGTAGAACACCTGGAGAGTAATGACATAATAACGGACAGACAGTAGTGTTTTCGAACAGGAAGATCCAGTGTAACAAATGTACTTAGTTTTTATGATAGAGCCACAGAGGTACTACAGGAAAGAGGTGGTTGGGTGGACTGTGTCTATCTGGACCTAAAAAAGGCTTTTGACAGAGTCCCACGCAAGAGGTGTTCTTGAAACTTAAGTATGCTGGAGGGGTGAAAGAGAGACTTCTCACATGGATGAAAAATTTTCAACTTACAGACAGATACGGGCGGCAATCAGGGACGTCCACTCCTCCTGACTGGAGGAGTGTTACTAGCGGAGTACCAAAGGGTTCAGTTCTTGCACCAGTAATGTTCATCGTCTACATAAACGATCTACCAGAAGGAATTCAGAATTATATGAACATGTTTGCGGATGATGTTAAGATACTGGGGAAGAGAGGAAACGCAGACGATTCTAATGCCCTTCACATTGATCTAGATAAAATAAGTGCTTGGAGCATTAAGTGGCAAATGGAATTCATTGTGAATAAATGTCATGTTATGGAATGCGGAAAAAGCGAAAATAGTCCACAAACGACTTGCAAATTATGTGGAAAAGAATTAAAGAACTCTAATAAGAACGAGATCTAGGGGTAGTTTTGGATAGTTAACTGTCACCAGAGGAGCACATAAAGAACATTGTGAGAGGAGCTTTTGTATCGCTCTCCAACTTCAGACTTGGTTTTAATTATATGGATGGTGAAATACTAAAGAAACTGTTCATGACTTTTGTGAGACCAAAATTGGAGTATGTAGAAACTGCATGGTGTCCAAATCTGAAGAAGCACATAAATATGCAGACGAAGAGTCACAATAACGCGGCTGAAGATATGATGGCTGAACCATACACCAGAAGATGAGGAGAAGGCAACGTTTCGGTCCAACCTGGACCAATCGACTAGATAATGGTCCTGGACGGACGAAAACGTCGTCGTCTCTTCACCTTCTGGTGTGTGGTTTAGTCATAAAGCACATAAATAAACTGGAAAATGTTCAACGGCATGCTACAAAATGGCTTCCGGAATTGAAAAGCAAGAGTTACGAGGATAGACTAGAGGCGTTAAACATGCCAAAACTAGAAGATAGAAGAAAACGAGGTGATATGATCACCACCTACAAAATACTAACAGGAATCGACCAAATTGACAAAAAGGAATTCCTGAAAGCAGTAACTTAATGAACAAGAGGACACAGATTCAACCTAAGGAAACAAAGGTGCCGAAAAAAATATTAGAAAGTTTTCTTTTGCAAACAGAGTGGTAGACGGTTGGAAATAGTTAACTGAGAAGGTGGTGGAGGCCAAACCTGTCAGTAGTTTCAAAAATTAATATGACAAAGAGTATTGGGAAGACGGGACACCACGAGTGTAGCTCTCTTCCTGTAACTACACTAAAATAATTACTTCTGCTGATTAGCGCGCACACGTTTATCAATAGCCACTTTCAGCTGCAGCTGATGTATGTTTGACGTTGTCATCAAATCAAATTAAATCAAATCGAAAACATTATTCATAAATGGTTGTACTTTTATAATTGAGAAAATATAATTAAAAATTGGTGTTCATTAATTACACAGGAGTCACAATAACAGCATGGCACATAGACATTATCATTATCCGAATCAGCATCAGCATCTTTATTTGGAACAACTTACACGAAACATTACCATTGTGACTGAAGTAAACACATGTACAGCAATCTAACTCAAATATTTTTTTGGCATAAAGCGAGTAATATTTTGTATAGTATTTGAACTCAGATATTAGAAGAAAAAAGTGGGGTCTGCACTTAGGACGGTAAGACAGATAATGACACAATTTACACCACAAAATTAGCTTGATGATAAACGAAGTAGAAATAATATAGACCAGGCATACCGTTATATATAAATTTGCACGTCCTCAGCTCTCTACATCAACAGTTTCTGGGATTCTGGGATTTTGGGACAGATTCTTTGATCCCGGATCAAAATCACTCTAAACACACACCTCATATAATATAGTCCTCACCTCAATTGCCCCCAAAAGGCCTATCAGTAAGTCATCTTTTTGTGACAGTGGTTCCGTCGCAATTCCAAATGTCCAGCTAAGGGTCTTCCCGCTTTCTCTGCTGAATAGTTCTTTTATTCTAGCCTGTATACCTGCTAAATCATTATATACGTCTCTAATTCTTAAGTAATGTTTTTTACCAATTACATTTCTGGAGAAGTTGGAGTAGTCAGTGATTATTGAGTGACTGAAAACAAAAGAGTTGATGAGTTTGCTGGATAGGTGATTCCTGTTAGATAAAATTAAATTATTCGTTTGAGAATTATTTATTCAAGTGTAGGTGGACACCAGGCCAGGTAGGAGACTGCAATGAGTGCCAAGGATGGACTAGAGGTACGTCTTAAACATTTCCGCTATTCACAACAACTAAGTTTACCAAGATCAGAATTGTGTAGGTCCCATAGTTACCAACCTTACAAGCCTGGACATTGACTGTTATGCAACTTTATTTTAGACCGTGTATGAAGATGATCAAACTCACTCATGGTGGCATTAGTTTTGTCTTTCGGGTCTTTAATGGAATCAGAGAAGTTGACAAGTGGGGCCTCTGAGGATAAAATATACCCCAGATGCTTTTTGGAACACTTTACTGGAATTTATCTTCCTAGTCATTTTTTGTTTGGGACCCTAGAAAACGAGTCCTGTGAGTTATAAACAAGTAGAACATGTTTGGCAGGACAAAACGGTAGGTTGTATCCTGCACTATGTCTCTCATACCTTTCTGTCAATTTTTCCATAGCCTCTTTGGTCACGGTTTTTTGGGTGGTTATAAACAAGGGCTGCCTCGTATGGGTCAATAGGCCCTCTGCAGTTACCTTTATTCTTATGTTCTTATGTTCTCGGGAAGCCGGTCGGCCGAGCGGACAGCACGCTGGATTTGTGATCCTGTGATCCTGGGTTCGATCCTAGGCGCCGGCGAGAAAAAATGGGCAGAGTTTCTTTCACCCTATGGCCCCTGTTACCTAGCAGTAAAATAGGTACCTGGGTGTTAGTCAGCTGTCACGGGCTGCTTCCTGGGGGTGGAGGCCTGGTCGAGGACCGGGCCGCGGGGACACTAAAAAAAAGCCCCGAAATCATCTCAAGATAACCTTCTCATGTTAAAACTAGACGATCAGCAAAACATAAAAGATTGACCTTATTAATGCTCTTGAGACAGTCAACTCTACTGGCGCATAAATCTTTCATCCTTGGATCAAGATAGATTAAAAACACTGTAGGACTAAAACATCACCTAAAACAACACCTAATCTGACCCCATATTTTTAGGGATACTTTTCATCGAACATTACTCCAATTCAAATTTAATTCGCATTCCTGATAATAAATATATGAATATCTAGCAATGTGCAATGTTATCAAAACTTTGGAAGCCTTCGGAAACAGAGAGAGAGAGTAGAGCTATCGATAAAAGTTGATAGTAACCAAGGTTCAGTCAAAGTTCAAGCCAAGGGAAAGAGAGAAAGAGGGTCCAGGTCATTTACCAAGAACTGCAAGCTCAAAAACAGTTCAGTGAGTAGAAAATAAAAGCTTTAAAGTTTGCCGTGGCGAAAATTCAGAGAAAATAAAGATGAGCCAAAGCAATCAGTTTAAATACAGTGAGAGCGGTGATATTGACAGTGACGAGGTGGGTAGAGAAGACGTGAATGTTAAAGTATCATAAAGTCAACGTGTCAGGCACTAGCATTCAGAATTGTAGTGAAAAAAATGCAATTTAGAATTAAATTCTCAAGTTTAGACATACTGTTTTTTTCAATTTAAATAAGCTGAGGATATGAATCGGTATCATAATGTTTTTGCTTGACAATACTACTGGCCTAGCACATTGGTTAATTTCTGACTATCTCTATAATTAAATGCCAACATCAAGCTTCTTGAAGTGTACAGATAAAGCTTCAGTCAGAAAAGAAATATTTTCAACAAATATGATATGAAAATTTATGAAACATTTAGTTAATGTCTCCTCTCAGTTGGCCACTATACGCAACTCAATTAATAATAACCGAAAGGTTCCCGTGATGTGTAAATCGCAGTCAATAGTTCACATAAATTAACTCTGTGAGCTTGAACTCATTCGTAAATTGTCATATAAACCACAGGTTGCACCATTTTAAAGGATCACATTATAATAATATTTTACATTTTGCAAATTACATATTCACAATGCCACTTTTTTTCAATCGAAGAACTTTTCAACTTGAAAAGTTTTCACTGTAGAGGAAGAAGAACTTGTGATCTTTTAAACTCAAAATGCTTTCAATAATGTATTCTAACAACGAAGTCGTTTGAAAACATACCTGGTTTAAATATAATAATAATAATAATATTAATAATAATAATAATAATAATAATAATAAAATAATAATAATAATAATAATAATAATAATAATAATAATAATAATAATAAAAATAATATAATATATTATTATAATTTATGTGACGGGGACAGGCAGCCAGAGTGCATTCACACACGTTAGGCTTATATCGAAACAAAACATGAAAACGATGGAACTAAATATATTATAATATGGATCTCACCGAAACCTTTATATATTCTGCAGAATATAACTCTCGGCTGTTTAAATTGTTGGATTTTGAAACATCAGAGAAGGTTAAGCGTTGAATAAATGGAAAACTGAATTACGCGTGAAGCTGGAAAAGATTAATGACTTCTTGGATCGATTTCACGAGATTGAAACGTAAATACGAGAAAAATAATGCTTAAAAGTTGAACGGTGAAGAATTACTCATGTGAAGGAAACTGTATAATTTATGAATACCTATCAAACCCCATTTGCAATCATTGCAGCAATTTGCTGGGATTGGAATCTGAAGCCGATCGTTTTTAAAGAGGTGCCTGAAGGTCAGGTCAAACCACGCTTTGAAACACGCCATAAACTCACACATCACCAGATTGAGTGATGTGGGAGTGTTGTGTGAGGCTACCCGCGAGCGTCTGCTTCCAGACCCACAATCAGATGTTCTCAAAATGTAGCTAAACACGAATGTGGGTGTATAGCTTTGGTCATGACCATTGTGTATATTGCTAGTGTGGATACCGGCGGAGTCCGGGTACACTCATGCATTCGCTCCTCATTTTCATTCACAACATCCTCCTCCCGTCTCCTCCACTCACCAGCCTCCCCCGTCTCCTCCACTCACCAGCCTCCCCCGTCTCCTCCACTCACCAGCCTCTCCACACAACCCGTCCTCCTAATAGAACGTCTCATTTTAACGTATACTTTATGTAAGGCCAAAGATTGTCGTACTAGAAAATGATAGCGGCTCGCGAAATTGACATACTGTCCCGTTTTCTGTTTTGGGTCCACTGGTAGGTTAGGATAAAGGCACTTTTGTACAACAGTTTCTTGACGTTGGGAGACTCTAAGAGGACGGGCTGCTTCACACTCCACACTCTCCCGTCTCTACCATCATGTCCCCACATCGCCCTCCATCCCACCCTACCCCCTCCTTGCTCTCCACAAACACCCCCACCTTTCTGACCACACTCTCACCCCATCTCCACCACTACTGTAAACATTTGATGGCCAAACCACACACCAGAAAATGAAGAAACGACGGAGTTTCTTAATTTCCTGTTGTTTGGTTAGGTCATCATATCTGCAGCCACGTTAATGTAATTCTTCGTCTGCACTGTAAAATTTCCCTACACTTCCCCTGCAGTGTAAACATTTCCCCTACACTTCCCCTGCAGTGTAAACATTTCCCCTACACTCTGTCTCATCTCTCTAACCCGATGATTACCCCTAGGACCGAAATCCCTCATGTTATACAGATGTTATGAACTTAGAACTAAACATTTCCCATACACATAAATCGTGAAGGAGGAGTATTGAGACCGTGCCCCCCCCCCCTTCTTCATGGGGCATTTGCCCGATCCCTCCCCCTCCCCTGTCACTCCGTCTCCCGGCAAAATCCCCATTAATGCCAGAGTTTGACGTGGCTAAGCGTCTGGTCTCCAAACTCGGACAGACATTATCATTAATAACTAAAATATAATGTGTAAATTTATCTCAAAATCTTCTCGCAGTAAGGAGAGGAAGACTTAAGAAGATGTTCATAAGAGATTCAGGTAAGAATTCTCTCTTTAATATATATGAGAACCCGACTGTGAGACCCCCTCCGTCCCTCTCCTCCACACACCTGCATTGTCACACTCTCCTCCACACACATGCCTCCACACACCTCCACACATCTCCCTTCACAATCACACTCCTCCACAAACCTTCACTATCACACTCTCCTCCACACACCATCACTATCAAACTTTGTTGACATTACTATTGAATTCGTGAGTATAGTTTATTTTTGTATTTCTTTTCATTTTTTTCATTTCGTTTTTTAACTGTACTTCTTATTTTTCAGTAATGGGAACATCAGATCATTGGGAATGTATCAGATGAGGGAGTGGGGAATGGTGGGGAGGACGAGTGGACGGGAGTGGGGGATGATGGGGAGGAGGAGTGGCTGGGGGAGGGGGTAATGGTGGGAAAGACAAGGGGATGGGGGGAGTGGAGAATGGTGGGAAGGACGATGGGACGGGAACTGGGAAATAGTTGGTAGGACGAGGGGACGGGAAATGGGGAAATGGTGAGGAGGCGTGGGGATGAGGGAGGAGGGGAATGGTGGGGAGGACGAGGAAGGGTGCTGTGGCTGGGTACAGCTAGTTTGTAATATAATATATTATATTAATAATTTGTAATTTAATATAATAATACAATACTGTATTAATATGATCTTCAAATCTTCACTTCCCCCTGTTTCACAATTTAAATTATGTTAATATAATTAGTTAATTAATTGACTGGATGAGGGAATACCTAACAGACAGAAAAAAGATATATATTAAGAGACAAAGTTTCAGAATAACAAAGTCCCAGGCGCAGTAGTAGTACCTTACAATAAGTGGTCATTAACCTCCAAT
Organism: Procambarus virginalis; assembly: GCA_020271785.1. Taxonomy (NCBI): domain Eukaryota; kingdom Metazoa; phylum Arthropoda; class Malacostraca; order Decapoda; family Cambaridae; genus Procambarus; species Procambarus virginalis. Next base: position 20,408,355 of record WNGS01111181.1, read on the forward strand.
ATCGTATTGTAGTTGAGCAATCAGACCAGAAATCGGTCAGCACAGGAAGATGTGGTGTGGTAACTTCTAGAGAGTAGATATGGAGTGAAATAAACGTCTACCGTCTACCATTCCAAGTGATACCAAACACACGTTTACTATCTACCATACCAAGTGATTGGCAAACGATGACAGTAAACCCCTTTATAAAATATATATTATATATAAATATATATATATATATATATATATATATATATATATATATTACTATTATTTCCGTCTTAATGGTCATGGAATGGGCCCTGTTCTGGCAGACGGTCGATTAAGATGTGGGATAAAGCAGCCAGAACATACCTATATCTTATAGGAATGCTCTCTATATAAGGAGTACAAGTAGGGTGGGGGTGTGGCGTCAGGTCAGCGACAGCTACAGTCAAGGAGCGGAACGACCTGGGAGTGGAGGCGCCGCCACTCGCCTGAATACCAAGCTTCAAGATCTGGTATCAAATACATTAAAGCTTCAGGGATACAGTAGGTATACACAGATTATGCTTTTTGTTTGGTAAGTATGCATTCAGGTCTAGAAAAGTTTTTACTCACACACACACACGCGCGCGCGCGCATACACACACACACACGGGGGCCTCGTAGCCTGGTGGATAGCGTGCAGTGCTCGTAATTCTGTGGCGCGGGTTCGATTCCCGCACGAGGCAGAAACAAATGGACAAAGTTTCTTTCACCCTGAATGCCCCCCTGTTACCTAGCAGTAAATAGGTACCTGGGTGTTAGTCAGCTGTCACGGACTGCTTCCTGGGGTGTGTGTGTGTGGTGTGGAAAAAAGTAGTTAGTAAACAGTTGATTGACAGTTGAGAGGCGGGCCGAAAGAGCATAGCTCAACCCCCGCAAAACACAACTAGGTGAATACAACTAGGTGAATACACACACACACACACACACACACACACACACACACACACACACACACACACACACACACACACACACACACACACACACACACACACGCAAACAAGGGCTGAATATATAATGTTGGCGTAAGAAGATCCACCAGGAATCTCAAACTTGGAGACCGCGTTGACAAAGTACACACCACTCCCTTCACCAATACTGGAGCACTTGATTAGCATGGGAGCTGCAGCTTCATAAATACTTACACAGTCTTGAAAAGCATCCAAAGGATTCCTTCCAGATTGGTCACTAAACTTAAAGAAGACACAGATGCGATGTGATCAGTACATATAAGGTACGGTAAGGAGAATCAGGATAAATCACTAAGCCTGTATAACATATAAGACCCATATAACAATTTATAACGACTATATAACACTTAGAAGGGATATCTGGATAATGATTTGGGATACAAAGGAGAGAAAGAATGGTGCTTATCCACTTGGACGGTCGGGGATTGAACGCTGAATAAATACATACAAGATACTTCGGGATATTCTGATGGAGAAAAATTATATAACTGTTTGAAAGTAGTTGGACCAAATTTAAAACATAATTGGCACCAAACATTAAAATGAGGCAGAGATATATAATGGCTGTCTTCGGTGCACGCTACGCGAAAGAGTAGACAGACAAAAATGTCTGTCCATTTAGACAGACAAAACTGTAAAGAAAATGGATCCAAAGGTAAGAATGATAAAACCCAAGAGTTTCGGTAAGGAGTCAGGACACAACCTCACCCTGATGGCAGCGACGAGGCCGCAGCCACCAGGTCATACTTCCTCTCACTAAACACACCCAGGACAGTACACATGCACAGGCAGTAGAAGAAACAGATGAAAAATAAGAAGGTACCAGAAAGCAGAAAGTATCAGTAGCAGAAGAAAGTATACTTAGTATCCTACTAAGAATAACCACTCAGTGGTTCAAGACATTGTTTGTGAAGGTGCAAGCGGAGAGGGAGTTAAGGCGCTCCACTTAAGCCGCCATTCCAAGTTCCCAAGGCTTAGCGTACGGCTGTGTGGTGGTGTTGGAAGTTGGAATATATTAAAAAACAAGAAGAACCTACCTATGAAGAACTCTAACATCATTGCTAAACAATGGCTAACATCTTTGCTTAACAATGGCAAACATCATTGCTAAACAATGGCTAGCATCATTGTTAAACATATCTTAGGTTCATAAATGTTAACCATGGATCATTATGATCTCATATTGGTAAGTAATACTAATCAAATTTCTTTTGAATCATTCATTAAATTGTGCAGTATGTCTTAATCTGGGTTCATTTCTGACCGAGATTTAACTGAGGTTTCCAAATTTCTCGTATTACCTTGCTCTGAGTCGACACCCAGAAGGCGAGGTCATTATCAGGAGAAAATGCAGAAAAGCCAACATTACTACATTGGCTTTAAAATGGGTATACGAAAGATGGGATAAACATGACCCAGAAATACTTGTTTCATTATATTTTTTTATTTAAATAACAAGTGCAAAAATATTGTTACAGCTGACAGGAATTTTTTACTCACAGGTGCACGTATCTGTTAAAAAGCAAATTAGGTTTATTGTAACTCAGAACCAAATTGTGAAACAGAGGAAGTGGTCTTGGACCGATATTTCACCAATGCTACATGCAGAGAAATCTGCCGAGCAATCTACCTCATCACGTAATGATAAATTTAAACCATCGTTGTTTGGCCATGACAACTCAAAGGCAGCAGGATCTTCAGTCTGTAGTGCACATACAAATAAAATGCATTACTATAGAACACGCAACACAATAAGTTGTTATTTCTGCATGAAAATCTTAGACATTATACATCATGTGCCAGTAACCTTAAAGGAGCTGTCTAAAGAAGTACATTAAGTGAACAAGTCCCTAAAGGATTTATCCAAAGGTGTATGGAAGGTGGATAATGTATCCAAAGTATCCAGAATAATCAGCAACTGTGAAGTTCAACTCAGGATATTGTATTATTCCACAGTTTAAAAAGGGATTGGAAATAAAAAATTTGTAATAGTAATTATAATTAACATCATTATGGAAACATTAAAGCATAACAAATATTTATATTATTATTTGGCTGAGACTTGCATATTATATAGCTGAATATCATAACAGATCTACCGCAAATACAGTTGCATGATGTTTATCAAATTTAAATGTGTTTTTTCCTATTGAAGATTGTTTATCATTTGTTAGTCTAAAATATTTGTTGAGAGCACAAAATACTGACAATATGAAGTATTGTCAGTACATAAGGAAAAGAGGAAACTTTATATGCAAAATTTATGCCAAATAAATATTTTTTGTATCACATTCCTAATATCAGTTACACCTCACTGATCTTTACCTAACATTGTTTTGCTCACCTTGATAAGCAAATAGCCATCCTGTGCAACAATTATTAGACCTGATACAGCACTTCATCAGCAAATTATAAGCCACAAATAGAGTGAACTGTCGTTTACTATATAAAATAAACACATTTATTGATTCTAATATTTAAGCTGTGCAATTTTTGTTATCTTGGTCTAAGAGGCTGATACTACTGGCCTATATAATTATCTTTTGTACATAATATTTAATTTTCTGCTATATTTTCTTTTTAAATAAAATGTAGGTATGTCGGAATTTATATTACAAACATTGAATAAAATATTTGTTATTGGATAAATGATGTTTATATTTTAGTTCAGTTTTCTAGATATTGTTTTACAGAGCGTTGTTCAGGATATATTATATTGAAATTAATCTTTCAAAAGTATTTGTTACTGTAGTACAACACTGTTATAGTGCTGTACTGTACTACACTGTTATAGTGCTGTACTGTACTACACTGTTATAGTACTGTACTGTACTACACTGTTATAGTGCTGTACTGTACAACACTGTTATAGTGCTGTACTGCACAACACTGTTATAGTGCTGTACAGTACAACACTGTTATAGTGCTGTACTATACAACACTGTTATAGTGCTGTACTGTACAACACTGTTATAGTGCTGTACTGTACAACACTGTTATAGTGCTGTACTATACAAGACTGTTATAGTGCTGTACTTTACAACACTGTTATAGTGCTGTACTATACAACACTGTTATAGTGCTGTACTATACAACACTGTTATAGTGCTGAACAGTACAACACTGTTATAGTGCTGTACAGTACAACACTGTTATAGTGCTGTACAGTACAACACTGTTATAGTGCTGTACAGTACAACACTGTTATAGTGCTGTACTGTACAACACTGTTATAGTGCTGTACTATACAACACTGTTATAGTGCTGTACTGTACAACACTGTTATAGTGCTGTACAGTACAACACTGTTATAGTGCTGTACTATACAACACTGTTATAGTGCTGTACAGTACAACACTGTTATAGTGCTGTACAGTACAACACTGTTAGAGTGCTGTACAGTACAACACTGTTATAGTGCTGTACAGTACAACACTGTTATAGTGCTGTACAGTACAACACTGTTATAGTGCTGTACAGTACAACACTGTTATAGTGCTGCACTATACAACACTGTTATAGTGCTGTACTATACAACACTGTTATAGTGCTGTACTATAAAACACTGCCTTGCAATAATTTACCATTTAATCACCTAATTCTGAACCTCACAACTCCTTATACCTTTATGTGTGTTTATATATATATACACACATATCGTTTTTATTATGAGAATAAAGCTGGGTGATAGTTTTAAAAGAAAAAATGCAGGAAAAATTATGTCAGGTAAAGGTTTATTCTTGTCGAAATTTAATAGCTAACACTTAAACAACTTTTGTTATGGATAATTTTTTGCCTCGTTATAAGCCCTCGATATATGCCTAACATATATATATGTATATATGTATATATATATATATATATATATATATATATATATATATATATATATATATATATATAAATATATATATATGTATATATATATATATATATATAATATATAATATATATTTATATATATAACTTTAAGTAAAGTTAGATATATATTTACACACACACACTAAAAGAATAGGGGTGGTAGGGGAAGAAAATATCAAAGTGTTCAGTGAGGATCCACAAGGTCTTCTCTGAGTACTCATTATTCTCTTCTCCGAGTCTATGGGTCCCTTCACTTGCACCAGAGCTGGTACCCCTCTCTCTCTCTCTCTCTCTCTCTCTCTATATATATATATATATATATATATATATATATAATATATATATTCGCCAAAGAATCGCCAAAGCATTGCTGGACGTAGCTTCTCAGAAGGACAGAGCGC
>WNGS01111181.1:20426941-20439639 GCA_020271785.1 Procambarus virginalis
AGAGAGAGAGAGAGAGAGAGAGAGAGGAGAGAGAGAGAGGACACGAAGCAATAAATACAAATGGGTGTCAATACGGAAAAAACCTAGGTAAATATGGGTTAGGAAAAGGGTTGATGATTTATGGAACAAATAACACACCAGGGATCACTGGTTTGTTTCAAGAATAGGTTAAACATATGTATGAATAAGATAGGTCGGGGACAAATGCTTGTTCCTTCGCATGCCAATAAATCTTCTACAGTTACCTCTAGCCTCTGTTCTTGTTTCCATTGATGTTCAGCTCCGCAAAACACATGCAAGTTTCTCAAATAATCTAACACACAAAGTACATTTTAAAGTTACCGAGAGCAGGTGATTCTGTTCACCCAAGCGAAATATTTATTCGTTAATCAAACACTATGTTTTTTCCTTATTTTTAAGTGAGTATTTTTACTGAATATTGTAACAAGACCTTCATTTTATGAGCCTCACATTTAATCCCTTTGCGTTTCATTCTGCTGTGGGCTGTGAAGGTTTAGGATTTAGAAGCACAGTCCTGCACAAACCATGGAGATGAACATTATGGATTAACAGTTACGCGATCAGAGCGGGTTTAAGATTGTGAGAAGCAAAATGGTGGTGAAAGCTAAGTATGCTATGTCCCCCGGATAACAATAACTAAGTCTTTTGTCTTTTATCATTTTTATATATAATAAACCTCATTTCACCTAGATATATGGTGAGCTTTCTTTGTTACATTTTTTATATTATATCTCTAAATATTTCTGTGAATTTTGTTGCAAAACTCGCTAACATTGAGTTAATCAGTTGTTGTATGAAGAGTAAACTGATAGGTGTGAGGAGTGAGGGTGGGCTGTCTGGGGCAAGGTAGGGTTACCTGTACACAAGCACCTGAAGCACACGTGATAATGATCCTGCCTGCTGGCCACGCCACATCTGTTGTAAACACAGAAATGGGAGCTGACGCTTGTTTGTAACGCGATCAGCGCCGCCCACGAGACTCCTGATGCTGCTGCTGCCCTCTTCCCCCCCTCCCCCCTTCCCTCCATTCATAGCTCTGTGTGTGTGAACCATTAGCATCCCCCCCCCTTCTCCCTCCCCATCTCCTCATCCACATCATGTTATCCTCCTCATACCATCCACCTCATGACATCTTTTACAGATCTTGAACTTACTACCCAAAGTTAAATTTTAATGTGGTTATATTTATACCTTGCCTTGCTTTCGGTCACTGGCGGTGACCATATGACTTAAAAGATGGACAGAGGTTAAAAAAAAAAAAAGACATTTAATGTTTCTGTTGGAATACTTCCTGTCCTCACTTATTAATTAAGCATGTCATCGTCATCGAGTCCTCACCTCAAGAACTTTACCTCATGTTATGAATCTCATGTAAGCAACGAGATCAACCTCATGACATCAACATCATGTCATGAATCTTATATCATCTCTATCGAGTCATACACCTCATATCATCTCTCTCTCTCTTGACATGCTTCTTATGTTATCCACAGCGATGTTATCCAACTGACGTCATCCATTTCAGACGTTTAACTCATTTCATTGACCTCATGATATCCACTTAGTGAAATCCACCTCATATCATAAACTTCATGCCATTCATATCATATCATCCACCTCATGCCATCCACCTCATGTCATACACAATGCTGTCCACAACAGTCCCTCTCAACACTTACACCTCTAATGGCAGCTTACACTGTTGTCACCTACCTGTGCTCTAACACCTTGAGGCGCGTCGACTCGCGGCTTCACTGATCTCACGGCTCGTGAGATCTTTAAGTGAAGACCAACGTAACATAGCGACGTTCACCGGGATGCCGACAGGAGCGCTGGAAGCAGAGATAGCTTCACTTAAAAAGGCAATCATAGGAAATTTATAAAAGTATAAAAGAGGGACTGGAGAAGGTCAGAGAGGACCTCAAGGCAGACTGTGACAGGGGTGATGAACTCCCAGTAGCTACCTTGAGAGAAATAATGGAACTGATTTAAAAGAACTTCAAAAGAAAGGAGAATGTACATGGGGCTCAGGTGGAAATGGATGGGAAGGCAACAAAGAATGTAAGAAGTGCAACGGAAGGGGAGGATCAAATACATGGCGAAGTGACTGAGAGCAATACGCGAGAAGACAAGACAAAGCATTTGCTGAAAGAGCAAAAGGATAAGAGAGAAAGAAAATAACTAAATCAGCAATGACAGTAGCTGAAGGAGCCCAGCAGATCGTGAAATGCATCAGACAGGAGTCGATTATGGAGAAATCAGGGGCAACCTGCAATTACCAGAACTAGAGGAAGACACAAAACAAGGAGACGAAAAAAGATACTAGATAGAGCATAAAAAATTATCATGAAAAATATGGGTTGGTTAGCAGCCAGAGATATCGAACATTACTTTTTACTCTAGAATGGGAAGTTTAAATTTATAGAGATTACAAGTTATGGCGAATACTCCTAAAAATAATTCAGTGAATTATATATTGGATTCAAAGAAGAATTTAAAGGGAACACAAGGGCCTTACCACAAAGGAGGACTGAGAGGAAGCAGAGTAGATACGTGAAGAACATTCATTCAATAGCTCATGGAGACAGCACAAGCACCTGCAGGTCAGATTATCATGGTTCCCATTCAAGTAACAGGCAGGCGTGATTAGATCAACAAAACACCTTCACAGTGCCATCACTGGACTTTAAACCACTACCTCCTCGGGGATAGCCAAATTACCCCAGTTGAGATGCGTAGCATTAAAATTATGTACACAAATACGGATGGAATTACAAATAAAGAGGTAGAGTTATAAGTAAAGCAGTCATAAATAAAGCTTGACAGTAAAGAACTATACATTATAGCAATAACATAAATGACTCACACTAACACTGTAAAAAATGTGATCGTTTCACAGGGAAGTCGGGGAACCCTCCTCAGTCCACAACTTTATGGCCAGATTCGATAAGTAATTCGAACATTAAGAAAGTTAAATTGTAGTGCAGCAGGTAAAACAAGGTCTAAGAGACGGGGTTTAGGGAACGAGAGTTCCTTGCCCTCTAACCTGTGTTTTGTAACAACTTCCCACCGTAACCGGTGGTTACGGTCGGGGACCATAGGGGAGCCGGTCGGCCGAGCGGACAGCACGCTGGACTTGTGATCCTGTGGTCCTGGGTTCGATCCCAGGCGCCGGCGAGAAACAATGGGCAGAGTTTCTTTCACCCTATGCCCCTGTTACCTAGCAGTAAAATAGGTACCTGGGTGTTAGTCAACTGTCACGGGCTGCTTCCTGGGGGTGGAGGCCTGGTCGAGGACAGGGCCGCGGGGACACTAAAAAGCCCCGAAATCATCTCAAGATAACCTCAAGATAACTCCAACTCCGTTCAACAACTCTCCAACAACCCACTCCCTTCTGGGGTTGAGTGTTTAATAACGCCCTTCACTATATGTAGGAGAGCAGATCCCATAACCCTGTATTCACCTAGTTGTGCTTGCGGGGTTTGAGCTCTGTCTCTTTCAGTCCGCCTCTCAACTGTCAATCAATCAACTGATTATGTTTCTTTCCACACTCACACACACACCCAGGAAGCAGCCCGTAGCAGCTGTCTAACTCCCAGGTACCTATCTACTGCTAGGTAACAGGGGCATCAGGGTGAAAGAAACTCTGGCCATTTGTTTCTTCCATCGCCGGGGATCGATTCCCGGACCATAGGATTACGAACTCTGAGCGTTGTCCACTCAGTCTTCAGGCCCCCCTGTGAATGTACGACAGACGAGAATGTTCGTATAATGGGTAGCATTGTTAAAGCAATACAATCCCCTTCTGTAGTTGAGTACCCAGTAACTCACAACACTGTATGTTGTATAAAATTGTATGATGCATAAAGCTGCATGTTGTGTGGTTGTGCTACATATCACTCTCCCTGGTCATGGAGGACAAAAGGAAATTTATATTGGTAGTTTAGGTAAGATAATTATCAGGAGAAAGCACTAAGCCAGTACGGCTATGTAGCGCTTGGAAGGGATATGAGGATAAGGAGTATCCTCATAACCTCCCACCACCACTTCCACACCTGCCTGTACCACTACATCTGCCACCACTACTTCCTCACCTGCCAGTACCACTACATCTTTTACCACCACTTCCACACCTGCCAGTATCACTATATCTGCCACCAGTACTTCCACACCTGCCTGAACCACTACACCTCTGACCACCACTTCCACACCTGTCTGTGCCACAACATCTCCCACCACAACTTTCACACCTGCCAACAAAACTACATCTTCGACCACCACTTCCACACCTACCTGTGCATCAACATCTCCCACCACCGCTTCCACACCTGCCTGTACCACTTCATCTCCAACCACCATTTCCACACCTGCCAGTTCCACTAAATCTCCCCACCACCACTTCTACACCTGTCAGCACCACTACATCTCCGACCACCACACATCTGACCATCACACCACTACCACACCCCTCCTCACCACCACCACCACTACAATACCACCACCACCACTACAATACCACCACCACCACTACAATACCACCACCACCACCCCCATTCCACCACTACAACACCACCACCACCATCACCACCACACACCCCCGCAATACCCCACTACAATACCACCACTACCCCCACCACACCCCCACCATGCCCCCACTACAATACCACCACTACCCCCACCACACCCCCACCATGCCCCACTACAATACCACCACCACACCACCCCCACTACAATACCAGCACCACCACCACACAACCCCCCACATTCCCTACAACACTACCACCAGCACCACCACTACAACACCACCACCACTCTCCCAGAATGAAATCATCAAATTTACACACACCTCCACGGTTCGCTGTAACCATATACAGCCGAACACACAAGCCCTAAATCAATACCGCTTAGTCGATGTTGATTGAATCTGGAGGAGCTCTCCCTGTCCCCCCCCCCCCCAATCCCCCATTCCGGGGCTCGAAGCCGTCTGCAGTGACTCTCTCTACACACACAACGATAATATATATGAAACGCTGACCCACGGTGATTATAATTGAATCTTAAGGGAAAGGAATCTGTTAAGGGAGTTATGAGCATATATGGACCTTCTATTTTGTTTCCTCTTGTTATAATCGGCAGCAAGAGTGGAGGTGGTGTAGGGGTCACTGGAGTCGTAGCAATGGTAGCAGTACCGGATGTATCACTACTATTGCTAGCAATATTCGTTGTAGTAGCTATGTCAGTTGTAGAAAATGTAGTTGTAGTGCTATTTGTAATAATAATAATAATAGCAGTAGTTACTTGAGTAGCAGAAGTGATTGTTAGTCGTATTAGGATTAATACTGCTAGTAGTAATGCGGTAATAGTGGGAATGGTAGGCGCAGTAGTAATTGTAGTAGTTGTTGTTGTAGTAGTAGCAGTAGTAGAAATAGCAGCAGCTGTAGCAACAGTAGTAGTAGTAGTAGTTGTAGTTGTTGTTGTTGTACTTATAATAGTAGTTATAGTAGTAGTATTAGTATTAGTAGTAGTAGTAGTAGCAATAGCATTAATAGTATCAGAAATATTAGATAGAATCAAGTAAAGGTTAAATACCAAATTAACTTAAATTTGACTAAATTAATACCAGTACATATATAAACACACCTGGCCTCATTAAATACTGATGATACATGACAACGATCCTGCACACCTGCAGTTGTTGGTGTTGCGTCACGCAAGACTCACTTGCACTATAATTACAAGCCAGGGCATATTTTATTTAGTTTAATATGAGATTAATTAAACTAATAATTGATTCGTGGTTTATTGCCCGTGCAAAATTTGTAAATTTTTTTCCGGGGCAAGAAAAAAATATGATCATCAAAACTCGGTTATTCCATAATTGGAACATGTGACGTGATTAAGGAAATATAGCCAGCAATGGTTCGTAGAGAGGTGAAATGTCAATAATTCACGTGAAATGTCAAGTGAGCCAAATATATTCCATTCCTGGACCATTCTCAAGTCGATTGTGAGAATGGTGCATTAAATACTGATGATGACAATCTACTTGAGAATGGTTCAGAACGGACCGAAACGTCGTCGTCCCTTCACCTTCTAGTGTGTGGTCTGGTCAACTTCATTATTTATTATACACCCCTTAGAGTGACGAAATGATGGGGTCTAAATGAAATAATATTTATTTTTTTCATTTTTGTTATGTCTAGTGTTACGTCATATATATATTATTATTTCAAATATTTTCCCTGAAATCATTTCTAACACTTATGTGAAATAATGCTGTTATTTGTTTTAGTATCCACGAAGACACGTTGTTAATAGTTATTCATTGGTAATATTATAGTGTTATTAAACTCCAGAGACACTATAGCATGTGCTGAGATGTGTTCTTGGTTGAGACACACACTATGTATATATTTCTTTTAGTGTTATTATGAACCAGAATATTTGTGGGAAAAAATATTTTTTCTATGTATATGATGTGTATAGTCATTATTTGCAGATACATAATTATTACACTTAGAGGGTCAAGATACAGAATTTTTCCTCTGCACAGAATGGTATATTATTGCTGTAGTTCACATCTTGTAGTAAAGTAACGAGAATCAACTGACTGCTTTGCTTTCTGATAAATATTACACACCAAATTTGAGTATTTAATCTAAGTATGTAATAAATCATATTTATTAAATGACTTGCCGGAGCTGCAAGTATCTGATATGCTTGAATGAATACCACTACACCAGTCTCCGTGGTGTAGTGCTAAGACACTCGCCTGTCGTTCCGCGAGCGCTTTGTCATGGGTTCGTATCCTGGCCGGGGAGGATTTACTGGCGCAAATCCTTAACTGTAGCCTCTGTTTAACGCAACAGTAAATGTGTACTTGGTTGTAACAACGATTCTTCGCGGCGGGATCGTATTCCAGGGACCTGCCCGAAACGCTACGCGTACGAGTGGCTGTACAAGAATGTAACAACTCTTGTATATATCTCAAAAAAAAAAAACTGCGAGTCTTGAATATCTCTGAAAGCTTAATCTAAGTGTACAAATATTATCATACTATGATTTATATATATGTACTAGCTGTACCCGGCCACGCGTTGCTGTGGCTCAGCAACGCGTGTGCGTTGCTGAGCCACAACAACCTTCCCCTTGTCTCCCAGTCCTCCCCACCATCCCCCCACTCCACCATCCCCTCGTCCTTCTGACCATTCCCCACTCCACCGTCCCCTCGTACTCTCCTCCATCTCCCACTCCCCCATCCCCCGGCCTCCCTATCATTCCCCTCTCCTCTGTTCCCTCGTCCTCCGCACCATCCCCCCACTCTCCTGTCTCCTTATCCTTCCCATCATTCTCCATTCCCCTGTCCCCTCATCCCCAACTCCCCGTCTCCTCGTCCGCCCCACCATTCCCCACTCCCTCGTCCGACGCATTCCCAAATGATCTGATGTTCCCATCACTGAAATGTAAGAAAAACAATTAAAAACGAAATGGAAAACAATGAAAAAATAAAAAATAAACTATTCTCTTGAAATGAACGGTATGGTAAAGAACACAGCTGAATTCTAACACAATATCACACAAAATAATTAAATCAAAATGAAAACAATCGAAATATATGAAAATTTAATTTGTCAATGCAATTGGAAAGATTGAAATGGAATCGTAACATATTTATTATAGTGTGTATGGCTCTTACATGCAACAGATGGCACTGTTTCTTAAACAAAGAAGAATGTTTTTACCTTTTAGAAGTGTGGCATCTATACTTATACTTATGAAATGAACGGTGTGGTAAACAACACAGCTTAATTCCAACACAATGTCACACAAAATAATAAAATAAAAATTAAAATAAATCAAAATCTATGAAAATTCAATTTATTGATGCAATCGGAAACACTGAAGTGGAAATCATAACATTTTTAGCCTAGCGTGTGTGTGTGTGTGTGTTGCTATTACGTTCAACAGATGACGATGTTTTTCTTTAAATTATGTTTTTACCTGTCACAGATGCGGCATCTATATAGTGGGCATATAAAAACACGCGCATATCCGAATGGAACGTTGTATCAGAATTTCAAAGCAATCAGTGAAGAATTTTGGGAGATAACAGTGTGTGTTGCTTTTACGTCCAACAGTTAGCGCTGTTTATAAAAAAAAAGCATGTTTTTTTCCCGTCACAGGTGAGGCATGTATTTAGTAAGAATATAAAAACATGCGCTTTTTCAAATGCTACGTTGTGTCAAAATTTCTAATCAATCCGTTAAGAGGTTTCGAAGATTTCTTTCACATGAAAAACATATGAAAAACACAGTTTAAAAAAAACATGTTTTTTTTCCGTCACAGACGTGACATCAATATAATATGTATATAAAAACCCGCTGTGATGCGAATAGAACATTGTGTGAAAATTTCAAAGCAATCGGTGAAGAACTTTCAGAGATTATATATATATATATATATATATATATATATATATATATATATATATAGATATATTGTATATATATATGTCGACCTAGTAGCCAGAACGCACTTCTCAGCCTACAATGCAAGGCCCGATTTGACTAGTAAGCCAAGTTTTCATGAATTAATTGTTTTTCGACTACCTAACCTAACCAACCTAACCCAACCTAACTTTTCGGCTACCTAACCTAACCTAATCTATAAGATCGGTTAGGTTGGTTAGGTAGGGTGGTTAGGTTCGGTCATATATCTATGTTAATTTTAACTCCAATTAAATAAAATTGACCTCATAAATAATGAAATGGGTAGCTTCATCATTTCATAAGAAAAAAATTTGAGAAAATATATTAATTCAGGAAAACTTGGCTAATTAGGCAAATCGGGCCTTGCCAAGTAGGCTGAGAAGTGCGTTCTGGCTACTAGGTACGACATATATATATATATATATATATATATATATATATATATATATATATATATATATATATATATATATATTATACTGTATATTCTGTATTTCTTACCTTAGTGGTCTGCGTGACTACTTGTTGTCCAGTCACTATTGGTTTGTGAAATGCAGCGCATTTTGAAAAAAGTATTTTGGTAAGTAAATGTTGGCAAGTTAGTGAATAATACTTGCACATAACATCTGCATATTGAATGGATAGCATACCACTCAGAACACCAAGAAAGAAAATGAAGAGGCAGGACAGCAATATCAAAAGTGATATCAAGGAATCATGTCTCTGATCCCAAAATTTACTTGATAAAATAACGTCAATGTTTATTGTTGTATGTACATTATATGTCAAATCAAATCAAATATTTGCTTTCCAAATAATCGTAATATATTTTTGTTACAGAGCTTTTCTCAGACTTGGTAAACACAAATTAATCATTAAATTATTTGATACTGAAATTCTGCCTTTTTTTTTAATAAACTTCTAATATATGGGCAATATAATGCCTCAGTAAAATTAATTTCTTCTTTCCACCGGAGCGTGATTCTTAATCGTAATGGGAACTCAATTGGTAATTTTGTAATTTTTGTTTAATGTATATTAAAATGTTTTAATTATTTTATATTAAAATCTTTATCGAAGTTTATTTTATCGGAAAGCCATACTCACATATACAATAAGTAACAGAAAGAAATATGAGTTTAAAATTTCACATATTTTACATTTATTAATCAAATTAAAAGACATACAATTTATTAAGGCTTATCTAAACGTTAATTAACACGAATCAAAACATTAATGATTTGTGATCTCAACAATGATTACTCCTAATTTTATTAATTTGTTCATCAATATGATTATATTACTAAAACTACCTGGATATATATAGTTAGATAAAATCTCAAACTCAATGACAAATAATGTTATCTTTTTTATCCATATTCTCATGATTTTTATGTACAAAATTATCTCTTTTGTGTTACATGATTTCACACAATTTAAATTTGCTTAAATGTTTTTTAATGTTTATAAGCGGAGTTCAAATGGACATATTAATAGGTCACAACTTTTGACACCTGTTTCAGATATTTATTCTCATCAAATATGGGAAACATCCAAGAACCAGCCGAGAAATATGTATGATTTTCTGATCACTATTTGTAATTAGAAAAAGTATTTTTTTTTACTGTAAATAATCTCTATAACGTCCTTTCACATTATTCTTTTTGCTTCTTTTCCAATGAAAAAAGTAGATACTTATTATTTTTATCAAAGCGTTCCATAAACCTTGAAAATGGTAGAAAACTTTACTTCCCTTTTATGTTTGGTTTCTAGTAAAGCAAATTTAAGTAAGAAATAAGCTTATGTTGTTGAAGAAAAATTACTGTATCAAAGAAAAGTAGCTATTTTATTCAGGTATACTATTAGACATATTAAATTTACAATTGGATTATTGTAACCCATTTACATGTTCTTTTTAGACTTTTACAGTACTATATGAATTCATGAAATATATGTAGCTTGAAAGAAGTTTATATTTTACTTATTTTAAGATCCTGAGAGTACAAGTCATCATGATCTGTCCCAAGATAGTTGTTGTAGTATGATAGAATACTTGTACACTAGTAATAATAATAGTAGTAGTGGATGTAGTAATATTAGTTGAAATAAAAGTATCAAATGTAATGATAATATTAGTGAGTGTAACGGTATAAGTGATAGTATTAGTAGTAGATTTAATCTAGCAGTTATACTGAATGTAGTAGAAGTACTAATATTAAAGGATGACAAACATCAATAGTATTAGGGAGAAATCAGTAGGATCCACGAAGAGGATTGGAACGTGTACACCTGAGTACTCTCCAAGCACACGCCTTGAACCACTAGGCCACGATATGCAGCAAAAGTAATCCAAACCTGGATTCAACTGAATCCTATAGGGTTCCCGAGGCGTCTGTCGATCCTAAGTTAGGATTTCACCCATTACCCGCATTCACTCGGGTGTGGTGTAGGCGTTCTACCCCCGCCCTTAATTTTTTACGACGGGGGCCTGACGGCTGAAGTGGACAGCGCTCGGGATGCATAGTCCTAAGGTTCCGGGTTCGATCCCCGCGGAGGCGGAAACAAATGGGCAGGGTCTCTTTCACCCTCGGGCTCACCATAGCCCGTGTTACCTGAAACTTTTTGTTTTAGGTGGCGAATCGTTAACAACAACAAGTCTTTCACCCTGATACCCCTGTTCACTAGCAGTAAATAGATACCTGGGAGTTAGACAGCTGCTACAGGCTGCTTCCTGTGGATGTATAACAAAAAGGAGGCCTGGTCGAGGACCGGACCGCTTGGACGCTAAGCCCCGAAACCATCTCAGATAACCCACCGCTTCTCTTCACATGCACAAGGCAATTATATTAATTAACGTGATGTATCAATGATAAAACTAGTAGGAACTATGATTTGGGATGGTTCCAAGGGGTTGCCATAGCCAGGGGGTGGTAATGGGGGACGAGCTCCCAAGACCTATAAAATGCTCCTATACGGCATGCTTCTCCAATAGCCTCTGACAACAAAGTCCAACTCCTGGCCTGCACGGATGGCTTAGTCTTTAAGTCCGGCGGAACTGCTTTTACCCGACAGGAGAAGGGGCGAGGGCGTGCCTCTGGCACCTTAAAACCCGCTGCTCCGGGTAGATGGGACTCGATAGCCTGGGAAGGCAGCCCATCTAGGGGAAGGAAAACCCTGATTTTACACCTTCGTTGCCTTGCGGCCATACCCCTTTTTTGGGAAAAGCTTCAGGAGGCAACTTCGAGGAAAATCCGGAGTTGGAGCCCCTCAGGCAGTTCGTTGTTGACGTCGACCTCGTTCTGGCAGCTCCTGCGACGTTGCTCGAACCATGGTGTGATTGGCATTTGCCTTTCTATTGGATAATTACAGCAATGTGGAGAGAGGGGACCTGCTGCATGGGTAACAGCTTCTCCTCCATATCTACCTACCCAGGCTTTGCGCCTTATCAGGGCGCAACTCCATAGTCTTCCGAGACTGAAGGATGCCTACTACAATGATTTGGGATCAGACGATGCCTACGTAACCCCTAGAGGATACAGTTGAATCCCAAGTTACATAACTATTGTAGCATATCATGGGCTAGTGGTATAAGGCGCGTGCATCTGAGTACACGCTGTGCAGGTTCGAAACCTTTCCATGGCTCTTACTATTTTTCCCATTGATCATCACTTTAATATTTCTTTTGCAATACTCTTACTAGTAAAAGTGGTTGCATTGCAACAGTGCCACCCAGCAAGTCGTGGGCTCCCTGCAAGCAGCATCTCAGGATACTGCAGCTTTCCTCACTGTTGTGAAGGTGCTCAGGAAATCCAGTTGAATCAGAGACGAGTCGTGGTGTATAGAGTCGTGGTATTCTTTGGGAGGAGGAGGAGGAGGAGGGAGTCGCCAACTAGCCCGCCCGATTCCTAAATATGAAGTTCTGTTGATGCACAAATGGGCGCGGCGAGAGACAGAGACGGGATGACCTCGGGGGGACATCGCTGGCATAGCAAACAAAGGAGGAACTTGCTAGTTCACACAGGATAGACATTTTCAGCGCGACATGTGCACAGTGATTAGCATTTGTTTGGATCTTAATCTGAGCAGTTACTTGATGATATAGTTTTTCTAAGGTTTCATTATTTAGGTAAAGATTTTAGGTTTACTTTTAGCTCTTTCTGGCGACGGATGCGTGGCGACTATTGCGGC
>WNGS01111181.1:20439739-20465734 GCA_020271785.1 Procambarus virginalis
ACCACTTCCCCGCCGGCACTCGGATGGTAATCTTGGGCATAGCATTTTATCAAATCACCTCATTCTTTGGGGCAACACGTGAGGAACACAAATGCGAACAAGCCTGAATGGTCCCCAGGACTATATG
This sequence comes from Procambarus virginalis, assembly GCA_020271785.1. Classification (NCBI taxonomy): domain Eukaryota; kingdom Metazoa; phylum Arthropoda; class Malacostraca; order Decapoda; family Cambaridae; genus Procambarus; species Procambarus virginalis. The sequence goes on from WNGS01111181.1 coordinate 20,439,867, forward strand.
CAACTGAGTTGCGTTGCTCCTGGCAGTATGGGTTCGAGTCACTGTGTTTCCCCTGCACAGTGAGGCATCACTGGCAGGCACCCCCAGACACTGGTAATTTAGCCCGTGTTGCCCTGGGCCGTAAAGCTGTGTTTCCCCTGCACAGTGAGGCATCACTGGCCGCTCTGGCGCCAAGGGATCACTAACCCCACTATACTGACGCCTCAGTGTTGTGGTGATACTTGTACTACCAGTGTAACACTGTATACAGTGTAAACCACTGTTAAGTGTGTGTGGATAAAGTAGGTGTCAGTGTGGCCCTTTAGAACACCTGCCACTTGAGCTCCCACACTCTGCCAGGGAGGGGGGGTCCCCCGTGCAGTGTTGCCAGCTCAACATGCACACACTTGTCAACACACTTCTCTACCCACACTTAAACACTACAGTGTTTCTGGCGCACCTGTGTGTGTTGCACGACAGTCCGTCCTTCAAACACAGACCCAAAAGTGATTCCATCCACCCGACAACCCCCCCCCCAGCTGTTTATGAATGAAAAACGGTTTACACACGACTCACAACTGATTTCGTTCGAACACTTCCGGAACAAGTGCTTCACTGACGAGTTTCGTTCGAACCACAACGCTATAAATGCTTCACCCACGTACTACAAATGCAAATAATCGCGAACCGAACCTAAACACCTAACCTAACCTAACCTATGCCTATATGTGTACAATATGCTAATATAAAATATATCAATTTATATTTGAGAAAATTCTTGTTTTGAATGAACAGCATGTTAAAATTTATGAATGCGTCTGTGGGGGCGACGGCTGGATGTAATGGACTTGAGTCGAGGACGGGTTGCTGTAAATGCTTCACCCACGTACTACAAATACAAATAATCGCCAAGAGAACCTGAACACCTAACCTATGCCTATATATGCACAAAATACTAATATATTATAATATTAATTTATATTTGAGAAAATTCCCGTTTTGACTGAACAGCATGTAAAGTATTTTGAGTAGGAATGGTTCCAATTGTGACTACCAACGACATATGGAGTTTGAAATGTGGGGTTGATTGTCTACTGGGTGTTATATCAGACGTTTGGCCTGTTATCCACGTCGATAACATAAAAAAATCATATATTTCCCCCTGTGCCTAATGAAAATTAACTAAACAAAATGTAAGTGAGGACTTCCAGGGTGAGGGTGTTCACTGCTCACTGCATGGCAGTGAAATAAAAACATTCATCAAATGTTTCGGAAATTCACAATATTTTTGCAAGCTATTTTATTCGCAAAAAATGGAATCTTAACTCCCATCAAAATTTTATTTCAAAATTATATCACAATCCATTTCAATATTTATGTTCGAATTTACATTTGAACAGGTAAATGTAAACTAATTAACTAAATGGAAACATGTGCAGAAATATATTAATGAACTTGCCACTTACCTCTCAACATATATTCTCTAACAGTTTACTTTTGCTTATATAATATACCGAGGTATACTGGGGTATACTGAGGTATACTGAGCTAAACCGGGGTAAGTAAACTCTCAGGTTGGTTAGTGAGCTCTTCATGATGTCAACTTAATTACCCTCCCACCAGTTGTCAGCCAACCTGTTCTCCTACAAAGAACGTCGCTTTTTGGTCGTACGCATTACATAAGACCAAAAATTGTCGTACTAGAAAAAGTGGAAGCGGCTGGCGAAAGTGTCGTACTGTCTCGTTTTCTGTTTTGGGTCCTCTGGCAGGTTAGGGGAGGCTACTTTATATTGTCCGTTTTCTTGACGTTGAGAAACCTTAGGAGGATTGACTGGGTTACGAGCCCAACACTGGCCAATACCCTGGCCAATATCCTGGACAATAACCTGGACAATACCCTGGCCAATATCCGGGACAATACCCTGGCCAATACCCTGGACAATACCTTGGACAATACCCTGACCAATACCCTGGACAATACCCTGACCAATACCCTGGACAATACCCTGGACAATACCCTGACCAATACCCTGGACAATACCCTAGCCAATACCCTGGACAATACCCTGGCCAATACCCTGGATAATACCCTGACCAATACCCTGGCCAATACCCTGGACAATACCCTGGCCAATACCCTGGCCAATACCCTGGACAATACCCTGGCCAATACCCTGGCCAATACCCTGGACAATACCCTGGACAGTACCCTGGACAATACCCTAGCCAATACCCTGGACAATACCCTGGCCAATACCCTGGCCAATACCCTGACAATACCCTCGCCAATACCCTCGCCAATACCCTGGCCAATACCCTGGCCAATACCCTGGCCAATACCCTGGACAATACCCTGGCCAATACCCTGACCAATACACTGGACAATACCCTGGACAATACCCTGGCCAATACCCTGGACAATACCCTGGCCAATACCCTGGCCAATACCCTGACCAATACCCTGGCCAATACCTTGGACAATACCCTAGCCAATACCTGGACAATACCCTGGCCAATACCCTGGACAATTCCCTGACCAATACCCTGGCCAATACCCTGACCAATACCCTGGCCAATACCCTGACCAATACCCTGGCCAATACCCTGGACAATACCCTAGCCAATACCCTGGACAATACCCTGACCAATTCCCTGGACAATACCCTGACAATACCCTGGACAATACCCTGACCAATACCCTGGACAATACCCTGGACAATACCCTGGCCAATACCCTGGACAATACCCTAGCCAATACCCTGGACAATACCCTGACCAATACCCTGACCAATACCCTGGACAATACCCTGACCAATACCCTGGCCAATACCCTGGACAATACCTGGACAATACCCTGGCCAATACCCTGGACAATACCCTGGACAATACCCTGACCAATACCCTGGCCAATACCCTGGCAATACCCTGACCAATACCCTGGACAATACCCTGGACAATACCCTGACCAATACCCTGGCCAATACCCTGGCCAATACCCTGACCAATACCCTGGACAATACCCTGGACAATACCCTGGCCAATACCCTGGCCAATACCTGGCCAATACCCTGACAATACCCTGACCAATACCCGGGACAATACCCTGGCCAATACCCTGGACAATACCCTGGCCAATACCCTGACCAATACCCTGGACAATACCCTGGACAATACCCTGACCAATACCCTGGACAATACCCTGGCCAATACCCTGACAATACCTGGACAATACCCTGGACAATACCTGACCAATACCCTGGCCAATACCCTGGCCAATACCCTGGCCAATACCCTGGACCAATACCCGGACAATACCCTGGACAATACCCTGGCCAATACCCTGGCAATACCCTGACCAATACCTGACCAATACCCGGACAATACCCTGGCCATACCCTGGACAATACCCGGGACAATACCCTGGACAATACCCTGACCAATACCCTGGACAATACCCTGGACATACCCTGGACAATACCCTGGCCAATACCCTGGACAATACCCTGGACAATACCCTGTACAATACCCTGGCCAATACCCTGGCCAATACCTGGACAATACCCTGGACAATACCCTGGACAATACCCTGACAATACCCTGGACAATACCCTGGCCAATACCCTGGACAATACCCTGACCAATACCTGGACAATACCTTGGACAATACCCTGGACCAATACCTGGACAATACCCTGGCCAATGCCCTGGACAGTACTCTGGACAATACCCTGGACAATACCCTGGACAATACCCTGGACAATACCCTGGCCAGTACCCTGGACAATACCCTGGACAATACCCTGGACAATACTCTGACCAATACCCTGGACAATATCTTGGACAATACCCTGGACAATACCCTGGCCAATGCCCTGGCCAGTACCTGGACAATACCCTAGACAATACCCTGGACAATACCCTGGACCAATACCCTGGACAATACCCTGGCCAATACCCTGGCCAATACCCTGGACAATACCCTGGACAATACCCCAGACAATACCCTGGACAATACCCTGGACAATACCCTGACCAATACCCTGGACAATACTTGGACAATACCCTGGACAATACCCTGGACAATACCCTGGTCAATGCCCTGGCCAGTACCTGGACAATACCTGACCAATACCCTGGACAATACCTGGACAATACCCTGGCCAATACCCTGGACAATACCCTGGACAATACCCTGACAATACCCTGGACAATACCCTGGATAATACCCTGGCCAATGCCCTGGCCAGTACTCTGGACAATACCCTGGACAATACCTGGAAAATACCCTGGCCAATACCTGGACAATACCCTGGACAATACCCTGGAAATACCCTGACCAATACCCTGGACAATACCCTGGACAATACCCTGGACAATACCCTGGCCAATACCCTGGACAATACCCTGGACAATTACCTGACCAATACCCGGACAATACCGGGACAATACCCTGGACAATACCCTGGACAATACACCAGCAGCGTCACCAACGACTCTCACCAGAAAGAATGTTGAACTAGTTATTTGTGAACTAAAGTTTTCAGTGTTCTCTGAAGTTAAAAAAACAGAATCCAATATATTTCCGGCCCCGAGCGGCCGCCCTGGAGCTGTAAATGTTTATATTATAAAGAAATATATAAAAAATTACCTTGTTTTTCAAGTGGTAAGAAAAGGCACAAGCTGGGTGCCATTGAGGGAAGAAATAGTAGATAGGGAAATATCCTGTCCCGTTCACATTCCTTCCGTTCTGTCCATCTGTCCAACCACTTGGGGTGAACGGTAGAACGATGTTAAAGCGTTCATGCAGGTCGGCGGTTCAATCTCCCGACGTCCAAGTGGTTGGGCACCATTCCTTTCCCCTGTCCCATCCCAAATCAGGTTTGAGACAGAGGTTCAGTAGCTGTCAGGACACAACAGCTGGTGGAGGACAGCTGTGAGGACACAACAGCTGGTGGTGGGACAGCTGTGAGGACACAACAGCTGGTGGTGGAGGACAGCTGTGAGGACACAACAGCTGGTGGTGGTGGACAGCTGTGAGGACACAACAGCAGGTGGAGGACAGCTGTGAGGATACAACAGCTGGTGGAGGACAGCTGTGAGGACCCAACAGCTGGTGGGAGGACAGCTGTGAGGACACAACAGCTGGTGGAGGACAGCTGTGAGGACACAACAGCTGGTGGAGGACAGCTGTGAGGACACNCCCTCGTCCCCCTAGTTAACGACCTGGTACATGGACGATCACAAGACCTCGTAACTGAAGCTCACAAGACCTACAAAAGAATCAGAGAGGGAAAAAGGTCGATGTAATCCAACTGGGTCAGAGCCTTAGAAACTCAGGCAAAGACCAAGGGCGTCGAAAAGCAATATTCTATCCGGATATTCTGGACAGGACCCGAAGGTGTATTGAGGGCATGGCTTTGCTCTTACCTGGAAAGTGAAAGATGTGACATCCTCAAAATCTTGCCCAAGGACCTGTATAGTACCTTCAAGGCGAACATGATCAATAGTGACACGTTATCATTGACCAGGAGTAGAAGATCTGGTACCTTAGTATCCCCTCTTCTGACAACCTGCTTTCATCACGGAGTCTCGCTTCAGTGTGGCAAGTTTAATGACGCATGACCTGAAACGAGGCCATTCCTTGCCTTCAAGGAGCCGGCGCCGCCGCCTGGACGACATCCTACCTCAGGGTCAGAGGTGAAGGAAGAGTCGCTATTTCTGCACATTTTATCAACGGCTAATTGGGAAGGTGGAGCTTGAGGGTTAATTCAGTTCCTATTCATCCTATTTTCTTTCATTTTATTTCTTTCTTAAGTTTTACTGTTACTTCAGTCTTCTATGTCTTCCGTCTGCTTCTTCCTTTCAATTTAATCTAATATTTTATTCCTTCCTTCTACTTCTACATGTTTCTACTTACTTACACATCTCCATTCAACTCCTTTCTCCAGTCACACCATCTCCCATTTACTTCTTATTTGTGCGTTATCTGTTTCTCATTTTGCATGGCTGTGCAAAATACTCTGAATGAGAGATATGGTTAAAGCACGAATCACTTATGTCTGAGTTAATGACAACTTTCGCGCACACTGAAGTTATTATATGTGGTGAACGTGGCACACTGGAGCGAAAACTGTCTTGAATCCCACACTCTTGTGTCTTAACCCGAAGCTCACGCTCCGTGTGTATGGTACGACTTCTACCTCCACGCTCCGTGTGTATGGTACGACTTCTACCTCCACTCCGTGTGTATGGTACGACTTCTACCTCCACGCTCCGTGTGTAGGGACTACTTCTACCTCCACGCTCCGTGTGTAGGGACTACTTCTACCTCCACGCTTGTGTGTATGGTACGACTTCTACCTCCACGCTCCGTGTGTATGGTACGACTTCTACCTCCACGCTCTGTGTGTTTGGTACGACTTCTACCTCCACGCTCCGTGTGTATGGGACTACTTCTACCTCCACGCTCCGTGTGTATGGGACTACTTCTACCTCCACGCTCCGTGTGTATGGTACGACTTCTACCTCCACGCTCCGTGTGTATGGTACGACTTCTACCTCCACGCTCCGTGTGTATGGTACGACTTCTACCTCCACGCTCCGTGTGTATGGTACGACTTCTACCTCCACGCTCCGTGTGTATGGTACGACTTCTACCTCCACGCTCCGTGTGTATGGGACTACTTCTACCTCCACGCTCCGTGTGTATGGTACTACTTCTACCTCCACGCTCCGTGTGTATGGTACGACTTCTACCTCCACGCTCCGTGTGTATGGTACGACTTCTACCTCCACGCTCTGTGTGTATGGTACGACTTCTACCTCCACGCTCTGTGTGTATGGTACGACTTCTACCTCCACGCTCTGTGTGTATGGTACGACTTCTACCTCCACGCTCTGTGTGTATGGTACGACTTCTACCTCCACGCTCGGTGTGTATGGTACGACTTCTACCTCCACGCTCTGTGTATCATCGGCCAACCACATATCTCAGTTAGCTTTCTGTGGCAAGTCATATAAACACGTTTCATCGTAGATAACATTCACTTTCCGTTAACAGTCATCCAAACTTTTACATAGTTATTCATCTCGACGTCTCATTCATCATTCATTCATTCATACTATCGGTCATGATGCAAACAAAAAAACAGCATTTTGTTTCGGTAGTTCATGTACGCAATATGTTGCCAAACATACATAGCTTCTACTTTCAAATTCTATACATAAGCAGACAAGAAAAAAAATTTCCGTCAGCTGAACCGACAATTTGTTTTGCTTTTTTCGTAAGTCGTTGTCATAAGTCGTCGTATAGAATAAACCCAATAAATCAGACTGAATAATAGCATTAATTTCTTCACTGGTTTTGATGACCTGAAAACTATCTTAAACACTCTTCACTCTGGCGGAGTAGGTCGCTGCACACGAGAGAAGGATCCTTCGGAAGAGTCATAGCGGTGAGGAAGAGGGAAGTGTTATGTGTGAGTGTCGGTAAGACTGGACCTCTTTTGAGTCCAGTGTGAGTTGTGAGCCGTACTGGAATGGTTGAGCTGGGCTGTTAGGGAGTGGGAAGGTGGGCTTTACTCTGTGACCGTCGGCCAAGTGGGGTTTATCACGTGGTATTGTTGGGAGGAGAAAGAGAAGGGAGGTGGAGAAAGAAGGGGTGGAGAAGGAGGAGGAGATAGAGAGAGAGAGGGGGGGGGGCAGATAATGTTCAAACCATCATTCCATGACCAATCTGCAAGTGAGAAACATTTTTGTCAACCAATTATACCTCTGTTAACACAACAATTATCTGTATACTGGCAAGACTCAGCCTATATATACACCTGCTCAGACCAGTATATGTGTGCACTCACACACACACACGGGGGCCGATGGCTGAGTGGACAGCACACTTGATACGTAGTCCTGTGGATCGGGGTTCGATTCCCGACTGGAAACTATGGGCAGACATTCTTTTACCCTGACGCCCCTGTTACTTAACACTAAATAGGTACCTGGAAGATAGACAGCTGTTGCGGAGCTGCTTCCAGGGTGTGTGTGTGTGTGTGTGTGTGTACTCACCTAACTCACCTAATTGTGCTTGCGGGGGTTGAGCTTTGGCTCTTTGGTCCCGCCTCTCAACCGTCAATCAACTGGTGTACAGATTCCCGAGCCTACTGGGCTCTATCATATCTACACTTGAAGCTGTGTATGGAGTCAGCCTCCACCACATCACTTCCTAATGCATTCCATTTGGCAACCACTCTGACACTAAAAAAGTTCTTTCTAATATCTCTGTGGCTCATTTGGGCACTCAGTTTCCACCTGTGTCCCCTTGTGCGTGTGCCCCTTGTGTTAAATAGCCTGTCTTTATCTACCCTATCAATTCCCTTCAGAATCTTAAATGTGGTGATCATGTCCCCCCTAACTCTTCTGTCTTCCAGCGAAGTGAGGTTTAATTCCCGTAGTCTCTCCTCGTAGCTCATACCTCTCAGCTCGGGCACTAGTCTGGTGGCAAACCTTTGAACCTTTTCCAGTTTAGTCTTATCCTTGACTAGATATGGACTCCATGCTGGGGCTGCATACTCCAGGATTGGCCTGACATATGTGGTATACAAAGTTCTGAATGATTCTTTACACAAGTTTCTGAATGCCGTTCGTATGTTGGCCAACCAGGCATATGCCGCTGATGTTATCCTCTTGATATGTGCTGCAGGAGACAGGTCTGGCGTGATATCAACCCCCAAGTCTTTTTCTTTCTCTGATTCCTGAAGAATTTCCTCTCCCAGATGATACCTTGTATCTGGCCTCCTGCTCCCTACACCTATCTTCATTACATTACATTTGGTTGGGTTAAACTCTAACAGCCATTTGTTCGACCATTCCTTCAGCTTGTCTAGGTCTTCTTGAAGCCTCAAACAGTCCTCTTCTGTTTTAATCCTTCTCATAATTTTGGCATCGTCCACAAACATTGAGTGAAATGAATCGATACCCTCCGGGAGATCATTTACATATATCAGAAACAAGATAGGACCGAGTACAGAGCCCTGTGGGACTCCACTGGTGACTTCACGCCAATCGGAGGTCTCACCCCTTACCGTAACTCTCTGCTTCCTATTGCTTAGGTACTCCCTTATCCACTCGAGCATCTTACCAGCTACACCTGCCGGACTCTTCAGCTTATGTACCAGTCTCTTATGCGGTACTGTGTCAAAGGCTTTCCGACAATCCAAGAAAATGCAGTCCGCCCAGCCCTCTCTTTCTTGCTTAATCTTTGTCACCTGATCGTAGAATTCTATCAAGCCTGTAAGGCAAGATTTGCCCTCCCTGAACCCATGTTGGCGATTTGTCACGAAGTCTCTACTCTCCAGATGTGTTACCAGGTTTTTTCTCACGATCTTCTCCATCACCTTGCATGGTATACAAGTCAAGGACACTGGCCTGTAGTTCAGTGCCTCTTGCCTGTTGCCTGTGTGTGTGTGTGTGTGTGTGTGTGTGTGTGTGTGTGTGTGTGTGTGTGTGTGTGTGTGTGTGTGTGGTGTGTGTGTGTGTGTGTGTGTGTGTGTGTGTGTGTGTGTGTGTGTGTGTGTGTGTGTGTGTTTTTGTGTGTGTGTGTGTGTGTGTGTGTGTGTGTGTGTGTGTGTGTGTGTACTCACCTATTTGTACTCACCTATTTGTGCTTGCGGGGGTTGAGCTTTGGCTCTTTGGTCCCGCCGCCTGTGTGTGTGTGTGTGTGTGTGTGTGTGTGTGTGTGTGTGTGTGTGTGTGTGTGTGTGTGTGTGTGGTGTGTGTGTGTATGTACTCACCTAGTTGTCCTCACCTAGTTGTGCTTGCGGGGGTTTAGCTCTGGCTCTTTGGTCCCGCCTCTCAACCGTCAATCAACAGGTGTTCAGGTTCCTGAGCCTATTGGGCTCTATCATATCTACACTTGAAACTGTGTATGGAGTCAGCCTCCACCACATCACTGCCTAATGCATTAGATTGTCAACCACTCTGACACTAAAAAAATTCTTTCTAATATCTCTGTGGCCCATTTGGGCACTCAGTTTTCACCTGTGTCCCCTAGTGCGTGTGCCCTTTGTGTTAAATAGCCTGTCTTTATCTACCCTGTCAATTCCTCTGAGAATCTTGTACGTGGTGATCATATCCCCCCTAACTCTTCTGTCTTCTAGCGACGTGAGGTTTATTCTCGTAGTCTCTCCTCGTAGCTCATACCTCTCAGCCCGGGTACTAGTCTGGTGGCAATCCTTTGAACTTTTTCCAGTTTGGTCTTATGCTTGACTAGATATGGACTCCATGCTAGGGCTGCATACTCCAGGATTGGTCTGACATAGGTGGAATACAAGTTCTGAATGATTCCTTGCACAAGTGTCGACATACCGTTCTTATGTTAGCCAACCTGGTATATACTGCTGATGTTATCCTCTTGATATGGGCTTCAGGGGACAGGTCTGGTGTGATATCAACCCCCAGGACTTTCTCTCTCTCTGACTCATGAAGAATATCATCTCCCAATTGATACCTTGTAACTGCCCTCCTGCTCCCTACACCTATCTTCATTACATTACATTTGCTTGGGTTAAACTCTAACAACCATTTGTTAAACTCTAACAACAATTTGTTCTACCATTCTTTTAGTTTGTCTAGGTCTTCTTGATGCCTCAAGCAGTCCTCCTCTGTCTTAATCCTTCTCATAATTTTGGAATCGTCAGCAAACATTGAGAAGAATGAGTCTATACCCTCCGGGAGATCGTTTACGTATATCAGAAACAGGATAGGACTGAGTACAGAGCCCTGTGGGACTCCACTGATGACTTCACGCCATTATGAGGTCTCACCCCTCACTGTAACTCTTTGCTTCCTACTGTTTAGGTATTCCCTTATCCACTGGAGCACTTTACCAGTTACTCCTGCCTGTCTTTCCAGCTTATGTACCAGCCTCTTATGAGGGACTGTATCAAAGGCTTTCCGACAGTCCATAAAATGCAGTCCGTCCAGCCTTCTCTTTCTTGCTTAATCTTTGTCACCTGATCGTAGAATTCTATTAAGCAAGTAAGGCAAGATTTACCCTCCCTGAACCCATGTTGGCGATTTGTCACGAAGTCCCTTCTCTCCAGAAGTGTTAGTAGATTTTTTCTCACGATCTTCTCCATCACTTTGCATGGTATACAAGTTAAGGACACTGGCCTGTAGTTCAGTACCTCTTGTCTGTCACCCTTTTTGTATATTGGGACCACATTAGCCGTCTTCCATATTTCTGGTAGGTCTCCCGTCTCCAATGACCTATTATACATTTTGGAGAGTGGCAAGCAGAGTTCATCTACACACACTCTTTCAATACCCATGGTGAGATCCCGTCTGGAGCAACAGCCTTTCTCACATCCAGATCCAATAGGTGTCTCTTGACCTCATCTCTTGTAATTTCAAATCCTTCCAAGGCCGCCTGGTTTACTGCCCCCTCTCTTAGCGCAGTGACCTCCCCTTGTTCTATTGTGAAGACCTCCTGGAACCTCTTGTTGAGTTCCTGTGTACTCACCTAATTGTACTCACCTAATTGTGCTTGCGGAGGTTGAGCTTTGGCTCTTTGGTCCCGCCTCTCAACTGTCAATCAACTGGTGTACAGATTCTTGAGCCTACTGGGCTCTATCATATCTACATTTGAAACTGTGTATTGAGTCAGCCTCCACCACATCACTTCCTAGTGCATTCCATTTATTAACTACTCTGACACTGAAAAAATTCTTTCTAACGTCTCTGTGGCTCATCTGGGTACTAAGTTTCCACCTGTTTCCCCATGTTCGTGTCTCACCCGTGCTGAAGAGTTTGTCTTTGTCCACCCTGTCAATTCCCCTGAGAATTTTCTAGGTGGTTATCACGTCTCCCCTTACTCCTCTGTTTTCCAGGGATGTGAGGTTCAGCTCCTTTAGCCTTTCCTCGTAGCTCAATCCTCTCAATTCCGGGACGAGCCTGGTGGCATACCGCTGAATCTTCTCTAACTTTGTCTTGTGTTTAACTAGGTATGGACTCAGGCTGGAGCTGCATACTCCAGGATTGGTCTTACATAAGTGGTATACAGGGTTCTGAAAGATTCCTTACACAAGTTTCTAAAGGCAGTTCTTATGTTGGCCAGTCTAGCATATGCCGCTGATGATATTCTTTTGATGTGGGCCTCAGGGGACACTTTCGGTGTGATATCAACCCCCAGATCTTTCTCTCTATTTGACTCCTGCAGGATTTCACCTCCCAGATGATACCTTGTGTTCAGCCTCCTGCTCCCTTCGCCTAATTTCATCACCTTACACTTTCCCGAGTTTGAACTTTAGCAGTCATTTCTAGACCATTCCTTCAGTTTATCCAGGTCATCCTGTAATCTCTGTCTATCTTCATCCGTCTTGATTCTTCTCATAATTTTTGCATCATCAGCAAACATTGAAAGGAATGAGTCTATACCCTCCGAAGATCGTTCACATATATTAGAAACAGGATGGGTCCAAGTACTGAGCCCTGTGGGACTCCGCTGGTGACATCTCGCCACTCTGATGTCTCCCCCCTCACCGTTACTCGCTGTTTCCTGTTCCTTAAGTACTCCCTTATCCACTGGAGCACTTTCCCCTTTTACTCCTGCCTGTTGCTCCAACTTTTTAACAGCCTTTATGGGGTGCTGTGTCAAAGGCTTTTTGGCAATCCAGGAAAATGCAGTCGGCCCACCCTTCTCTATCCTGCCTATTTTTTGTTGCCTGGTCATAAAATTCTATTAACCTTGTGAGGCACGATTTACCATCCCTGAACCCATGTTGGTGGTGCGTTACAAAGTTATTTCCCTCCAGATGCTCTACGAGCCTTTTCTTCACGATCTTCTCCATCAACTTGCATGGTATACAAGTTAAGAAAACTGAACCTGTAATTCAGTGCCTCTTGCCTGTCAGCCTTTTTGTATATTGGGACCACGTTAGCTGTCTTCCAACTTTCTGGTAAGTCTCCTGATTCCAGTGACCTGTTATACACCATAGATAGAGTGTGTGTGTGTGTGTGTGTGTGCGTGTGTGTGTGTGTGTGTGTGTGTGTGTGTGTGTGTGTGTGTGTGTGTTTGTGTGTGTGTGTGTGTGTGTGTGTGGTGTGTGTGGTGTGTGTGTGTGTGTGTGTGTGTGTGTGTGTGTGTGTGTGTGTGTGTGTGTTGAAAAAGTAGTAGTTAGTAACAATTGACTGACAGTTGAGGGGCGGGCCGAAAGAGCAGAGCTCAACCCCCAGAAGCACAACTAGGTAAATAACACTAGGTGAATACGCACACACACACTAAGAACGACCTGGATCACCATAAAGAATATTCAGGAAAAGATTACCAGAGAAAAGTAACACAAGGTTAGATTAAATAAACTTTGCAATTGAATGTCACTATGGATTCAGTGGAAAAAAAAAATTCTACTCGGCAAATATGAAAGGTTTAGCGAGAAGAAGTTGACAACCAAACTAGAGAGGGGATGAACAAACTACATCTACAATTATCAAAATTCATCCGATTCATTTCAGTACATGAAGTCACTACTGAAACTGATGAGGAGAATCAGAACAATCGAAGACTGCAGAATGACGCAAATGATGAAGACATTTTGAGGACAGAGATAAAACTACAACAATTCCACGAGCATTATGTCATGAAGGAGAGGCATCTTCTGAAATAGGAAGAGTATAAATTAGCTGAGAGTTAAAATATGCTTGACCTGCCACTCTAGGCGCACCACAGCAGTCAAATAACGGCGGCAATATATACCGATGTACTGATGACGTATGTTGATATCACGCCGGACTAATCACCTGAAGCCCACATCATGAGGCTATCATCAGCGGCATAAGCTAGGTTGGCTAACATTGACCTGCTTTTAGAAACTTGTGTTAGGAATCATTTAGAATCTTGTATTCCAGCACAAGATAAAGATGGAGAAGGTTCAAAGAGATACCAGCAAACTAGTTCCGAGCTGACGGGTTCAAGTTACAGGGGGAAAGACTACTGGAATTAAACCTCACGTCACGAAAAGACAGAAGAGTAAGGGAAGACATGAGTACCACCTACAATATTCTCATGGTTATTAATAGGATAAAGACATTGTTTAACACGGAAGGTACGCGAACAAGGGGACACAGGTCGGAATTGAGTACCCAAATGAGCCACAGAGAAATCAAAAACAATTTCCTCTGTCAGAGTACTCAACAAATGGTATGCATCAGGCAGTGATGTGGTGGCGGCAGAGTCCATATGCAGTTTCATATGTAGATATGATACAGCCCAGTAGGCCCAGGAATCCGCACTCTGTTAATTGACGTTTAAGAGGTGGGACCAAGCAGCCAAAGTTTAAACCCCGCAACCACAGTTAAGTGAGTACCTGTTTGAGGATTAGCTTTGAGTAAGCAACACCATTGTGGAATTCGCTAGGAATAAACATAATACAAATTAGAAAAGTTTTAGGGTTATATAACAACGCCGGGTTCCAGATTCCAGGAAACTGTGTACTGAAATATGGCTGCCCGCCGCGATATCATCAAACTGGAGGAAGAAAGATAGAGAGAAACTTATTTGACTCTCAGGTCATAAAGGAAAGAAAGAAGCAATGTTCAAGGTGAGGAGCAACAGAGATATGAATATCATTACAGAAACAAAGGAGTCTCAGAGAGGTCACAAGGACCTAAAGTTTAAGTGTAGATAATAAACAAAACAGGTCTCATAAAGTTGAATGTAACTTAAACAATACTTTCATGTTAATAAGACAAGAAACGTGATCCCAGAGAGCCAGTTGAAACTGCATTAAATCATTAAACGACTGAAAGGATGAGCTCAGGAGCTAGCATTCGACTAATTTGTCGAGCATAAGCACAATTTGTCAAATACACACAAACAAAATCCTTTCAGTGTTGTATACCCTTCTTCCCCCCGCGAGAATAATGGCATTCATCAGGTGATTAACAGCAGTTTATGATCACAGTTTGCTGCTCGTATACTGCAGGCAGGCAGGCAGGCAGGACCTCTAAGAGAGGCCGGACATTATAGCTGTGTTCATAAAGACACCATGAATGGTCTGAGGACCCCGCATCTCTCTTCTCTCTTCATTAGCTGGTGGTGTTTAGATTTTGTGATGAGAACGAACCTTCAAGTCCCGGACTTAGTATCTAGCGGCCTTGACGATATAAAGAGTTGAAGTGTTTTTCTTTGTTCTTCTCATATTCTTTGTATATATATATATATATATATATATATATATATATATATATATATATATATATATATATATATATATATATATATATATATATATATATATATATATATATATATATATATATATATAAAAGCACCTAAAAGGGGTACCATCTCTGGTGCAAGTGTAGGGACCCATAGCCTCGGAGAAGAAAATAATGAGTACTCAGAAAAGACCTTGTGGATCCTCACTGAACACTTTGATATTTTCTTCTCCTACCACCCCTATTCTTTTAGTGTGTGCGTATATATATCTAATTTTATTTTTAAAATTTCATTACACAAAATTGGTTACAACATGGGTTACAACATGGGTTACATGCAAGGTACAAGGCTCCTTGTCACAAGTTGTATAGCTCCTCCAGCTCCTCAGATGGCGGGCAGGAATCATGGATGCAGTGAGCATTTCCTCTCTGGATCACCACACTAAGGTGCTGTAAGAGAAAACTGGCGGCTCTAGGGTCTCTAGTTGTTTCAATTAGCTTGGACCCAAGCTCCTTCAAAAAACTTGCAGCACTTTTACCCCAGGCACCAAGTGTCTCTGAGGCAATGGGGACAAAATTGTAGTGGTGATCAAGGTCTCCGTATTTACGTGACTTGGCTGCTTCCCGGTGATTGGCAGCACCTCCTGCCTGTGCAGCACTGAAGTTAACATAGGTGTTGGCTAAGGTTGAAACGCAAGTGTAGTCCCCACCAACTGTCTACCATTCTTCCAGGGGTTCATCGTGACCCCGTCTGGGCGACCGACAGGCTCATCAGAGTGGGGGGCAATAGGTAAGGGGGCTCCCTCTCTGCTGGACAACCGCCTGTGGTAAGGCTTCTCTTGATAATGTCGTTAACCTCGCCGTGTCTTGCATGCCATCCTCCTGTCCTTTGCAGAGAAGGCCGTGCCGTCCGTACCTGTCGGCCACTGCCTCGCCGCAAATACACCTGTATTCAGTGTGGATTGGGGCAGAGAGCCACAGCAATTCGGAGGGCCTGCTGTGTGAGACGAGTGCCAGTTGCTGACATTGGGGTTGCTAATAGGAAGTCCACTGCATGGGAAGCTGCTACAGCGCTAAGTCAGGCAGTATCATGTGGTGATGTCGCAGCTTCTAGTAATGACGCAGCTTCTTGGTCGGCAATGGGGCGATCCCACTGGATTGCTTATGGGCTTCAGAAAGCAGTGGTTGGGGGTGTTGGTCCTGCGAGAGAGACCCATTTGGTGGTGCAGTCTGTAAAGCTGGGATCATGTATCCCTGCCCGTGGAACTAGGTGCTCAGGTAGGATTTCCTGCACCAAGTTGACAGACGCCACTGAAGAGGACAGAAACGCTGAAACCGCAATTTGTGTTGCTGTGCGCACGCCGAGGCCGCGGAGTCTGACAGGAATGAAGGCCTGTTTCCACTGTGAGTCACTGAGAGAAAGGTTGAGGGCTCTTTCTAGCATTGATTTCAGCAAGCTGTCGTACTCTTCTAATTTAAAATTATTTAAAGATGGCGAACATCTAAGAAAATAGGTCAGCTTGGGGAGGAACAAGCATCTGGTGATGAGGTAAGTCCCCGCGACCTACTGCGGGGAGCACGGGCCACGGGGATAAGAGCCTCGTTGGATGTGGAGTCACTATTTACCAACGTACCTGTGAACGAAACAATCGGGATGATAGCAGACAGAGTGTATCGTGACCCGGCTTGCACTCCTCTTGACATGCCAGAAAGCATACTGAGGAAACTACTCCAAGTTTGCACTAAAGAGGCACCCTTTTTGAGCCCAGATGGGCACATGTATAAGGAAGTAGATGGGGTTGCAATGGGCTCTCCCCTTGGTGTCCTATTTGCGAACTTCTACATGGGCACCATTCAGCAGAGGATCTTAGTTGACATGGACTTAAGACCTGCCATATACTGCAGGTATGTTGACGACATTTTTACACAGGTACCTGATACCAGATGTCTGCAGCAGCTGAAGGAGGCATTTGAGCGGAATTCTGTGTTGAGTGTCACGTACAAGATGGAGAATAATGGGAAGATGCCTTTCTGGATGTAACAATTACGGAAAAAAGTGGAGGCTTCCACACTGCAGTCTACACTAAGGAAACAAACATAGGAATGTGCCTCAATGCCAATAGTGATTGCCCAGACAAATCAAGAGAAGTGTCGTCAACGTTTACGTCGACCGTGCTCTCAGCCACAGCTCAGGATGGAAAGAAGTCGATGAAGAACTCTGTAGGGTAAGGCAGGTCCTAGTCAACAACGGCTTCTCTAACGGTTTCGATGAAATCATAAAAAGAAAGGTGAAACGCCATGCAGTCTCTGAAGAGTCAACTAACACAACACTTGTACCCACTATTAAACTATGTTACAGGAACTTCTTTTCGATGGCTCATAAAACGGAGGAAAGGGTCCTGAAAGATATTGTTGATTGGAACGTTATCCCTACAGATAAAAATCAGAAAATACAATTGACGATTTACTATAAAAACAAAAAAACTGCCTATCTACTCATGAAAAACTCTCCAGACACAAAGCAGAACGCCTTGAAGGAAACCAACGTCGTCTATACCTTCACATGCCCACTTGGGGACTGTAAGCCCCAAAGAACTCAGTATATAGGCAAGACAACAACGTCTCTTTCTAGGCGAATAACAATGCACAAACAACAGGGCTCCATGAAGGAACACATTTGTCCTCCTGCCCGAAACGCATTGCGTAATAGTGGCTTTAGGCATTGTATGTACTAGCTCTATCTTAATTCGATCCATTAATGTAACATCACTTGTATGTATATACCTTACCTGAATAAACATATTTATTTATATTTATTTTATTTATATAATCTCCTCTCACAACCAGACCATCAACAGAGAAATCTTAACATGCAACACAGAAATCATCGATAGATACAGAGATAGTAGGAGGCTTGACATCTGCGAGGGGACAGGGGCGGGCGTATTTTTGGGGAGGACTAGGGTACAGGGGAGTTGGAGATGGTGAGGGCGAGGGGGACAGGGAAATGGAGAATGGTTGGGAGGACAAGATGACAGGGGAGTGGGGAATGGTGGGGAGGACAAGGGGATGGGGGAGGGGGAAAACGGTAGAGATGACAAGGGGACAGGGGAGTAGGAGATGGTGGGGAGGTCGAGGGGACGCTGGAGTGGGGAATGGCTGGGAGAATGAGGGGACGGAAGGGCGGGGGGAATATTGGGGAGGACAGGGATACAGAGGAAGGTCGCTGTGGCCGGGTACAGCTAGTCTATATAAATAAAAATGGAAATGTTCGTGTGTTCAAAGTCGCTAATCTCCAAAAGTTCTTCACCAATTGCTTTGAAATTTTCACACAACGTTCCATTCGCATCTGAGAGGGTTTTATATACATACTATACAGATGTCACGTCTGTGACGGGAAAAAACATGCTTTTTTTTAAAAACTGTGTAATTCATGTGAGGGAAATCTTCGAAACCTCTTTACCAATTGCTTTGAAATGTTTATACAACGTTGCATTGGAATAGGCGAGTGTTTTTATAAACCTACTATATACATGCCTCGCCGGTGACAGGAAGAAATATTTTTTTTTTTTAAAACAGCACCATCTGTAGAACGTAAGAGCAACACACACTATAATCTCTGAAAGTTCTTCACCAATTGCTTTGAAATTTTGGCACAACAATCCATTTGAATACGAGCATGTTTTTATATACCTACAGTTTAGATGCCACACCTGTGACAGGTAAAAAATATGTTTTGTTTTTAAACAGCGCCGTCTGATGCACGTCAATGAAACACACACAATACAAAATATGTTACGATTTCATTTCAATGTTTCAGATTGCACTGATAAATGGAATTTTATCGATTTTATTTCATTTTCATTTTCATTTAAATATTTTGTGTGACATTGCATTGGAATTGAGCTGTGTTGTTTAAGATACCGTTCATTTCATGAGTATAGTTTATTTTTTTTTCATTTCGATTTTTTAACTGTTCTTATTTTTCAGTGCATCAGTGCAATTGGTGGTGAAAGAGAGCTGTCGACTGATCTCCGTTTGAATTGAAATATTTCGTTAGTATTTTTTGTTCTTGTTCCGAAAACAAGAAAATGGACAGCACGTTTATTTCACAGCGGCAAATGTGCGATAAACAGCTATAAACACCTACTACAACGTTAACTGCTTTCTTCACGTTATGTGAAAATGACGCCTTTGTGAAAACACTGCTGTATTTGGAAGTGCCTACGTATTACACATGGAATGCCAGTAGAAAATCATTTGAACGACGCAAACGAGGAGAGCGAGTCGATGGTATATTCAAACAAACTACAATAGGCAGACTGTACACCGTCCATCCCAATCAGGATGAATGCTTCTCTCTTCGCAAGCTGTTGGCAAATGTGCCTGGTCCAACGTCTTTCCAGCAATTGAGATTTGTCAATGACGTAACACATGCCACTTACCATATAGCATGTCAAGCTCTGAATTTAATGGCGAACGACCGACACCGGGATGTATGCATTAATATGCGTCCAACACGTCACATCCAAATAAAATTCGTGTATTGTTTGCAATCATATTAACCACCGGCTCTCCTTCATCTCCAACAGAGTTATGAACGAAATATAAATCGCACATGGCTGAAGATATTATCCGTCGAATACGAAGGAAAATTCAAATATGAACATGGATTTCACAGCAGAAATCAATTCACAGCAAAGCTCTTAATCAATTGGAAATGCCATCACCGAATCGAGCTGCTGCTGCTTCGTTCAATATAAAATTGCGTTGTGAACAAATTTACAACACGGGTGATTTGTTGTAATATGTGCAATCAAATATTCCTAAGCTAACGCTTGAGCGAAAAGGCATTTGCAATAAAATAATTCAAACTGTCAATAACGCGCATGGAGAAATCTTTTTAGATGCCCCAGGAGGAATTGATAAAACCTTCCTAATTAGATTGATTCTGGCAGCATTTCGATCCCAAAATGACATAACTTTAGCTCTTGCATCGTCCGGAATAGCTGCGATATTGCTACCAGGTGGAAGAACTACTCATTCGGCTTTGAAATTGTCATGGAACATGCAATTCATTGAAATTCCCACGTGCAACATTTCCAAAGCATCCGACTTTGGAAACGTATTGCAGATATACAAACTTATTGTTTGGGGTGAACGGAAACGTGCCGGTTGATCTGACCTCAGAACGAGTTTCATTGCCTCATAACTTCTACAATTCAGTGAATTCAAAAGAAAAATTGGTTGAAAAATACTTCCCGATCATTTAAACCAATTAAAAGAATCACGATTGGCTAAGTGAACGAGCTGTTCTTGCGGTCAAGAACAAATACATCTTGGACCTTAACAATATTATTTAGTGTAACATCCAAAGCGAGGAGGAGTCTGACCCTAGCTTTGGTGGGGGACAGACGTGTTGACTCGGCGATCCGGCAGTTGGTGTTGTTTGCCAGTTTCGGCCGGTTGGGGGCGGGCGTGTCTGTACCCACCTGTGCTGACGTGGCAATACGATGGGGGTCCCTTTACCCCCTGTCGTCTGAGCTCAGTCTGTGGGACTAGAGTTCTCTGTGCGGGCCGGTTACCCGGAGATTGCGTTGGCTTGTGAGATGCTCTCTGTCCCTGTGTTTGTGATTTATGGGGTCGAGTTGGTAACGGCCCGTAGGGCAATTGTAAAATTCACAGAGGAGGTGGCGTATCACGATTTTCTCCGGCGATACGAGGGGTGGACATTAACCCTGCCAGATGGTGCGGGCACTGTGACCCTCTCTGATAGAAGTGGTGCACTTACTTACGTCAGTGTGCATGGGGCTCCCTTGGAGTTTCCAGAAGGTCTGCTACGGCGGTATTTTGGCCGGTTTGGAGCGGTAGTTAGTGTGAGGGTGAACGTGGTGTCTTCCAGTCCTCTTAAGGGTGTGAGGATTAACATTCGCACCCAGGGCATGAGACTCCGGGCGGATATTCCATCCTTTGTGCGCCTTATGGGGTACAACGTTTGGGTGTTTTACGCCCGCCAGCCGCGGACGTGTTATTGTTGTGGTTTTTTGGGCCATCAGGCTGCTGCCTGTTCTGCGCCTGCAGTTGCACCAGTGAATCTCTTCAGTGAGGAGGATTTTCTGCCACTTCCTGCGGGGGATGATTCGGTGGGTTTGGACGTCTTTTCGGCTGAGGAGGTACCCTCTGTATCAGCTGTTGCTCTGCCTGTTGCGCCCCCTGTTGTTGTCGCATCTCCTCTAGAGGTTGTGTCCTCACCTGGTGCTCCGCCTGCTCTGGCTGGTGTCTCTGAGCCTCTTCCTACTGCCGTCTGCTCGGACCCCTCGTCTTCCAGTTCTTCCTCTGCTGTGTCTGTCCCGGTCCCTGCACCCTCGCCGTCTGTTCTGGCTGTGCTGGGAGCTGGGGTGGATCCAGCGTTCCCTCCTGTGCCTGGCCTGATGCCCCATGTGGTTGAGGATGCTGCCATACTGCGGCGTGCGTCGGTTCGCCCGGCTAGTGCTGCGCGTGTCGCTGAGTCTGCCTCCGGGTCTGATGATGTGCGGTCCGAGCCTAAGTGTTCCCGGCATTCTTCTGCGTGGGCTGAAGTTGGCGACTTCGACGAGTGTCGTCCTTCCGTTGACGGTGGGGTGGCTCCTGATGTGGTGCACACTACAGTGGTGGCGGAGGTATACTTGCCTGAGGATGCCTGTGCCGGTGTTTCGGCCTCCCCTTCTGGTCTGGTGTCCGAGGGTCCTGCTTCAGGTGCGTTGCCTGCGTGGGATGGCTCCGATTCGTCGTGGGGGGTGGTTCCCCCTGCTGAGGTTGGTGGTGAGCTGGGTGGCCTGGTGATGTTGTTGAGAAAGAATGCTCGCTCTGAGGGTTCTGTGGCCCCTTCCTCGTTACCCGTTTCCTCGGCAGCGGTCTTGCCGCCTCTTCCGTCTCTAGTAGTCTCTTCCGTGTCTCCTGCGGTATCCATGGAGGTGCTACAGTCTCGTCGTCCGGCCCCTGCTCCTGTGTGTGCAACGGCGTGGCAGTCTCGGCGACCCTCGTCTGCTTCTCCAGTGTCGTCTGCTTCCTCGAAGGGCGTGGATGGCGCTCCCCGGCCTCGTTATGCGACATGCGTCAGTGACCTCGGGCGTTGGCCGATGCCGCCCGATATAGATGTTCCTGAGTTTATGACACCCCCGCGGACGAGAGGCATCAAAAACCCTACCGACCTTGAAGATCTAGTCTGGGAAGCTTATAAGACGAAGTATCCTTATGATTTCTTCCCGGAGAAGTACATTTCTCACGTTGTTCCTCGCAAATGATTTCTGTATATTCTGTGTTTCCTGTTGTGTGCATGGTTGTGGGGTGCAGGTGGGGTGTGTGTGTGAGTGGGTGGGTTGGGTTTTATTTTCCGGTTCCTGCGTGCTCCGGTGTGTGTTCTGGGTTTTCTTTGTATGGCTGGTGGGTGGGTGTGCGGTTCCTATGCGTTTGTGTGTTCGGTTGTGGATGTCGCATGCGCTTGTTTATGTCATATTGTGTGCCCTTCAGGCTGTTGGCGAGTGCTCTTTGTTCGGTTTTGCCATTTTGTTTTGCCTTCCGTTTGTTATGGCGCGCTTTACCTGTTGTACGTGTTTGTTATTTATGTTTTGTTTGGAATGTATTGTGATTGTACTGTTATGTTCCCTGTTATGCCTTTGATGTATGTTTTGTTTTATGAAGGTTTTGTTTTGTGATGTTACTGTGATTGCTAGTTTGCCAATGTATTATGCTTTGTGCCTTAGTGTATGCTGTATTTTTTTATGCATCTATCGTGCTTGTGGTTTGTTGTGAAATGCTGTCGGCCCTTCTGGCCGGTGGTCTATTGTTCTATTTGTTCTGTTCTGTATTTTGTGTTGTTTTTATTGTAATTTATTGTAATTGTTTATTTTATTGTAAATTGCATACTTTGCATGTAAAAATAAAAATAAAAAAAAAAGTTCGTCGCCACTGTTGTGGAAGCAGATGAAGTGGTTAATTATTCAACAGAATTTTTTAACTTGATCTGACAGGGATACCATCACACGGACGGCAATTGAAAATCAGCGTGCCAATTATCATGTTGCGAAATATCAACTAGCCAAAACTTTGCAACGCCACGTGCCTTGCAGTAAAAAAAAATAATCAGCGACGTCGTAGAAGCAACAATCTTGACAAGCCCTTTCAAAGGTGAAGATGTCCTCTTTCCTCGCATTCCTATGATTCCGACAGATATGCCATTTCATTTTAATTAAGAAATTGTAATTTCCAATTCGATTGGCATTTGTAATCACCATCAACAAAGCTCAGGGTCAATCTTTAGAATTGTGCAGTTTATATCTGAAAACGGATTGCTTCTCACATGAATAATTATATGTTGCGTGTTCTAGAGTCGGCAAACCAGACAATCTCTGTATCTCCACAGACAATGGAACAACAAATAATTTTGAAATTAAACATATTAGAAATGTACGCTTTCTGTTTTCTTTCTTTCCCATTTAACCGGACTGAGCCACAGCAACGTGTGGCGGGTACAGCTAGTATATAAATAAAAATGGAAATGTTCGTTTGTTTAAAATCGCTAATCTCCGAAAGTTCTTCACCAATTGCTTTGAAATTATAACACAACGTTCCATTCGCATCAGAGTGTTTTTTTTATATATATATAGTGTATAGATGTCACGTCTGTGATGGGAAAAAATATGTTGTCTTTGAAAAACTGTGTTTTTCATGTGAAGGAAATCTTCAAAACCTCTTTGCCGATTGCTTTGAAATTTTGACAGAACGTTGCATTCAAATAGGCGCATGTTTTTTATATACCTACTATATACATGCCTCATCTCTGACAGGAAAAACATGCTTTTTTTGAAAAACAACGCCATCTACTGGACGTAAGAGCAACACATGCTGTATTCTCCGAAAGTTCTTCTCCGATTGCTTTGAAATTTTGACAGAACGTTCCATTCGAATACGCACATGTTTTTATAAACTTACTATAAATATGTAACAATTGAGTCAGGTAAAAACACGTTTTTTTAAAAACAGTGCTATTTTTTGCATGATATAACAACACACGTTATTCTAAATATGTTACGATTCCATCTCAATGTTTCCGATTGCATTGATAAATTCAATTTTCATAGATTTCAATTTATTTTTATTTTTATTTAATTATTTTGTGTGATATTGCATTGGAATTGTGCTGTGTTGTTTACCATACCATTCACTTTGTAGGTACAATTATAGATGCCACACTTTTGTCAGATAAAAACATTATTTTTTTAAGAAACAGCATCTGTTGCACGTAGGAGCAACACACACTATACTAAATATGTTACGATTCCATTTCAAGGTTTCTGATTGCATTGACCAATTTAATTTTCATAGATTTCGATATATATTCATTTTGATTTAAATATTTTGTGCGACATTGCATTGGAATTGAGCTGTGTTGTTTACCATATAATGCATTTCGTGAGTATAGAATAGATACAATACCTGTGACAGGTAAAAACATTTTTTTTTAAAACAGTGTCATCTGTTGAACGTAATAGCAAAACATGCTTTACTAAATTTGTTATGATTCCATTTCAATGTTTCCAATTTCATTGATAAATTGAATTTTCATAGATTTCGATTTATTTTCATTTTGATTTAATTACTTTGTGTGACACTGCGTTGGAATTGAGCTGTGTTGTTTACCATACCGTTCATTTTGTGAGTATAAGTATAGATGCAGTACCTGTGACAGGTAAAATCATGCTTTTTTTAAAAACAGCACCATCTGTTGCACGTAAGGGCAACACCCGCTATACTAAATTTGTATAGCGTCCTCTCCATGCTATGGTGGGGAGGACGAGGAGACTGGGATGTGGGGAATGGTTGGGAGGACTAGGAGACAAGGAGAGATTGCTGTTGCCGGGTACAGCTAGTGTGTATATACATACATACATACAAACATATATATATATATATATATATATATATATATATATATATATATATATATATATATACATATGTATATATGTATATACATACATATATATGTATATATATATATATGTAATATATATATTATATATATATATATATATATATATATATATATATATATATATATATATATATATATATATATATATATATATATATATGTCGTACCTAGTAGCCAGAATGCACTTCTCAGCCTACTATGCAAGGCCCGATTTGCCTAATAAGCCAAGTTTCCTGAATTAATATATTTTCTCTAATTTTTTTCTTATAAATTGATAAACCTACCCTTTTCATTATGTATAGGGTAAAAAAAATTATTGGAGTTAAAATAACCGTAGATATATGACCGAACCTAACCAACCCTACCTAACCTAACCTAACCTATCTTTATAGGTTAGGTTAGGTTAGGTAGCTGAAAAAGTTAGGTTAGGTTAGGTTAGGTTAGGTAGGTTAGGTAGTCGAAAAACAATTAATTCATGAAAACATGGCTTATTAGGCAAATCGGGCCTTGCATAGTAGGCTGAGAAGTGCGTTCTGGCTACTAGGTACGACATTATATATATATATATATATATATATATAATATATATATATATATATATATATATATATATATATATATATATATATATATTATATATATTATATATATATATATATATATATATGTCGTACCTAGTAGCCAGAACGCACTTCTCAGCCTA
>WNGS01111181.1:20466734-20479090 GCA_020271785.1 Procambarus virginalis
ATATATAGTGACCTACGCAGAAAAAATACATCAGTTACAGAAAATTCTAAAGCGCAAGTAGAAAGTCTGATTAAATATAGTGATTGGACAAAGAAATCTAATCCAAACAACGTGTTGAATTTGTCATCCAAGACGATAAGTCAAAGTGTTGTTACCGCTTTGGGTTATGGTATGTCATTTGCCATTTTAAATCAACCTTCTGCAGTAAGATTGCTAGTTCATTGTTACTGCTTGAAAAACAAAACTCTCTCTCTCCACAAAACCTAAACCTGGTTGAAGGTATTGTTTATGGTTCAATGCTGACGCCTCAACCAAACATTTCCTGAAAGGTTCAGGCGAAGCTTACAGGAGTTAAGAGCCGACCCCTCTGTGCATATAACAAAGGCTGATAAATCCAGCACTGTTGTTATTCTAAACAATGAGGAAAATATTTCGAAATGAATGATCTCCTCCAAGATTCTTCAACATACACCAAACTCAGGAAAAATCCTCTAATGACATCATCAAGTTCTTCAATAGCAGCTTGAGGAAGTTGTTAAGTAATCATAAAGATCTTCTTAATCAATTCAGTACCTCTTCGCCTACATTACCTATCTCTATGGACTTGTCAAGACTCATAAGCCTAACTATCCCATGAGGCCTATCATCAGTTCAGTGGGATCCATTTCTTACAAGCTTTCTAAATGGCTTACCAAAATCTTGTCCCCATTGTTAGGAACCATTTCCTCTTCTCATTTGACCAATTCAATTGAATAAGTTAACACATGGGATAGTGTTCCAATCACTCCTGACGTCAAGTTAATCAGTTTTGAGGTTTGTTCTTTGTTTACAAAGGTGCCGGTTGATGACATTCTTGATTATCTTGCTCATGAATTAATGAATCATGATATTTCCTATTTCTGCTGATATTGTTGTCAATCTCGTTAAGTCTTGCATAAAAGAATGTAAATATACCTTTAATAATGAGCATTGTTTACAGACTATTTAGAATGTTAATAGGGAATCCTTTTTCGTCATTACTTTCAAACTTGTACATGAAATTCTTTGAACAGAAATTTGCTTAAAAAATTACCCCTGGAATCATTCCACGGTTTTGATATGTTGATGATATTTTTGTGTATATGGCCTACCAGATGTAAATACAGACGAATTTGTAGCTAAACTTAATGATTAAGTCACCTTCATAAAATTTACTATGGAGACTGAAATTGATAAATATTTGCCATTCTTAGATATACTTATTCATAGGGAAGATTTTTCACTAAAGTTAAGTGTTTACAGAAAGCCTACGAATAATTTATCTTATGTTCATTATTTCTCAGGGCATAAATACAATAAGAAACAATAATTTTTGTTCTTTATATATCTAAGAGCTCATCGGGTTGTTAATCGAGAATTCTTAGATTAAGAGTTTAAGATTATTGATTCTATTAGTCTCAAGCTTTGTTATTCACTGAGTTTTTTTGGAAGTTTGCCGTAGCAAAGCACGTCGTGCATATTATAATAATATATGCAGAGAGAAAATTCGCCGAAAGAAAGCGTTATGTTTACCATATTGTTCTGGGTTTGAAAATATTGTTAAGGCCTTGAAAGTTGTTGATATACATGTATATTTTAGTTACGAAAATACTGTTGGAAAACTATTAGTTAGAAACACTCCTCGTAGAGATAAATGTGTCATTTATAAAATACCTTGTAAAGACTGTAGTAGGTTCCATGTAGGGCAAACATCTAAAGATTTGAAATGTAGAATTTCGCAACATAAATAGTCTGTAAGACATGGCCAATTGTCTAATGCTTTGTTTGTTCATTTGTCAGAAAATCCTCGCGAAATAAATTGGGAGACGGCTTCTTCAATAACGAATTGTAAAAGTACTTTCAATAGAAACATAGTTGAATCTGCTTTAATATAGATTATAAATATTAATCTGAATGTTAGCAGTAGTTTGTATAATTTAGATCCATTTTTTATTGACTAGTTAAGGAATGATTTGAATAGGATCATTGATACATATTTGTCTCACTAATACCTTGATAATATCCACTAATATCATTTTCTCATTATAGACATTAGAACATAAGAATGAAGGTAACTGCAGAGGGCCTATTGGCCCATACGATGCAGCTCCTATTTATATCCGTTTTTTATCCATTGATTTCATGCTCTATGTATCTCACTTCACTTCTGTCCTGTTTATATATATAATATATATATATATATTATATATATTATATATATATATATATATATATATATATATATATATATATATATATATATATATATATATATCAAACTTACTGACTTGTAATTCACCTTCACAGATCACAAGACAAGACCACAGATCACGATCACAGCAACTTGCAACCGTCACGACCGGATGTGTTCTCGTTGCTCCAGCTTTCTCTCTCGCATCTAGCACTGCCGCGTGGGTAAACATAAGGCAGCAAGATTCGCGTCACTCTAGATGGTCAGACCCCACTCCCAGCTTGGTGTTTTATACCAAGTAGAGACGGGAGGCCATCTCCAATGACGTGTAGTCTTAGAAAGAGACCCATCGTCCACCAGGAAGCTCACTATGCGCCACAAACGCTACAAGGTCCGGGGAACGCACCTTGACGAGCACCCGTTCTCCAAGACATCCCTCCTGCAGCTATTTAAAGACGTTGCGGGAATGACACCTAACGACATCAGACAGGAAGGCACGGACATCCTCTTCTACGTCTATAGTGAGGAGGACCTCGACAAACTTCTGTTTTACAGCGCCAATTTTCCCAGACATCACTTTCGTCTCAGCTTCCCACGTCGGTATCTTGCTGTACACTCTGTCATTATTCATGATCTCAGCCAATAGATCGTGGAACAAGATGAAGCAAATGAAAGAGCATTCATGCACGACTTCAAGGAATCCAACCCGGGCTTAGGGCTTCACGAAGCTCACTTCTTCAACGAAAATCGCTCCTTGAAGCTGACCTTCGAGACCGTAGTTTCGGCTACCCTGGCTACCAGAAATGAAGTTTACAGCTTCGGTAACCACATTTCTCTATTCCGTGTGAAGATGGAACGTTTCCACATCGTCAACCAGTGCCTTCGGTGCTACGAGTACACCCACTCCACAGCAAATGTAACCAGCGTACTCAGAAGTGTAGCCTCTGCTCAGCTGATCACCATTATTC
Organism: Procambarus virginalis; assembly: GCA_020271785.1. Taxonomy (NCBI): domain Eukaryota; kingdom Metazoa; phylum Arthropoda; class Malacostraca; order Decapoda; family Cambaridae; genus Procambarus; species Procambarus virginalis. Next base: position 20,469,912 of record WNGS01111181.1, read on the forward strand.
TACCTGCACGTCAGAAACACTTTGCTGTTGCTTTGCAATGGCGACCAACCTGCAATCTCCATCATTGTCTTCGTAGACAAGAAGTCATCAAGAACATGGAAAAAATCACATCTTCTGCCAGAGCCAGTACCTCTGATGCAACCAACCAATCAGCGACCACCTCAACTTCAAATTTCAACGTTCAAGCTGCCACTTTCCCGGAGCTTCCGGGAGGACAACCCACTGCTACTGCTACTATTAGCCAATGGGGGCCCAGCTCCCAACCAACCAGCCATTCATCGAGCCAGCCGTCGCCACCTCCAGCACACCCCGACCAATCACTATACAGCACAGTACAAGCGTTGACATCGGTGGCCAGTGTGATAACTGGCAATAACTCCCAAGAATATGTTAGAATTCTAAATATTCTCAACAAAGCAAATGGTGTCCCAGCTTTCAACGTTCCTGATGAAGTTTACACCAACATTACTTCAACCTCTAGTTCTCAGGATCCGGATTCGGTCTCGAATTTCTTTGTGAGCGCTGCCGTGCTGACGGATCTACTGTCAACAGCTGCAACGCCGGCTTCTCCTGCAACAACATCACAAGCCACCCAGACGCCGACGCCTCGTCCATCGACAACTGCCACAGTTACACCTCTCATGTGCGAACCCTCTGAACGATCTCCATCAGCTGTAGGACCCCTTGAGACTCAACACGCAAGAACTCATCCCTCATGATCCACTGCCTCTGCTTCTGAGCCAGCCGACTCATCGGATGAGGAAGTCTTGGTTGGAACACCACCTCCTCTACGGAAGCACCCCTACTCAGCCGAAGATGTCCTGCTGAACACTACCTCCAACGACAGCTTCACCATGTTAACGCGTAGCAAGACCAACAGACTTGCCAAGAAACCGGGAAGAAGAAGACCGATGATCTTCGCCTGAGAAAATCAAGTAAACAGAAGAACACCGCAACGAGAAGCCCTGCCTCGTGTAAGACACATCAGCGAGCAATAATGTGAATTCCACCCAACCACCAAACCACAGCATCAGCTGCAATTCTCACCCACGGTGGTTGGGCCGCCAACTTTTCTCCACACTCTTCAACTCGTCTGCAGTTCCTAGCTCAAGATTTCTGCATCCTCGCCCCTGTCTTCAATCCCCCTGCTTGCCTGCTCTAGGGTCCTTGAAACGTGGAACGAAATTCACCCTTCTGAAGATGTATTATTAAATACGAAAGTACTTAAGGAAATTCCTATTCATTTCTTCCTCCGTGATCTAACACTGTCATATATATATATATGTGAGTTTTCATTCGCATATAGTCCTGGGGACCATTCAGGCTTGTTCGCATTTGTGTTCCTCACGTGTGCCCCAAAGAATGAGGTGATTTGGTAAAATGCTATGCCCAAGATAACCATCCGAGTGCCGGCGGTGGGGTGGTTCAAATAGCTTCGGCTATCACCTCATTATGTCCGGTCGTGATGGTTTAAGGCGTCTTGTACATACCAGTTGCGTTGCTCCTGGGAGTATGGGTTCGAGTCACTTCTGGGTGTGAGTTTTCATTCGCATATAGTCCTGGGACCATGACCATTCAGGCTTGTTCGCATATATATATATATATATATATATATATATATATATATATATATATATATAATATATCTATATATTATATATATATATATATATAATATATATATATATATATATATATATATATTATATATCATATCATATATTATATATATATATATATATATATATATATATATATATATATATATATATATTATATCTATATATATATATCATATATATATATATATATATATATATATATATATATATATATATGTCTCATTGAATATGACCGCATATTCTCTATTTACTATTTTCTGATTTAGGGCTTCTATCCCTCTAACTATTTTCTTAGCATCAGGGCTTAGCGAAATAGGAGTTCTCCAAACTCATTTTCGTAATTTCAGAGTGAAGAAAAGAGGTGAATTACTATAGAATGTATTACACTTATTATACAATTTGCACAACGTTTCGAACCTCCATGGTCATTCTCAGTGAAGAGTTTTTACAATGCTGGTTGATTTATACCCGCACTGGGTCAGGTGATACGACAATAAAGGTGAAAACATAGGGGGATACATGCGGGGTGAAACATAAGAACACAAGAATAGAGGGTAACTGCAGAGGCCATTGGCCCATACGAGGCAGCTCCGCTATCTATATACAAGAGATTAATCCAGTGTATTGGCCTGTTATGTTGACATTGTATTCTGTGGTTGCAATCGTTATGTCTGGTCTTGTCCAAACTCTCATGGTGGGTAGAGTAAGATAGTTCCGTGATTTGGGTGTTTATGGAGATTGGTTTCGTTATCTTATGTGCCAGGGAAGGGGGAACTATCAAGGGAAGCACCAGTCATACGACTATATACGCATCTGGGACGGGAGTCAGGATATGGCTTTAGAGTGGGACGGAGGAGGAAAGGAATCGTGCCCAACTACTTGGACGGTCGGGGATTGAACGTCCGACCTGACATGAAGGCGCGACCGTCGCATCTACCTTCCAGCCAAGTGGTTTGGGTTATTGCTTATGTGAACTTGCTTCAAGAATTTTTTATATCTTCTATGCATCTTGGGTTGGTTGTCTATTGTTCAAGTGCATGTTTTGTGGTTCACATGTTCCTGATTAGGGCTTGTCTCATGTGATTCCTAGGGACACCGGCATTGACAGGATGCAGCAGTGCAAACGCCTCGTCGTAGCTTGGTCGACGTCATATCCTATGTCCTTAGATGAAGGTTACACTTTCGTGAGGGCAAGTGTACATGTATACAACTACCCTTGACTGCTGTAGAGGGTTCTCGTCGGCTTTGGGCTGTTTGTGATAAGGAGTTCGGAAGTCTTCTTGGTTTTGTAGAATATTACTCAGGTTTATGGTTTGGTTAGGAGTAGTGCGTTGTTCTCTCTTTACGGGATTGATTTCTTTCATTATTTATTTCCTCTCTGTTATATGTTCAGCGTGCACGGCTGATTTGTAATATAATTATTGGAGGGTATCTGTGTTCTGTTACTAGGTTGGATATAGCCAAACGGTCAAGGGTCTTCGTATAGCAGCGTATTATTCCGCCGTTGCTATATTCCGTCTTGTTTCACCAATACACTGAGTTACTCTTTCAAAACTCTCTCTACTCACGTTGCTCCATTCAGAGCAGGGATAAGCGCTTCGACGAATCATAGCATTGAGAAACATCTGGATTTGTATCTTTGGGGGCACTCACTTCTACCTTAACGGCATAATCCTAGTGATGGGCTTGATTATACGTTGGTGCTTAAAGAGGTTCCTGTTTTGTTATGGCTAGTACATCCAAGAATGGCAGACTGTTATTTCTCACTATTTTCATGGTTGTAAATCCGAGGACTTACTCTCTCTCTAGATATCTGGTTTAGGCTCAATTAGTTCATCTGAGGTCTTTTTATTACTGAATATCTCATCACGTTACGGCAATATACAGTTGGTTGTTTGTGCTGCTTACTGAAGGCCTGTGTCTTCGTATGTTCCCATAATAAAATATTAGCAAATAAAACTCCTAAGGGGAGACCCATTGCTACTCCGTCTATTTGTAGAATGACATAGTCTCCTTGTGGGACTGATGAAGAGGGTCTTCCTTTGTACAATGCTTCCGAGAAGACTCTTCAAGTGTGGCTCAGGTATGTTTAATTCTGGGGTGCTCTCGTCTCTGTAGACTCTGTCCAGTATCATTCCTATGATGTGTCGACTGGGACGTCGGTAAATAGGGATTCCACGTCCCAGGGAAGCAATGATTCCATCGGGCTGGGTAGTTTTGATTAATTCTAGGAAATCGGCTGATGATTGTAGACTATACTTACTTGGAATGTATGGAGTTAGGAGTTCATTGAGTTTTTTGCCAGGTGATAAGGTGGAGTTGGTATTTGGCTGATTATAAGGCGTAGTGGGTTACCTGGTTTATGTGTCTTTACATTGCCGTAGGCATATCCTAAGCCAGAGTCGCCTTGAAGTTTATTGAAATGCACAATACCTTTCTTTGCGTTGATTGCCGTAATTGTTTTGTTTACTTTCGGCTTAAGGTCTTCCACAGGGTTCCTCGTGATTCGTTGAAATTTGGAGTCATCAATAAGGATGTCGCTAATTTTGTTTTTGTATTCTTGGGTAGGAATCAATACATATGCTGCTGTCTTTGTCGGCTTTTCTTATTGTACGTCTTTCAGATATTTAGTTGTTTGCTGCTATTTTGAGTCGTGGGGTTAAGATTGTAGATGGATATGTTCCTCGTTTTTTTCTTACACCCCACGAATCAAGAAGTCGTGGGTTTAAGAAGACGTCTGTGGACTCAGCAACGCACATGCGTGCTGAGCCACAGCAACGCGTGGCCGGGTACTGCTAGTAAAGAATAAAAATCAGTTAATCAGAGTTTCTCCGGTTAAGGTTTTGACTGAGCTCATGTAGCACATATAACAGTATAACTCATATAACATAGCTCATATATAGCTCATATAACATCTTTTAGCTTTAAGTTGAACATAAATGCCATTTCTAATGAACCCAAATTTTAGGTAAAAAGCCAAAGAGAGGAAAGACAGACAGACCGCAAAACAGACTGACAGATAAACAGGCAGAGTTGTGAGTACGAAATTAAAAGGAACAAATCCGAAAAGCATTGTTCAAGAAAAGACAATTAAAAGCAAGTCTCCTTCTCTCTTGCCTGCTGGTGGTGGAAGCCAGGTATTGCGGGGGACAGTGCAAACTATTTACAGTTCCCTTAACATGGCCACTATTTCCTTAAATAATTAGTGTAGTCGTTGACCAAAGAACACGACCAAAAAAACTAAACACACTTCAACAAACTACGACTAATTCCACGCATGAGCTGCTAATTGGACAGTTTTGCGAGTATAGAGAGCTTCTCCTGGTCCTCTGGTCTCAAGGTGCTAGGAAAACACTCTAATTGACATATCTGGAAGCGACAATGGGACGGGGCGTGCCAATTATAATGACAACTGTTCTCGGCGCCTTTAAAGTGAAGAATTTATTCCTCTCCCAAGCGTCTAGCGGCCCCAAGCTTGTCGGAGATTACCGGGGCAGGCGGACACATGCGTCCCGTCCGCTGCCCTCCGACACACCCTCGTCCCCCTAGTTAACGACCTGGTACATGGACGATCACAAGACCTCGTAACCTGAAGCTCACAAGACCTACAAAAAGATCAGAGAGGGAAAAGGTCGATGTAATCCAACTGGGTCAGAGCCTTAGAAACTCAGGCAAAGACCAAGGGCGTCGAAAAGCAATATTCTATCCGGATATTCTGGACAGGACCCGAAGGTTGTATTTGAGGGCATGGCTTTGCTCTTACCTGGAAAGTGAAAGATGTGACATCCTCAAAATCTTGCCCAAGGACCTGTATAGTACCTTCAAGGCGAACAGATCAATAGTGACAAGTTATCATTGACCAGGAGTAGAAGATCTGGTACCTTAGTATCCCCTCTTCTGACAACCTGCTTTCATCACGGAGTCTCGCTTCAGTGTTGCAAGTTTAATGACGCATGACCTGAAACGAGGCCATTCCTTGCCTTCAAGGAGCCGCGCCGCCGCCTGGACGACATCCTACCTCAGGGTCAGAGGTGAAGGAAAGTCGCTATTTCTGCACATTTTATCAACGGCTAATTGGGAGGGGAGCTTGAGGGTTAATTCAGTTCCTATTCATCCTATTTTCTTTCATTTTATTTCTTTCTTAAGTTTTACTGTTACTTCAGTCTTCTATGTCTTCCGTTCTGCTTCTTCCTTTCAATTTAATCTATTATTTTATTCCTTCCTTCTACTTCTACATGTTTCTACTTACTTACACATCTCCATTCAACTCCTTTCTCCAGTCACACCATCTTCCCCATTTACTTCTTATTTGTGCGTTATATGTTTTCTCATTTTGCATGGCTGTGCACAATACTCTGAATGAGAGATATGGTTAAAGCACGAATCACTTATGTCTGAGTTAATGACAACTTTCGCGCACACTGAAGTTATTATATGTGGTGAACGTGGCACACTGGAGCGAAAACTGTCTTGAATCCCACACTCTTGTGTCTTAACCCGAAGCTAACGCTCCTGTGTATGCTACGACTTCTACCTCCACGCTCCGTGTGTATGGTACGACCTCTACCTCCACGCTCCGTGTGTATGGTACGACCTCTACCTCCACGCTCCGTGTGTATGGGACTACTTCTACCTCCACGCTCCGTGTGTATGGGACTACTTCTACCTCCACGCTCCGTGTGTATGGTACTACTTCTACCTCCACGCTCCGTGTGTATGGTACGACCTCTACCTCCACGCTCCGTGTGTATGGCACGACTTCTACCTCCACGCTCTGTGTGTTTGGTACGACTTCTACTCCACGCTCCGTGTGTATGGGACTACTTCTACCTCCACGCTCGTGTGTATGGTACGACTTCTACCTCCGCTCCGTTTCCTCGGGTGTATGGTACTACTTCTACCTCCACGCTCCGTGTGTATGGGACTACTTCTACCTCCACGCTCCGTGTGTATGGTACGACCTCTACCTCCACGCTCCGTGTGTATGGTACTACTTCTACCTCCACGCTCTGTGTGTATGGTACGACTCTACCTCCACGCTCTGTGTGTATGGGACGACTTCTACCTCCACGCTCCGTGTGTATGGTACGACTTCTACCTCCACGCTCCGTGTGTATGGTACTACTTCTACCTCCACGCTCTGTGTGTATGGTACGACTTCTACCTCCACGCTCTGTGTGTATGGTACGACTTCTACCTCCACGCTCTGTGTGTATGGTACGACTTCTACCTCCACGCTCTGTGTGTATGGTACGACTTCTACCTCCACGCTCGGTGTGTATGGTACGACTTCTACCCTCCACGCTCTGTGTATCATCGGCCAACCACAATATCTCAGTTAGCTTTCTGTGGCAAGTCATATAAACACGTTTCATCGTAGATAACATTCACTTTCCGTTAACAGTCATCCAAACTTTACATAGTTATTCATCTCGACGTACTCACTTCATCATCATTCATTCATACTATCGGTCATGATGCAAACAAAAAAACAGCATTTTGTTTCGGTAGTTCATGTACGCAATATGTTGCCAAACATACATAGCTTCTCCTTTCAAACTTACTATAAGCAGACAAGAAAAAAAATTTCCGTCAGCTGAACCGACAATTTGTTTTGCTTTTTTCGTAAGTCGTTGTCATAAGGTCGTTATAGAAATAAACCCAGATAAATCAGACTGAATAATAGCATTAATTTCTTCACTGGTTTTGATGCACCTGAAAACTATCTTAAACACTCTTCACTCTGGCGGAGTAGGTCGCTGCACACGAAGAAAGGATCCTTCGGAAGAGTCATAGCGGTGAGGAAAGAGGGAAGTGTTATGTGTGAGTGTCGGTAAGACTGGACCTCTTTTGAGTCCAGTGTGAGTTGTGAGCCGTACTGGAATGGTTGAGCTGGGCTGTTAGGGAGTGGGAAGGTGGGCTTTACTCTGTGACCGTCGGCCAAGTGGGGTTTATCACGTGGTATTGTTGGGAGGAGAAAGAGAAGGAGGTGGAGAAAGAAGGGGTGGAGAAGGAGGAGGAGATAGAGAGAGAGAGGGGGGGGCAGATAATGTTCAACCATCATTCCATGACCAATCTGCAAGTGAGAAACATTTTTGTCAACCAATTATACCTCTGTTAACACAACAATTATCTGTATACTGGCAAGACTCAGCCTATATATACACCTGCTCAGACCAGTATATGTGTGCACTCACACACACACCGGGGGCGATGGCTGAGTGGACAGCACACTTGATACGTAGTCCTGTGGATCGGGGTTCGATTCCCGACTGGAAACTATGGGCAGACATTCTTGTGTACCCTGACGCCCCCTGTTACCTAACAGTTAAATAGGTACCTGGTAGTCAGACAGCTGTGGGCGGAGCTGCTTCCAGGGTGGTGTGTTTGTGTGTGTGTGTGTTACCTTCCACCTACACTCACCTAATTGTAGCTTGCGGGGGGTTGAGCTTTGGCTGCTTGGTCCGCCTCTCCAACCGTCAATCAACTGGTGTACAGCTTCCCCAGCCTACTGGGCTCTATCATAATCTACACTTGAAACTGTGGTATGGAATCAGCCTCCACCACCATCACTTCACTAATTCGACTTCCATTTGGCAACCACTCTGACACTAAAAAAGTTCTTTCTAGATATTCGTGGCTCATTTGGGCCACTCAGTTTCCACCGTTGTCCCCTTGTGCGTGTGGCCCCCCTTTGGTTAAATAGCCTGTCTTTATCTACCCTATCCAAATCCCTTCAGAATCTTAAATGTGGTGGATCATGTTCCCCCCTAACTCTTCTGGCTTCCAGCGAAGTGAGGTTTATTGCCCGTAGTCTCTCCTCGTAGCTCATCCTCTCAGCTCGGGCACTAGTCCTGGTGGCAAAACCTTTGAACCTTTACAAGTTTAGTCTTGACTCCTTGACTAGATATGGACTCCATGCTGGGGCTGCATACTCCAGGAATTTGCTGAACATAGTGTGGTATACAAAGTTCCTGAATGAGTCTTTACACAAGTTCTGAATGCCGTTCGTATGTTGGCCAACCAGGCATATGCCGGCTGATGTTATCCTCGTGATATGTGCTGCAGGAGCAAGGTCTGGGCGTGGATATCAACCCCCAAGTCTTTTTTCCTTCTCTTGATTCCTGACAGAATTTCCTCTCCCAGATGATACCTTGTATCTGGCCTCCTGCTCCCTACACCTAGTCTTCATTACATTACATTTGGTTGAGGTTAAACTCTAACAGCCATGTTCGACCATTCCGTCAGCTTTGTCTAGGTACTTCTTGAAACCTCAAACCGTCCTCTTCTGTTTTAATCTCGCTTCTCATAATTTTGGCATCGTCCACAAACATTGACGTGAAATGAATCGATACCCTCCGGGAGCTCAGTTACATACTATCAGAAACAAGATAGGACCGAGTACAGAGCCTGTGGGGCTCTACTGGTGACTTCACGCCGGTGTGAGGTCTCACCCCTTACAGTAACTCTCTGCTTCCTATTGCTTAGGTACTCCCTGTATCACCGAGGCATCTTACCAGCTACACCTGCGGACCTCTGTCAGATTAGTACCAGTCT
>WNGS01111181.1:20480090-20492394 GCA_020271785.1 Procambarus virginalis
GAAATATAGGTGTGCATTAATCTGGCTGTGGATTGGGTGTTGACTTTCTGGAAGGGTAGGCTCCGCGCAGATGTCAAGCCGCTTGATATCGCTGTATCTATCGTTGTTTTCCGTGTTTTTTGTTAAGGATTCTCTGGTGATGGTCTGGTTGGGGAAGAGATTATATGTTCAATAATGGAGCCCTGTTGCTTATGATCGTTAAACGCTTGGAAAGAGATGTTGTGTCTTGCCTATATACTGAGTTCTTGAGGGCTTACAGTCTCAAGTGGGGCTTTGGAGGCTTAGACGTACGTTGGTTTTTAAGCTTTTGCTTTGTGTGGGGGGGAGAATGTCTCATGATTAGGTTGGCCTTTTTTTTTGGTTTTGTATAGAAATCGTCAATTGTATCTTCTGATTTGTCTGTAGGGATAACACTCATATCAATAATGTCTTTCAGGACCGTTTCCTCCTTTTTATGAGCTGTTGATAAGAAGGCCTGAACATAGAAAGGGGGTCGGTGTTGTGTAGTTTCTCTTCAGATTCATGGCGTTTCACTTCTCTTCTTATGATTGAAACGAAACCTTGGAGAACGTTGTTGATAGGACCTGCCTTAACCTACAGAGTTTTTCATCGACTTACTTCCATCCTCAGCTGTGGTTGAGAGCACGGACGACATAAACGTTAACAACACTCTTCTTCTACCTGTCTAGGCAGTCATGTTTGTATGAGACATTATGTTTGTATTCCTTGTTTCGAACCGTGTGAACCTCCGGCTCTTTCCCTTCCTGTTAAATTCGTAAGTGCCGGCATCACCTTATCATTCGTAGTGAACACCACACTGAATTCCGCTCAAATGCCTCCTCAGCTCCTGCGCTGTTGACATCAAGTATCCTGTAAAAGTCGCACATACTGCAGCATAGGGCGATTTCAAGTCTGTCGACTAAGAATTTGTTCGCTGGTCATAAGTTGTAGAAGTTCCAAACAGGAACCGAAAGGGCGAACCCATGTCGACCCATCTACTTGCTTGTAATCGGGATGATCGCGGACCGAGTGTATCGTGATCATGCTTGTACTCCCCTTGACATACCAAAAAACATACCAAGGAAACTACTCCAAGCATACTGAGGAAACTACACCAAGCATGTACTAAGGAGGCACACTTATTGAGCCCGGATGGGCTCATGTATAAGCAGGTAGATGGGGTCGGCATGGGTTCTGCTCAGTCCCCATGTGTTTTCATTCAATGGACAAGGAGACTATATCCAAAAAATTGAACAGTATTGTATGACCCAGAGCCACACTTACCGTATATTGACCCTTATGAAAAAGTTGACCATTTAACCAAAACTCTTCGCCTGCCTCTAGACCGTCCGGAGTGCCTCCTAGTTTTAGTAAGTCCGTTCCATCTCTAACATATCTATCTGTTCTCATTAAAACACACAAACCCAAAAATCTTGCAAGACCTATTAGTAGTTCTGTTGAATCTGTGGCATATAGACTTTCAAAATGGCTTGTCCAAGTCTTATCCCCGGTAGTAGATTCCATTTCCAACTCACGTCATCCCAACACTTGAATGTGGTTAACAGTTGTCTTGTTTTAAATAATTATGATTTTAAACTTGAGAGTTTTGTTGTGACGGCTCTGTTCACTAGAGTGTCTGTTGATGACCTGTTGGTGTTCTTACGGGAACTACTCCCTAAGTATAACTTAACTTTTCCTGCTAAGACCATTGTGAACTACAGATTGTGCATTAAAGAGAATTATTTCAGCTTTAATGACTCATTTTATAAGCACAGTAGCTGGCGATGTGGGTAATCCCTTTCCCCTGTTTTGAGTAATTTGTACTTGGAGTGTTTTGAAACAAATATCCTACCCAGGATTTTACCCTCTAATTTGCTTTGGTATAGGTACATCGACGATATTTTATGCCTGTTGCCGGTTAATCATGACGAAACTGACTTTCTCAATCAAATTAATTCACTGGTTCCGTCAATTAAATTACAATTGCGAATGAATGAAATGGTTGTTCTGCCTTTTTTTAGGACATCGTGTGATTTCAAAGATCGGTAGAGTTTCAATCAGTGTGTATAGGAAACTACCAATTGTCCCCTAAGCTGTCACTTTACTCACCTAATCAAGTCACGTTAAGCGGGAACGTATTTCGCAGGTGTTTTTTTAGAGAATTGGAAATTTCTTAGAAAGAGATAAATTGTTTCCAATAGTTGCATTTGAATTATATTATATATTATATAAGAACATAAACTTATTGCCTTATGTTTTGTTGGTTAGTTATTAGGGTTGGTTAGTGTTCGGTCAGAAGCCCGAAGTTTCACGCAATTAAAAAAAACAAGCCACAATCCATAATAATGAAAATAAAATCTCTTTCTCATTCACTCACGCAAACAAATCTATTGATAACATCTATAAATTAAGGACAACTTGTCTTATTAGGCCAATCGGGCCTTGCATAGTAGGCGAGTACGACGTTCTGGCTACTAGTACAACATTTATATATGCGTACCTAGTAGCCAGAACGCATCTTCTCGCTACAATGCAAGGAACGATTTGCCTAATCGGCCGAGGGAGTTTCTTTATTATATTATTATTCTATGTATATTGGAACATAAATTATTGACCTAGTTGTGTTAGGTTAGGTAGGTCTAGATAGGCAGGTTAGGTTAGGTAGGATTGGTTAGTTCGGTCATTATCTACGTTCGATTAACTCAAAAAGAGTACGCCAATAACCTATAATTAATAAAGGAACAATTTATCAGTTATTAGAATAAAAATTAGACAAATATATAAATTCAGGCATAACTGGCATATTAGGAATCGGGCACCTGATAGTTGGCGTGAGTACGCCGTCTGGCTACTTAGGTCACTATCTATATTTTATACTTCACCCTATAGTATCTTGGTACGCAGTTTCTTCTGGAGACCCCTCTTATTAAAATGACCGCAAAAGTGAAGATTATAATCTCACACGAAGTTCTCATATTCTTATATTTATTTTCACTGGTTGCGGCCTTGGAAAATCATTCTCGAAAATTCATTTTCTTTTTTTATTTAACGCGACACTTGAACGCGTTTGTAATAACTTATTACAATTTCAAAGTCTAGTGTCCCCACAACACACATTACTTGTGCCAGCCCCAAACAGAGTTAAACAGCTTTGATTTTATACCTGCATTTGGTGAGGTGATCTGTTACAACAGTGGTTGGAGAGGTTCAAACCAATTTTTCAACACATAAGCCAGCAAACCCGAAAACAACGGGTCTATATATTTTTGTCAACACATCAATAGTCCACATGCCCCAATACTGTAGCCAAGCCATCGTACTGCCACCTGCCCCAAAGAAGGTTGGAGAATACAAAATGGCTACGCAGATGGAATTGCGAGACACCTCTGCTGGGCAACCACTTCGGCCAACATCGCCAAACCACACCACCGAACCGACGGCGACAGCGACTCCACGGCTTGCTGGCTCCTTATTTCCCTTGCGCCTTCAGCCTAAACTCACAATGGAATTTGTTGCTTACTGCGGGTCACACGGGCCGCGGGAATGAGAGCTAGTTGGACGTCAACATCATGTTTACAAACTACCGGGGATGACACAATCGGTATGATAGCGGACTGAGTGTATCGTGATCCAGCCTGTACTCCTCTTGAATACCAGAAAACATTATAAAGAAAGAACATATACAGCTTGTACTAAAGAGGTACCTTTCTTGAGCCCGGATGAGCACGTGTATAAGCAAGTAGCTGGGGTCGCCCTGGGTTCTCCCTTAGGTGTCTTGTTTGCTCACTTCTCCATGGGTACCATCGAACAAAGTCTTAGTCGACACGAACAAAGTCTTAGTCGACATGAACCAACCATATACTGCAGGTATGTTTGACGACATTTTTACACAGGTACTGGATGTCAGACATTTGCAGGAGATGAAAGAGGCGCTTGAGCAGAATACTGTGTTGTGTTTCACTTACGAGATGCGAAGGATGGGTAAATGCTGCCCTTCTAGAATTACCAGTCATGGTGGAAAGGAGCGGGTTTCCACACTGCAGTCTACACTAAGGAAGCAAACATAGGAATGTGCCTCAATGCCAGCAGTGACTGCCCAGACAGGTACAAGAGGAGTGCTGTTAATGCTTATGTCGACCGTGCTCTCAGCCACAGCTCAGGATGGAAGCAAGTCGATGAAGAACTCTGTAGGGTATGGCAGGTCCTAGTCAACAACGGCTTCTCCAATGGTTTCGTTGAAGACATCATAAAAAGAAAGATGAAACGCCATGCAACCTCTGAGGAGACAACTAACACAACACCTGTACCCCCTATTAGATTATTTTACAGGAACTTCTTTCCACAGCTCATAAAACGGAGGAAAGGGTCCTGAAAGATATTGTTAATAGAAACGTTATCCCTACAGACAAAACTCAGAAGATACAATTGACGATTTACTATAAAACCAAGAAAACTGCCAACCTACTCATGAGAAACTCTCCACACACAAAGCAGAACGCTTTAAAAGAGACCACTGTCGTCTATGCCTTCAAATGCCCACTTGGGGACTGTAAGCCTCAAAGAACTCAGTATATAGGCAAGACAACAACATCTCTTTCCAGGCGATTAACGATGCATAAGCAACAGGGCTCTATCAAGGAACATATAATCTCTTCCCACATCCAGACCATCACCAGAGAAGTCTTAACAAAAACACGGAAATCATCGATAGATACAGCGATAGCAGGCGGCTTGATATCTGCGAGGCACTACACATTAAGAAGTCAACACCAGCAATCAACAGCCATTAATGCACAATTATATTCTACCCACTTCAAGACTCCGCTCCAATATAGAAGCATCAAGAAATATGGGCCAATAGGCCCTCTGCAGTTACTTCCATTCTTCCCTTTAGCTTATACCCATTGTTTCTTATTCTGGCTTGTGTTGAAAGTTTGTTTTCACCTCATCCAAAACTATTGTAACATATCACCTCACCGAAATGCAGGTATAAAATGAAAGCTGTTTAAACTCTGTTTAGTGTTAGTTGTGTGTGTGTAACCTAAAGTCTTTGAAAATGTAATAAGTTATTACGAAACGCGTTCTAGCGTCGCGTCAGACTAGAAATAAAATGAATTTGGAGAACTGATTTTTCAATTACCATCGACAGTGAAAAGAAACAAGAAATATAGAGAAAATTCGTGTTAGAATTATTAATCTTACTTTTTCGGTAATATTTAATAATATATGTCTACAGTAAAGACTGCTACCAAAATATACTAATATATATATATATATATATATATATATATATATATATATATATATATATATGTATATATATATATATATATATATATATATATATATATATATATATATATATATATATATATTATATATATATATATATATATGCAAACAAGCTGAATGGTCCCCAGGACTAGAGTCCTGGGGTTGAGTTTGAGTCACTTCTGGGATGTGAGTTTTCAGTTATATATATATATATATATATATATATATATATATATATATATATATATATATATATATATATATATATCTTCTCCGAGGCTATGGGTCCCTACACTTGCACCAGAGGTGGTACCCCTTATATGTATATATATATATATATATATATATATATATATATATATATATATATATATATATATATATATATATATATATATATATGACAATGTCAGGCCACGGAGGAAAAATGAAACAGGAATTTCCTTAAGTACTTTCGTATATTAATACATCTTCTGAAGGAGTGACTCCTTCTGAAGATGTATTAATATACGAAAGTACTTAAGGAAATTCCTGTTTCATTTTTCCTCTGTGGTCTGACATTGTCACATTTTTAATCACGTGTTTATTTTCGTGATATACACAAACACATATATATATATATATATATATATATATATATATATATATATATATATATATATATATATATATATTCGTGTTCAAAATGTTATATTGAAATCCATATTATTACCCGGTGTTAAACTTCTTCCTTCTTTTATTTACAGTCGTGTCGCCTCTTACTCCTCTTCTTGCTAGAAAGTGTAAATTAAACTAATCCTGAGCCTTTAAAGTTCTAATGTGGCTTTTGTTTGATACAGTATCAAGGATTAAAATGTCACAATCATTGCTGCTTCAACTGCTTGAAGTATACGGATATATTTTCAATATTTCAATATTTCCGTGGCGTAGTGGTATGACACTCACCAGGCGTTACGCGAGCGCTTTGGCCTGGGTTCATATCCTGTCCGGCGAGGATTTACTGGTCGTCAATCCTTAACTGTAGCCTCTGTTTACCCAACAGTATAATACGTACCTGGTTGTTAAATGGTTTGGCTGGTCGTATTCCGGGGAATATTAAGATTAAGGACTTTCCCATAACCCTATGCGTGCTAGTGGCTGTACAAGAATGTAAGAACTCTTGTGTGTATAAATAAATAAATAAAAATAAAAAATACTTGACAGGAGTGAGAGTAAATATAATAAAAATAAGCGGCCCTATGTTTCGTATTTTATATGAATCTTTATCAAGATGTTAACGAATGGCATTTTCGATTATCGTTTCAAGGAAAATATTAGATATGAAAGACAAGAGCTCCCTAAGCTCCTGTTTACATTATTTAAGAACTATGGAAAGTTTTCTTGAGCATTATCTTGTTGTTTTTTATTTAATAACTTTTGTATTATTTAACTGGTCAGCTTGTCCCTCGTAACATCTTCATAGATTAGCTTAGGTGCAGGCATAATATACAGTGTTTTAGCAAACACACAGACAAAGTACTTATTTACAATTCCGCAAGCCGCAACCATTTTCTTGTTCGGCCATTTTTGGCCTTAAGTAAAGTATGCGTCAAAACGCGAGGCTCTAACAGGAGGCCGGATTGCGTCACGGCCTAACAACACCTCACCACACATGAGGAAGCCCTGCGTCACTGTCTACCCTTCTCGGGAAACTCTTCCTTCGCACGACCACAAGTTGCAAACTGTATTGTTCGAGTATTATTGTATTATTGTAATACACAAACTGTATTATTACCTTCGCTGTGCTCCTGTATCAGGTAAGTCCACTGCGGGGACTTGCCTGAGTAAGTAACACATAGTGTTACTTACAACTTTTTGTTCCGCGTAGTTGAATCTAAAACAACAACACCTTGCACAACCAAAGATCACATACACTCAAAATATCTTCCACTTGACGGGCTTATTCATGTCCGTGCCACCTCTTGGGTGGCTTAATCTTCATCATTCAATCAAACAACTCTTGCTAGTTATGCACTTATAGGGTGAAGCCGGGACCAACTGCGTGCCAGAGCTTTTATATGGTCAGTTGACTTCATTACACGAATATGAGTTTGTTGAGAGATCCTGTTGGAAATGCGTGTCACCCGAGGTATGAATGATCACTCCGGTGATATGCCTGAGAATTTTACAGGCAGTATAAGGCTGCCTTCGGTCTAGCTAGCGCCTCGTTGTCCAGTTATTGTCTTTTATGAAGATTGTCTTATATGACTTTGAAGTCAAATATGTTTTATATGATTATGAAGTAGTATAAGTCTTATATGACTATGAAGTCAAAGAAATCTTATATAACTATGAAGTCAAAGAAATCTTATATAACTATGAAGTCATATATGTAAGTTGTACATTCTTATATGTCTATGAAGTTGAGCCAGGTCAGGAACCTAAAGATTATTTTCTTTTTACATGAATAGCAAGGCTGACGTCATTTGTCCGGTATAGAAGGCTCTGTTGTACTGAACAGTCCAGCCTGGACGGTTCCATACTAGGGATGTTCTGTAGGGATATATATACATTAGAAGTCAAAGAAAGGATCAGTAAGACAGCATCCACAACAGAGGTAGATAGTCCAGATGTGTGTGAGCTTGTGCGTCATTATTGGCTCAGAAACCACTGTTGTGAAGTACATGCGAGACGACCCCTAACTGCTGTAAGTTTCACAAACCCCACAAACACATCACAAACTGTGTCCGTGGAAACATCCACCGCGTAGGTTCGAACCCTCATCACTACTCCTACGAATTTTCTCATCCATATGCCTGTTCCAATTGGAATATAATACTGATCATGTATTACATTACTGGGTTTTTTCTTTCTTTTTGCAGCGATATTCCTGCGCTGGGCCTATGTCTCTGGCTGGCCCACTAAACATTACTGGTGATTTATCAACCGCCAATGCAACCAAACATGACCAACGTTGTGAAGAAGTTGCTGCAAGGTCATCATTCGTGTGCTTAAAAACAGTATAGGCATTTTACTTTCTTGTAAATGGAAAGGGTGTCATCAGTCATTAACATAGGTTAGACCTCAAGGGAGGAAGTGGAATAGATGGATGGAGAAGAGAGAGGGGGGCTAACCACTTGAGAGGATTAACCATACTACTCTGTGATACAATGACACCAACTGGGCGTAACTTTTAGCTTTTTCTTCATTACCAACTACACTTAGTCTGTTATCATTGTTTTAGCTGTTAAGTAATATTGATGCTTTTATTTGTGAAGCTCATTCAGTCGATACCGAGTTTAATTTCTCTAAAATCGCTAATACTCAGTTTGTTACATATTTATTTTTAATCATTGTCTCGTTGTTTGTCAGGACCAAATCAAGAATGATATTGATTCAGGTGGACTACTTAACACACGCATTGTGCCTCAAAGTGATCTGTTCTTAATGTCTTATCTATTCCCAGAAGGTTAAAGTCTTCAACGACTTGCTCAATACTGCACCTTGATGCCCTTCTTATCTGCCCCAAGATGGACTTGTTGTCCGCTTCGTTTAGACCTCAGGGTCGGCGAAATCAGCCCGTCCTCTCCACCGTTCAGAACGTCACTAAATTGTTGTGCATAAATTGCCCGAACTTAACCTAACCTAACCTAACTTAACCTAACCTAACCTAACCTAATTTAATCTAACCTAACCTAACCGAGGATACACGAATCGGAAACTGAGAACATCGCGTGAATTTTGCGACCCACAATGATTTGTAGTACTGTGGATTTTTACATCTAAATACTATGCAGTATGAGAGAGAACAGGTTTGTATTAGACCTACAGTTAGTTTTCTCTTCCCAACCACATGGGCTGGATAGTAGAGCGACGGTGTCGCTTCATGTAGGTCTGCGTTCAATCCCCGACCGTCCAAGTGGTTGGGCACTATTCCTTTACTCCCCTTCCCCCGTCCCATCCCAAATCCTTATGCTGACCTCTTCCAAGTGCTAAATAGTCGTAATGGCTTGGCACTTTCCCCACATAATTCATTCATTCTTCCGTTGTTTGTGACAACTCAGACGCTTTCTGTGTGAGTCTCTGATGACTTCTTCTCTTATGCTACAACTGAAATCCTCTCTCTTTCATATCTCTTATATCTGTTTCGTCACCATGAAACAGCTTACACCTATTGTTCTGGTACTCGGCCAGTAGGTATCTTTAGTTC
Source organism: Procambarus virginalis (assembly GCA_020271785.1). NCBI lineage: Eukaryota > Metazoa > Arthropoda > Malacostraca > Decapoda > Cambaridae > Procambarus > Procambarus virginalis. The sequence goes on from WNGS01111181.1 coordinate 20,489,554, forward strand.
ACATTTAACCAAGTTTTAGTGAATACCTTTATATTTAACGTTGCCGTACACAGTGAAGCTCTGGGATCATTCCTTCTTGTTGTTCTTGAATTGCCATCCCTGGGGCATTGTATTATAATATCAAGTCGCCTATTTTCCAACTCACTAATTACCTACAATAACCATACAAGGCTATCACAGCCATAGTTTTTTTTTTGCAGGGATATTCCTGCGAGGGCCCTAAGCCTCTGGCTGGCCCACTAAGTGTTGCTTGTTTCTGTTTTACTTGGGCGGAGTATGAGTATTTATTACTCGTATGGTCGCTTTAGTAAGATTTTGCCATATGTGTTTAACAACTTCTGCTCTGTTGAATCTAAGTTGAAATCTTAATGGGTTTGTTACTGTGCACTGTGTTAGATAATGTTCCAGTGGTCTGTCGGGCACTTCTCCACAGTGTTGACATTTCCTCTCATCTTACGGAACCTGTAAGCCTATTTCCCATGCACATGGGTTTCCAAGCCTGATACGATGTAAGTGCACTTCTGTTGCTCTACTGCTCACAGCCATAGCTGACATACTCATATATTATCTAACCTTTCCATATCATAGCATATTGTGTCCTGAAAGTGAGTAGCGAGATTTGAAATGCGAGATTGGCTATCTTGATATCTTGAGAGGATTTCAGGGCTTAGCGTCCCCGTGGCTCAGTCATCGACCAGGCCTCATTTTTGTTACACATCCCAAGGAAGCAGCCCGTAGCAGCTGTCTATCTCCCAGGTACCTATTTATTGCTAGGTGAACAGGTGCATCAGGGTGAAAGAAACTGTGCCCACTTATTTCCGCCTCCTCCGGGGGATCGAATCCGGAATCTTAGGACTGCGAAACCCGAGTGCTGTCCACTCAGTCATCAGGTTTAAGTTTATACACACATTTTAAACTCCCTTCAAATCATTCCACAGCTTTCCTCGCTGTTTACGAGGGCGTGCCAGATTAAACAATAAGTAAAATGAGAATGAAATGCAATATCGCACTAATCAATGAAAATAATAACCCACTATTTTGTAAACATGAGGAAATGTATACATGGGATCGTATACAGTCTACATTTCCTCATGTTTTCAAAACAGTGGGTTATTATTTTCCATTTGTAAAATGTTTCTTTGAGTAACTTGGTTACCATTATTGTAATGACTCCTCGTCTAACCTAAGCATTGAGGGTATTATACTTTATGCATAACACACTTTGCAGCATTGTATAATAAGGACATAGATCCCAGTGACGAAGTGACACTGGAACTCATTAGATCCAATTACCAGCGTTGTACGTGTTCAGTGATGGTTGCACCATCCTGATTTATTATGTGTCTCTGTATCACTGCGCCCTAATGGCCAGTTAAGCCAAAAAGCGTAGCACGCCTTTAGGCTATGGTCAATAAAGCTCAGATTCTTTGTTTTGGTCATGTAAGGGTTCATAATTTACACGTTTCTCAAATTACTCCGGGAAAACGAACACCACATTTTCTACTCATTATATAATGAACATGAAGGAGGGAAGTAGATGGGGGTATGTTAAACAATATTACCGACTTGCCACTGATGAGTTGCCATTGGTAACACCATCCTCTACTTCTGTTGAAAAATAAAGCAAAAGTTAAGTTTTTTTCTGTCGTATTGCTCATCATAGACCGTGCTACTTGGAGCTGTTTGTTCCAAGTAGCGAATCTTTAACAACAACAACAACAATTTATTGATTCTTTGTTCAACCTTTTCTTGACGTCATGCTGGTTGGAACAGCGCCATGAGCTTGGTCTCTTATTCGTGTTTAACGTTACTTGTGTCCAAATGTAACAAAACTACTTTCCATTCACGTGGGCTCTAGAAGACGCGAACCGGAGACCCCACGTGTGTGAGGCCGAAACTCTATCAACCGAGCTATTGAGTAGTTTATTTCCGTTTATTTCCACGGAAGTGTGGATGACAATTTATAAAACTACTTTGTTAGGTTCTGGGTTTTCCGAATGCAAATGCCTTGTTTTTGTTAAGACTTTGCCCCTGCTGCGTGTGGACAGCAGGTGACCTCCTTACTTATTACTTCTATTGATAGTTTGCCCTTCAGGAATTCAGGCAACAGTCTGGGTGGCTGTTCTTAAGAGTTCTTGTCTCCAATTGTGAACTGTTTCCTGATTGCCTTTAAATGAGTTAATGTGACGAGCACTGTGTCAGATTTGAAAGTATTGTCTGATGATTCTTAATTTCTTCACCACGCTTTCTTGTCTGGCTGCCAGCAATACACTTCGGGACCCATTAGAATTTGTATACCATTGGATAAGTCTCTTGATTTATTACAGAAGGGACTCTGAAGGAGGGCGTTTATTGCCTTCGCTGTTAAATGTCTAACCTGTCTTACTTAGAGTGGTTTTCTTTATGACTTACATCTATGGTAATGGATTACAATATTACATCTGAAGTGACCTACTTTTAACATCAGACTTTTGTTAAAAGAATTAATAAAATGTTTTGTTTGCTCTAAAATTTTCGTGGCTTGTTTTCTTGAACATTAATATTGCAGGATGCACAGGGGACCATAGTGAGACATTAGCAGCACAAAGTTAACACAAAATAGGTGATATATATATTACACATCGCCTGTAATAATCCGTGTAAATATACAGAATATTATAGGTAAAATATGTAAAAGGTATCTGTGTGTAAATACACGGCGCAGCTTGCAATGTATATATTCATAGCACAGTGTAAGCCCACGTAACTTTCCTTGCCAGGACTGTGAACAAATTATAATGATCATTGTAAGTGTTTTCCAGGCGAGATAGAATCATATCCTCCACGAATTATAAAGGTCAC
>WNGS01111181.1:20564835-20591706 GCA_020271785.1 Procambarus virginalis
GCCTCTCAACCGTCAATCAACAGGTGTACAGTTCCTGAGCCTAATGGGCTCTATCATATCTACACTTGAAACTGTGTATGGAGTCAGCCTCCACCACATCGCTTCCTAATGCATTCCATTTGTCAACCACTCTGACACTAAAAATTTTTTCTAAATCTCTGTGGCTCATTTGGGCACTCAGTTTCCACCTGTGTCCCCTAGTGCGTGTGCCCTTGTGTTAAACAGCCTGTCTTTATCAACCCTGTCGATTCCCCTGAGAATCTTGAATGTGGTGATCATGTCCCCCCTAACTCTTCTGTCTTCCAACGAAGTGAGGTTTAATTCCTGCAGTCGCTCCTCGTAGCTCATACCTCTCAGCTCGGGTACTAGTCTGGTGGCAAACCTTTGAACCTTTTCCAGTTTTAGTCTTATGCTTGACTAGATAGGACTCCATGCTGGAGCCGCATACTCCAGGATTGGTCTGACATATGTGGTATATAATGTTCTGAAGATTCCTACACAAGTTTCTAAAGGCCGTTCTTATGTTAGCCAACCTGGCATATGCTGCTGATGTTATCCTCTTGATATGAGCTTCAGGGGACAGGTCTGGCGTGATATCAACCCCCAGGTCTTTCTCTCTCTCTGACTCTTGAAGTATTTCATCTCCCAAATGATACCTTGTATCTGGTCTCCTGCTTCCTACCCATCTTCATTACATTACATTTGCTTGGTTAAACTCTAACAGCCATTTGTTCGACCATTCCTGCAGCTTGTCCAGGTCTTCTTGAAGTCTCAAGCTGTCCTCCTCTGTCTTAATCCTTCTCATAATTTTGGCGTCGTCAGCAAACATTGAGAGGAATGAGTCTATACCCTCTGGGAGATCATTTACGTATATCAGAAACAGGATAGGTCCAAGTACAGAGCCCTGTGGGACTCCACTGGTGACTTCACGCCAGTCTGAGGTCTCACCCCTCACTGTGACTCTCTGCTTCCTTGTGTGCGTGTGTGTGTGTGTGTGTAAGTACAACTTGCATAGTTGTACACACCAAGTTGTACTTGTGGGGGTTGAGCTTCGGTTCCTTGGTCCCGCCTCTCTGCCGTCAGTCTACAGGTGTACAGATTCCTGAGCTTACTGGGCTCTATCATATCCACATTTGAAACTGTATGGAGTCAGCCTCCACCACATCACTGCCTAGTGCATTCCATTTACTAACTACTCTAACACAGAAAAAGTTCATTCTAATGTCTCTGAGGCTCATTTAGGTATTCAGCTTCCACCTGTGTCCCCTTGTGCGTGTGCCACCTGTGTTAAATAACCCATCCTTGTCTACCTTGTCAATTCCCCTGAGATTTTTGTATATGGTGATCAAGTCTCTCCGAGCTTTTCTGACTTCCAGCGACGTGAGGTGCAGTTCACTCAGCGTTTCCTCGTAACTCATGCCTCTTATTTCTGTGACTAGTCAAGTAGCATACCACTTTTTCCAGCTCCGTCTTGTGCGTGACAAGGTACGAGCTCCATGCTGGGGCCGCATACTCAAAGATTGGTCTTTCATATGTGGTGTAAAAAGTTCTGAAAGATTCCTTACTCAGGTCAATGAAGGCAGTTCTGATGTTGGCCAATCTCGCATACGTCGCCGATGTAATTCTTTTGATGTGGGCTTCAAGAGACAGATTCGGCATGACATCAACTTCTAGATCTTTCTCTCTGTTCGTTTCGTGAACAACTTCTTCTCTCATTCAGTATCCAGCAGCTGGCCTCCTACTTCCTCCACCTAGTTTCATTACCTTACATTTACTTGGGTTGAACTTTATTAGCCATTTATTGGATCATTCCTTCAGGGTGTCTAAATTATCTTTTAACCCCATACTATATTCCTCTGTCTTAATCCTCTGCCTTAGGCCTCAATGTGTACTCACCTAGTTGTGTTTGCGGGGGTTGAGCTTTGGCTCTTTGGTCCCGCCTCTCAACCGTCAATCAACTGATGTGTGTGCGTGTGTTTGTGTGTGTGGGTTCCCCGAGGGCCATATGGGTCAATTTGTGTGGTCATGAGGGCCACACACCACAACTAATTGAGGTTATTTAATAAAAATTATTGAACGATATTTTTATTACTTAAACTTAGAAACATACAATGTGCATACAAATGGTTTAGCGGCTAGCCACAGTCATGAATGCAAAGTAATGAAGTAGTTTAACAAAATAAAAAAAAATAAACATTTTTAAACGGCAACAGACTTCTATGCAATAGTAACAAATATGTTGTACACAAATTACAACAGTTCAAAATGAACATTTATTTACGACTATTCAATCATTTATTAGTGTTTTGTCCTGAGGCTTGACACCTCTTCTTAGTGACAATATTTGATATATCTGGCTGACATGTCTGTGCAGTTCCCACTTTGATCAGAAGTGACCAGTGCTGATCAGTCAGCCATGTTCCCTAAAACAAAATCACCGGTTAAAAAGCTGAAACGAAATTTAGGCCGGCTTAACAGTTAGCGTCATGTCTATTTTTAGAAGTCTTATCTCGCTTGCCTCACAGCTGCATTCGTGTTTCCTTTTCTGCTTTTGAAATTTATTAAAAGATGATAGTTTAAATGATAAAAACTGGAATTTGGGCAGTTAAATGATCAAATTACATTATCCATTGTGCGAGCCGCAGGTGCGACATGCCTGGACTGTATATAATATGGCTGTGGATCACTAATTCCTTTAAGCTACAGTAGTAGTCAGGGGAAAGTCGAAAATTCCAGTTTGGCAGCAGGATGCTGCTTCTGGAAACTTTCCTTATTAAATTAAATTAAGACTACTCAATAGCTCGGTCAATAGAGCTTCGGCCTCACAGGCGTGGGGTCTGCGGTTCGAGTCTTCTAGAGCCCAGGTGAATGAAATGTTTATTTCCATGGAAGTGTGGATGAAAATTTATAATGGATCGTGTAAATGGATCATGGTAAATGGATAAACGATAATGGATCGTTTTCCATCTTTTGGAAAAAAATTTCTACCAACAATTAAAAATCGGGTTTTGCATCACTAGAGGCGAAACAACCACACGCTCTTGTGCCCCAGCTCCACCCCGCCGCCTCACCCTAACAACCCCTATTATTTGAGTAAATATCTAATGAAAACGAGGCTTTGTTTCCTGGTGAAGCTGGTCAACACTGCCCGACACGGACCCTCTCACGCTCACAAAAGCCTTGTGTGTGGTGCGCGGGCTTCCCCAGGGCAGCTCTGAGAGCCTCTTCACACTGACGCCTGTGTGGCGCGCGGGGTTCCCCAGGGCAGCTCTGAGAGCCTCTCCACACTGACGCCTGTGTGGTGCGCGGGCTTCCCCAGGGCAGCTCTGAGAGCCTCTTCACACTGACGCCTGTGTGGCGCGCGGGGTTCCCCAGGGGGGCTCTGAGAGCCTCTTCACACTGACGCCTGTGTGGCGCGCGGGGTTCCCCAGGGGGGCTCTGAGAGCCTCTCCACACTGACGCCTGTGTGGTGCGCGGGCTTCCCCAGGGCAGCTCTGAGAGCCTCTTCACACTGACGCCTGTGTGGCGCGCGGGGTTCCCCAGGGGGGCTCTGAGAGCCTCTCCACACTGACGCCTGTGTGGTGCGCGGGCTTCCCCAGGGCAGCTCTGAGAGCCTCTTCACACTGACGCCTGTGTGGTGCGCGGGGTTCCCCAGGGGGGCTCTGAGAGCCTCTCCACACTGACGCCTGTGTGGTGCGCGGGGTCCCCCAGGGGGGCTCTGAGAGCCTCTCCACACTGACGCCTGTGTGGTGCGCGGGCTTCCCCAGGGCAGCTCTGAGAGCCTCTCCACACTGACGCCTGTGTGGTGCGCGGGGTCCCCCAGGGCAGCTCTGAGAGCCTCTTCACACTGACGCCTGTGTGGTACGCGGGCTTCCCAAAGGGGGGCACTGAGGGCCTCTCCACACTGACGCCTGTGTGGTGCCAACAGATAATTAGCGGATCATTAGAAGCCGGGAACCTCTACAGAGTTGATGTGTCGAGGAAATAAGACTTATCAGGTGCCAACAAGATCAATTGTTTATATATAAAAAAGGACTGTTTTGTATGCTGTCAGGTGTTGACTTGGATAAGTATCAACATGGAGAAGGATTTAGCAAGGATGAGAAACAACATAGATATGTGTGTGAGTGTGTGTGTGTGTGTGTGTGTGTGTGTGTGTGTGTGTGTGTGTGCGTGTGTGTGTGTGTGTGTGTGTGTGTGTGTGTGTGTGTGTGTGTGTGTGTGTGAGAGAATACTATTCGCACCAAAAATATTTGTTCCTGTTTTACTGACTAACAGTATTAACATGGATAATTACCTACATGCTTAAATATCATCATGGACAAGTATTACAATGGATAAGTATTGCAATGGATAAGTAACAGCATAGATACATATCACAATGGATAAGTAACAGCATAGATACATATCACAATGGATAAGTAACAGCATGGATACATATCACAATGGATAAGTAACAGCACGGATGCATATCACAATGGATAAGTATCAACATGGGCAAGAATTAATATAGATAAATATCATTATGAATAAAAATAATTATAGATAAATATCATTATGGATAAATATCATTATGGATAAATATCATTATGAATAAATATCATTATGAATAAATATCAACGCTGATAGGAAACAACATAGATAAGCCTTGTCATGTTAAGTGAGGTACTGTGGTTATAACCAGCTGATCGTTTGCTTTACGTAACATAAAAGCAAAAAGCCCCATTAATCAGGAACAGAAGTAAAGTCAAAGCCAGGCCTAAAAAAATAAAAGACAAATATATTAAAGCAAAATAAAAGTTACTTTAACACCAGCAAAACAACTGTCTTTGTACACGTAATTTATAACCCAAAATAAAATATAACCAAGAACATTAATTTCATCACTATGTCCTAGCTACAAGTACAAAGTATTGATGTACAATGCTACAAGACACAATACCTAACACCACAACTCTTAATGAGCTGCCGTGGCAATTCACCCAGCGTTATCGATGTTGCCAGCAGCAGCAGCAGTGCCAGAGCTGACTATAATAACTAAACCGGCTGGTCTACTTAGCTCAGTCGAGTAAGACAGCATCTGGGTTCCTCTCGGACGTAGGTTCGAACCTTCGTCACGGCCCTTGTGGATTTGTTCCTTTAAACCGGCTGGCTTCTGCCAGACGTCTCGGGAGAGTAGATGGCGTGACGGCTAAATTAACGTGCCGGTAGTTAAACAATGTTAAACAGTGTCAGATGCAGGAACGCCCAAGGGCTCGCCATAGCTCGTGCTACTTGGAACTTTTTGTTCCAGGTAGCGAATCTTTAACAACAACAACAACAGCCCACAAACGCATGACTGTAGAATTTCGTGTTACATAATATTACACATTGTAATTATACAATATACATACAGTGCCATAAACTGAATGGACTTAAAGTTATCGATGACTGCTTAGGAGAAGCCACTACCCGAATAATGAAGGTAATTATGTGACAGAATCTATATGGATAAGTATCATATGGATTAATATTATCATGGATATGTATCCACCTGGGTAAATAGTAACATTTATATCAACATGGCTATATATCCATATCATAAGTATTAACATAGATAAGTATCAACATGGGTAAGTATCAAGTAGGATTAGTATTAAAATTGATATGTATGAATAATGAAAAGTCCTGGACAATTATCAATACGATAAGTATTATCAGGGATATACATCAATGTGATTAACTATCAATGATTAAAAAATTATACATGGGGTACAGATCTACATGGATAAGTATCAAAACGGATAAGTATCAATAAACGCTATTAGGGGAAAACTATTATTTCCCTATTAGGGAGCTATTAGGGAAAATGATCTAGGGTACGGGTTTAATATTTCGTTTCAATATTGTATTTTTAATACAATATATCGTTCCTCTCTGGAACAGCTTCGGGTACACGAGGGACAGTTTTGTAAAAACACATATGAAAGAGTCGAGGGAGTATGAGGTGAGATGATAGGGTCAATCAAACATTGATGATAGGGCCAATCCCCAATAAGGGAATAGGTGCCAATCCTCAATAAGGAGATAGGGGTCAATCCCCAATAAGGGGATAGGGCCAATCCAACAGTGGCTCAGGCATTGGCCGAAACTCTGGTACTGTGGGTGGATTGGGAGACCTTGGAAGAGATGTCATTATCCGGCGATGTTTGGCGAGATCTAGATCTGAGTGTTGACAAAGTAGATAAATTGCTATTCTGTATATTTATGGCTGGTCATTTTTCTGTTATAAGTATAGCTTCCAGGACCAAGAATAGGAAACCATAGTTACAGATCACAATATGGATGATTCAGAGTAAATTAGGATCTCAGAAATATCTAACTTGCCTTCAAATGGGACTCTAAACCTTCCATGGAGCACCACTGAGTAATCTAAGTGTTTAGCCTCTATATCCTCGTCAATAAACATCGAAACCACAATAAAATAAGAAATAAGATTTCATTCACTAGGGTCATCTGAAACAGGGACCACAAAAATCAACTCCGTGCTTCCACTGATCACACTATGGACGACTCACAGTAAGGAAGAATCTTAGAAATACCTAATTTGTATTCAACTGAGAATTAAGCCTCTCTCTCCCTCTCTCTCTCTCTCTCTCTCTCTCTCTCTCTCTCTCTTCTTCTCTCTCTCTCTCTCTCTCTCTCTCTCTCTCTCTTTCTTTCTTTCTCTCTCCTTATTGCCCTCACTCCCCTCCCTCTTACCTTATCCCTCTCGTTCCCTCTCTTCCTCCTGTTCACACGGTCTCCACTTCACTCTTGCTTATTCCATCCCTTCTTCCCATTTCCTATCCCTCCCTCCGTCCTTATTCTCTCACCCTCTGTCTCCCTCTCCCATTTTTTCTCTTACCTCCCTCCCTTCCTCTCACTCTCTGTTTCTCCTTAATGCTTCTCTCTCTCTCTCTCTCTCTCTCTCTCTCTCTCTCTCTCTCTCTCTCTCTCTCTCTCTCTCTCTCTTCTCTCTCTCTCTCCTTCTTGTTCTCCCTCCCATTCTCCGCTCCCTCCCTTTCTGCCCCTCTCAGAAAATGCAACATCCCCACTCAGTAAATACAAAGAAACTCCATTATTTTTATCATTGTTAATTTGACGCAACGTTGTAACAACGATCTGATTATGTTGTATATGTGATGAACACCTGAAAATTTGTTGAATTTTGTTTATGTAAAAAATATAGGAGGGGACCCAGATAGGATCTCAATAGGATACAAACCTACTGAAGGAGGGGCATGGGGCTCGACCCAGATTCCTTGATGATGGTCATTGTACCATCACAGATCATCATGGAAAGTTGCACGAGTCTGTCCTCTATTCACGGGCAGGAAGACAGACGAACTAACATTTTCTTCTTATAGATATGTGATGAACAACTGAAACACCTGAATTCGAAAACCAGAAGAATTAGAATTATTTATATATATATATATATATATATATATATATATATATATATATATATATATATACACGTTCTGGCAACTAGGTATGTTGTACCTAGTTGCCAGAACGCACTTCTCGGCCTACTATGCAAAGCCCGGCTTGCCTGATAGGCTGAGTGATATTTTTATTTTCAATAAATTGTTTCCATCTAGCTTATTTGAATTATTATTATTATATTATATTAAAAACATAAATTATTCATATAGTTATGTTAGTTTACGTTAGGTTAAGATAGGTTAGGTTAGGTAAGGTTGATTAGATTCATCATATATCTACGTTAGTTTTAACACAAATTGAAACAAATTAACTCATACTTAATGAAATGGATAGCTTTATCATTTCAAAAGAAAAAAAATAGAAAATGTATAAATTCAGGAAAACTCGGCTTATTAAGCAAATCGAGCCTTGCATAGTAGGCCGAGAAGTGCATTCTGGCTACTAGGTACAACATATATATATATATATATTATATATATATATATATATATATATATATATATATATATATTTTGTCACGGTAATCTCCCTTGGAAGGAGATTAGGCTGTTACATCATCACCTATTCTACCACACCACATGAGCATATTCAAGAATTTACAGCACGAACAAAACTAGTGCTCAGCTGTCTATACAGCAGTCTACTCCCCCTACTCACCAATACCCGTGAACCCCAGCACACCTGGTGGCCACAAGTTCACGCCACCGGCCGGGAACAAGCACTCTATAAGTTTGTCTCTGCCACACCAGCTCCACCTACATTGGTCAAGTCTCGTGTAAATAGAAGCTGGCCTACCACCACCCGCAGAATACTCTCTCGTGCTCTATTTACTGGAACAACCCTCACACTACCTTGCGTGGTGGTAGATCTACGCAGCCTGGCATACAGTATGTCAGCACCATTTCATGTTCTCTAACGTAACGTTTTAAATGGTCTGTTTAAGTGTTTTGTTTTGATTGTTTTGCACCCTGTAAGTAAGTCAAGTTTTTAAGTAACTATTTTCAGTTGTAATTTAATTTTTCATATTAAAGTATTCAATTTTTTAATTTTTTATGTTTTATCCTGCATTTCCCACACTGTGAAGAAGCCAACAGACTAGTTTTTTTTAATTTGTTTTCACTTGTTTTGTTTATATGTTCGTGGCATTCCATCTGCCCTAANAAATGGGTAGAACACCTGGAGAGAAAATGATATAATATCAGACAGACAGTTTGATGCAAGGTTGATGCAATTGAAAAAACTGACTTTAGGAGAGGACATATGGCAACCTTAGAAATTTTTTTAGTGAGTAATTGGACAGACTTGTTGCTAGGCAAGGAAGTGAATGCGATGTATGTCAAGTTTTGTGCAATAATGAAAAGGCACAAAAAAAATTATACCAAAACAGAGATGCAGAACTAGGAAACAGGATTGGTTCAACAGAATTGCGAGAGGGCCAGAGCGCCAAAGAACACAAAAATGGAATAATACAGGAAGAGGCCAAACCCCCAAACATACCAGCGATTCAAAGATGCGAGAAACAACTACACAGCAGTGAGGAGAGAGGCAGAAAGAAATTTTGAAAAAGGGATTGCAGACAAATGTAAAACAGAACCAGGTCTATTCTATAAATTCATAAATAACAAATTGCAGGAAAATTATAATATTCAGAGGTTGAAAATGGGAAATAGATTCACGGAAAATGAAAATGAAATGTGTAAAACATTAAACGAAAAGTTCCAAAGTGTGTTTGTACAAAATGATATCTTCAGGGAACCAGACACAATACGAATTCCAGAGAACAACATAGAGCACATAGAGGTGTCGAGAGACGAAGTAGAAAAAATGCTCAAGGAGCTAAATAAGAACAAAGCAGTTGGTCCATATGGAGTTTCACCATGGGTTCTGAGAGCATGTGCACCTGAGCTCAGCATTCCACTTCAACTGATTTTTCAGGCATCCCTGTTTACAGGAGTTGTAGCTGATGTGTGGAAAAAGGATAACATAGTTCCAATCTACAAAAGTGGAAGCAGGGAAGACCCCCTTAATTATAGACCTGTATTATTGACAAGTGTAATAGTCAAAATATTGGAAGAAAATAATTAAAACTAAATGGGTAGAACATCTGGAGAGAAATGATATAATATCAGACCGACAGTATGGTTTTCGATCTGGAAGATCCTGTGTATCGAATTTACTCAGTTTCTATGATCGGGCTACAGGAAAGAGATGGTTGGGTTGACTGCATCTATCTGAACCTAAAAAAGGATTTCGACAGAGTTCCACATAAGAGGTTGTTTTGGAAACTGGAAAATATTGGAGGGGTAACAGGTAAGCTTCTAACACGGATGAAAAATTTTCTGATAGAAAAATGAGGGCAGTGATCAGAGGCAATGTATCGGACTGGAGAAATGTCACAAGTGGAGTACCACAGGGTTCAGTTCTTGCACCAGTGATGTTTATTGTCTACATAAATGATCTACCAGTTGGTATACAGAATTATATGAACATGTTTGCTGATGATGCTAAGATAATAGGAAGGATAAGAAACTTAGATGATTGTCATGCCCTTCAAGATGACCTGGACAAAATAAGTATATGGAGCACCACTTGGCAAATGGAATTTAATGTTAATAAATGCCATGTTATGGAATGTGGAATAGGAGAACATAGACCCCACACAACCTATATATTATGTGATAAATCTTTAAAGAATTATGATATAGAGATCTATGGGTGGTTCTAGATAGAAAACTATCACCTGAGGACCACATCAAGAATATTGTGCGAGGAGCCTATGCCACGCTTTCTAACTTCAGAATTACTTTTAAATAAATGGATGGCGATATACTAAAGAAAATGTTCACGACTTTTGTTAGGCCAAAGCTAGAATATGCAGCGATGGTGTGGTGCCCATATCTTAAGAAGCACATCAACAAACTGGAAAAGGTGCAAAGACATGCTACTAAGTGGCTCCCAGAACTGAAGGGCAAGAGCTACGAGGAGAGGTTAGAGGCATTAGATATGCCAAAACTAGAAGACAGAAGAAAAAGAGGTGATACGATCACTACATACTAAATAGTAACAGGAATTGATAAAATCGATAGGGAAGATTTCCTGAGACCTGGAACTTTAAGAACAAGAGGTCATAAATTTAAACTAGCTAAACACAGATGCCGAAGAAATATAAGAAATTTCACTTTCGCAAACAGAGTGGTAGACGGTTAGAACAAGTTAGGTGAGAAGGTGGTGGAGGCCAAGACCGTCAGTACTTTCAAAGCGTTATATGACAAAGAGTGCTGGGAAGACGGGACACCACGAACATAGCTCTCATCCTGTAACTACACTTAGGTAATTACACTTAGATAATTACACATCCCATAGCATCTGTCTAACTCTCAAGAACCTATTTGCTGCTAGGTGAACAGGCCATCAGGTGAATGAAACGCTGCCCCTTTGTTTTAGCCTCACGTCGTAATCCACAAATCAGGAGTGAGTATTAGCTAGTTAATCAAGCAGTACAACACGTTAACAAATGACGGTTGAAAACCCGAGCTGAGTCAGCAGTGTGTGAGTGTTGTGTGGGAGACTAACCAGGTGTGTAGTGTTGTGTGGGAGACTAACCAGGTGTGTAGTGTTGTGTGGGAGACTAACCAGGTGTGTGAGTGTTGTGTGCGAGACTAACCAGGTGTGTGAGTGTTGTGTGGGAGACTAACCAAGTGTGTGAGTGTTGTGTGGGAGACTAACCAGGTGTGTGAGTGTTGTGTGGGAGACTAACCAGGTGTGTAGTGTTGTGTGGGAGACTAACCAGGTGTGTAGTGTTGTGTGGGAGACTAACCAGGTGTGTGAGAGTTGTGTGGGAGACTAACCAGGTGTGTAGTGTTGTGTAGGAGGCTAACCAGGTGTGTAGTGTTGTGTGGGAGACTAACCAGGTGTGTAGTGTTGTGTGGGAGACTAACCAGGTGTGTAGTGTTGCGTGGGAGACTAACCAGGTGTGTGAGAGTTGTGTGGGAGACTAACCAGGTGTGTAGTGTTGTGTGGGAGACTAACCAGGTGTGTAGTGTTGTGTGGGAGACTAACCAGGTGTGTAGTGTTGTGTGGGAGACTAACCAGGTGTGTAGTGTTGTGTGGGAGACTAACCAGGTGTGTAGTGTTGTGTGGGAGACTAACCAGGTGTGTAGTGTTGCGTGGGAGACTAACCAGGTGTGTGAGAGTTGTGTGGGAGACTAACCAGGTGTGTAGTGTTGTGTGGGAGACTAACCAAGTGTGTAGTGTTGTGTAGGAGGCTAACCAGGTGTGTAGTGTTGTGTGGGAGACTAACCAGGTGTGTAGTGTTGTGTGGGAGACTAACCAAGTGTGTAGTGTTGTGTGGGAGACTAACCAGGTGTGTAGTGTTGTGTGGGAGACTAACCAGGTGTGTAGTGTTGTGTGGGAGACTAACCAAGTGTGTAGTGTTGTGTGGGAGACTAACCAAGTGTGTAGTGTTGTGTAGGAGGCTAACCAGGTGTGTAGTGTTGTGTGGGAGACTAACCAGGTGTGTAGTGTTGTGTGGGAGACTAACCAGGTGTGTGAGTATTGTGTGGGAGACTAACCAGGTGTGTAGTGTTGTGTAGGAGGCTAACCAGGTGTGTGAGTGTTGTGTGGGAGACGCAAACACCTATTTGTGCTTGCGGGGGTTGAGCTCTGGCTCATTGCTCCCGTCTCTTAACTGTCAAACAACTGATGTACAGATTCGTGAGCCACCCAGTACAGATTCACACATGTGTGTGTGTGTATATGTGTACTCACGTAGTTTGGATTGGCCAAACAAATAGTTGCTGCAAGGTAATATTGACGGAGAAGGGAGAAAGAAAGCCAGAAGTAGTCTACACCATAAATGAAAAGGAAGTACAGGAATCGCAGAAGGAAAAAGATTAAGGAGTGGATATGTTTAAAACAAACAATAACATCTGAGGAACACACAGGCAGGGTGACAGCGGCAGCTCGTAAGGGTCGCTAGTAAGATTAGAACGTCGTTAAGAAACCTAAATCATTACACTTTCAAAGCACTGTACACACCTTGCATTGAACACAAATTGTTTAATGAGTAAATTCACCAGCAATAAATTTAGAAAAGCGACTGGCAATGCCTGGGTCGATGGTTCGCGGCCACCTCATAGCCCTAGGGGATTTTTTCACTGATATATGTATATCACTTTAATATGATTTCTGTATGTTACAATGGGTTTCAAAGTAAACAAGCCGGCCATTCGGAACTCTGGGTGAAGAGCCTCCCTGGCGTGGGAGCCGGTGGGGCTAGTTAGCTATTCTGTGCTCCATACTGGTTTAGTCTGGCTGACTCTGTCTTAGTCGCCGCTGCTCTATCTACACCACAACGCAACAAGCACTTTTGAAACTCTTAGCATCCTCAACATAAACGCCTTTCCCAACATGTGTACTGGTGCAGTCATCGGGAGGACAAACCCTTCATGCAAACTGCACCTACTATCAAGAAGAAGAAAGCAATATGCAGCATGGTCTGGAAGCTACATTGTGTGAATATTAAATCTATAATTGAAAAAGTGCAGAGGTTTGAGACTCGATTAGTTCCAGAGCTAAGAGGGTTAAGCTATGAGGTTAAGTTGAAGGAAATGGACCTCACAATCCTGATGGAAAGAGGAAACTGAGGAGATATCATCACAACATACAAGATAATCATTGGAATAGACACGGACAGTATTTTTAAATGAAGAGAAAATTCATTTGAGTGAAATAGATGGTTGGGTGGTATTTGATGGAGGAAGATAGTTAGGAGGATGGTGATGGTTGGTGGTCTAGTCTTCCGTTCCACTTCTCTCTGGGGTTGCTGGGCTGATGGTGGAGGGTTTCCCTCTCCCGTATGAACATACTGAGCCTGTGGTTCCCCCCTTCCCTTCCCTTCCCTTCCCGGTGTATTAAAGTGTTCGTTTAGTTCATCCCTTTTCCTACTGCTATATCAGTTAAAAAACTATTGTTTAACATCTCTATTGCTCATCTGTGTCTGAAACCTCCACCCCTGCCTTGGCGTTTTACTGGTATTCATTGTGAACATTCCCTCGTTTCCAATCATCCCTTTCCAATCATTCCAATATTAATCCCTTTCAGCATTATATATATCTCGTTTCACTTTCCACTCCTCACTAAGTGGCGTGCTCCCTCCACCTCTCCGTAGCATGAAGACAAATTAAAGTGTTTTAAAAGATTTAGAATAATTCCATTTGCGGAGGGAAGGACTGAGGAAAAGCTTCAACAGGTATAATATAAACTAATACAAAGAATTACTTATTTACAAAATAACAATCTGTACATCTGTATATTGATTTACAGATTTTTATTACACCTTTCCCTAATTAACTCCTAGAGCTAGTACAATTTTTAATTGTGTTCCACTTAAAGGCTCAACTAAGCCAAGAAACTACAGACCATCAGATTTATGCAAACTGAAGAAAGCTGCCTCTCGTGGCAGCTTCTATTTATGTCCACACAAACTCATTCATATGTATTGCAGTTCTCCTTCATCTGTCTTGATCTTTCTTCATAATGAGGAATGGGGATATGTTAAGAAGGAAGGGAGGTAGGGCAGGGAAGGAAAAGTAATGGAAAGGGGTCACGGCTGGGAGGGAAAGGGTGAGAACGGCTGGATGGGGATACGGGAGACATTAAGAACACAGAAATATAATTAAGGCGTCATGGAGCTAATCTGTCCCACTAATTGGGAAAGCTTGTAACAAACACCAAGATTCAATACCCAGCAATAGTTATTATAGAGAACAAATACAGTTCCAGACCTTCGGGGAACACCAGCATCCAGTCATATAAGATTTCCAATTAATATTTAAGCAAACTGAGAAGTTTGTTGAAATATACTCAATAATTAATAATTTCAATATGCACGAACTATTCACCAATCAGTGTTCACTGTCTAATTACATCTCGCTACCTTACCGTAAAACAACAAAAAAAGTAGCTAAAATATAGCCGGCCTGGAGCCACAGTTCCTGCTCTAATGAACTCCACAAAACCACTAATGATTTTTAACTTGCTGCCCTCCTCTCACAGCACTGTGTTGACAGTGTTGACAGTGTTGACAGTGTTGACAGATTTGACAAAGTTGCATCATCTGTTACACCGGTTGGCGGCTGTGAGACATCAACAACATTCACCCCCAGGAGGAAGTTGAGCTACAAAACACTTATAATTATATAATTAGACTGACGGGTCTAGTAGTTAACTCACATTAAAAACCAGCAACATGCAAAAAAAAAATGTCAGGTATGCCACATGTCAACCAGAATATGCCATTCCCTGTTGCTCTCGTATTAAAGAACTCTCGTGAGCTCATCAGTCCATTTGCATTCCTTTCTGCAAAATCAATATGTAAATTAATTTGCATGTCCACCTTGACTAGCTACTTCCGTAAATAATTGTTATCAGACTGCCAGACGAATTTGCACATTCTTGACTAGCAACACAAATTGCCTTCAAACCTACAACATACTTTAAGAACTAGGCATCTTTATTGGCTTTACTAAAAATAACAGCATGAATGAATCAATATTTCCAGTCAATATATTACCAATTACAATATAATGATATGTAAATTAGTTCTTAATCTCGGCTGGTGCTTGCAATTAAAGGAGAATTTCAACTTTGGGAAAACTTGGATCATAGTTTGTTCGTAACAATCTGTCTCTTGAAAGATCTTTAAAAGCTTCACTAAAAAAATAACCTAACAGCTTATAGCCATGTTAGATCCTGCTCCTCCCGGTCTTTCCTCAAGCCGCCTTCTTCTCAAGTTTCCGTATCGCCTTTTTGAAGTTCAGCCTCAAATGAAGAAACAGTAGAATGACGGTTGAGAGGCGTGGCCAAAGAGCCAAAGCTCAACCCCCGCAAGCACAGCTAGGTGAGTACTCTCCAGGATTGGCTCACGTTGGCTGTGGGAAGTGGTATGAAGGCCATCTTACTGAGGCTCGTGTGAGGTGTTCAGAGGTTCACCAGTTTAGAGGATGCTGCTGATGATATACTATTTACATGAGCCTCCGGGTTTAGAACCTTTTATTTCTACTCTTAGGTTAATTTCCCTAATCGTTTCAGAAAGTTAAGTTTCCCTCATTATGTGTCATCTTGGTAATCTACTCTTACCTGAACCAAATTTCGTTGCCTTACATTTGCTGATGTTAAAATCAAGTTGCCATTTCTCCGAGCAACTCCATGTGTAGATCTAAGTCTTCTTGGAGTAATTTACTATCCTTATCTTTTTTTTTACTTTTCTCATGTATTTTACACAGACACTGCCGCGAGGACCCCCTCGCACCTGTGTACTCACCTATTGGACTCACCTCTATGTGCTTGTGGGGGTTGAGCTCTGGCTCTTTGGTCCCGCCTCTTAACTGTCAATCAAGTGGTGTACAGGTTCCTGAGCCTAATGGGCTCTATCATATCTACACAGGAAACTGTGTATGGAGTCAGCCTCCACCACATCACTTCCTAATGCATTCCATTTGTCAACCACTCTGACACTAAAAAAGTTCTTTCTAATACCTCTGTGGCTCATTTGGGCAATCAATTTCCACCTGTGTCCCCTAGTGCGTGTGTCCCTTGTGTTAAATAGCCTGTCTTTATCTACCCTATCAATTCCTTTGAGAATCTTGTATGTGGTGATCATGTCCCCCTTAACTCTTCTGTCTTCCAGCGACGTGAGGTTTAATTCCCGTAGTCTCTCCTCGTAGCTCATACCTTTCAGCTCTGGTACTAGTCTCGTGGCAAACCTTTGAACCTTTTCCGGTTTAATCTTATGCTTGACTAGATATGAACTCTATTCTGGGCCTGCATACTCCAGGATTGGTCTGACGTATGTGGTATACAAAGTTCTGAATGATTCCTTACACAAGTTTCTAAATGCCGTTCTTATGTTGGCTAACCTGGAATATGCTGCTGATGTTATTTTCATGATATGGGCTTCAGGAGACAAGTCTGGTGTGATATCAACCCGCAGGTCTTTCTCTCTCTCTGACTCTTGAAGAAATTCATCTCCCTAACGATACCTTGTATCTGGCCTCTTGCTCCCTTCACCTAGCAAATATAATGACATTATATTTGCTTGCGTTTAACTCAGTTCCTTCAATTTGTCTAGGTCTTTTTGAAGACTCAAGCAGTCCTCCTCCGTCTTAATCCTTCTCATAATTTTGGCATCTTCAGCAAACATTGAGAGGAATGAGTCTATACCCTCTGGGAGATTATTTACGTATATCAGAAACAAGATTGGACCGAGTACAGAGCCCTGTGGGACTCCACTGGTGACTTCATGCCAATCTGAGGTCTCACCCCGCACTGTAACTCTATGCTTCCTTTTGCTTAGGTACTCCCTTATCCACTGTAGCACCTTACCAGTTACTCCTGCCTGTCTCTCCATATTTTCTTCCAGCCTCTTATGGGATACTGTGCCAAAGGCTTTCCGACAGTAAAAGAAAATGCAGTCCGCCCAGCCTTCTCTTTCTTCTTTAATCTTTGTCACCTAGTCGTAGAATTCTATTAAGCCTGTAAGGCAAGATTTACCCTCCCTGAACCCATGTTGGCGATTTGTCACGAAGTCTCTTCTCTCCAGATATGTTACTAGATTTGTTCTGCCTATCTTCTCCATCATCTTGCATGGTATACAAATTACGGACACTGACCTGTTGTTCAGTGCCTCTTGTCTGTCACCCTTTATGTATATTGGGTCCACGTAAGCCATCTTCCATATTTCTGGTAAGTCTCCATTCTGCAGTGACCTTCTATACACTATGGAGAGTGGCAAGCAAAGTGCCTCTGCACACTCTTTCAATACCTATGGTGAGATCCCGTCTGAACCAATAGCCTTTCACGCATCTGTACTCACCTATTTGTACTCACCTATTTGTGTCTGCAGGATCGAGCACTGACTCTTGGATCCTTCCGTTCTAGCCATCGGTTGTTTACAGCAGTGACTCCGGTCCTATTTCCCTGTCACACCTAGTTTTAAAATTATGAATAGAATTTGGTTCCACAACCTGTTCCTTAAGTGCATTATATTTTTCCACTACTCTCACGCTAAAAGAAAACTTCCTAACATCTCTGTGACTCATCTGAGTTTCCAGCTTCCACCCACGTCCCCTCGTTCAGTTACTATTCCGTGTGAACATTTCGCCTATGTCTACTCTGTTAATTCCCCTGAGTATTTTATACTTTCCTCTCATATCCCCCCTCTAACTTCTCTTTTCTAGAGTCGTAAACACGTAGTGTTTTCTCAGTTCTTTCAGGAGCTCTTCATACACCCATCCCTCGTAACGCTGTGACGAGTCTCGTTGCAAACTTCTGAACATTTTCCAGTTTCCTTATGTGTTTCTTTAGATGGGGACTCCATAATG
This sequence comes from Procambarus virginalis, assembly GCA_020271785.1. Classification (NCBI taxonomy): domain Eukaryota; kingdom Metazoa; phylum Arthropoda; class Malacostraca; order Decapoda; family Cambaridae; genus Procambarus; species Procambarus virginalis. The sequence goes on from WNGS01111181.1 coordinate 20,582,688, forward strand.
AGGCGGCATACTCTAAGACTGGCCTCATGTAGGCAGTGTAAAGCGCCCTAAAAGCCTCCTTACTTAGGTTTCTGAATGGTGTTCTAACTTTTGCCAGTGTAGAGTACGCTGCTGTCGTTATCCTATTTATATGTGCCTCAGGAGATAGATTAGGTGTTACGTCCACGCCCAGGACTCTTTCCCGCGTCCTCACAGGTTTCCTTCACTGTGTACTGTCTGGATTCACAGACTGGTTTCCACAAACTGGTTTCACAGTTTCCTTCACTGTGTACTGTCCCTTTGGTCTTCTATCACCTGGGCCCATTTCCATAACTTTACATTTGCTCGAGTTGAACTCCAGTAGCCATTTCCCTGGCCATCTCTGCAACCTGTTCAAGTCCTCTTGGAGGATCCTACAATCTTCATCTGTCACAACTCTTCTCATCAACTTTGCGTCATTCGCGAACATCGACAAGTAGGACTCTACTCCAGTAATCATGTCGGTAACATATATAAGAAAAAGAATTGGTCCCAGCACCGATCCTTGAGGTACTCCACTCGTTACTCTTCGCCAGTCAGACTTCACACCCCTTACTGTAACTCTCTGGCTCCTTCCTGTTAGGTAGCTCCTTATCCATGCTGGGCCTTTCCTCCCACCCTCGCCTGCCCTTCGAGTTTGAACAGCAGTCTCATGTGCGGTACTGCATCAAAGGCTTTTTGGCAGTCGAGAAATATGCAGTCTGTCCAACCTTCTCTGTCCTGTCTTATCCTCGATATTTTATCATAGAATTCCAAAAGGTTTGTTAGGCAGAGAATTCCCTTTCCAGAATCAATGCTGACGTTTGTTTACAAACCTAACGTTCTCTAGGTGTGCAACCAGTCTTAGTCTAATTATTCGTTCAAGTATTTTACAGAGGATGCTTGACAGGTCTATAGTTAAGTGCCTCCTCCCTATCACCTTTCTTGAAAATTGGTAAAACGTTTGCCATCTTCCAGCAATTGGTCAATTTTCCCAACATAAGTAATTCATTAAAGATCATTGCCAGAGGCACGCCGAGGGCCTGCGCTGCCTCTTTTAGTGTCCACGGTGATACTTTGTTTGGTCCAACCGCTTTAGTTGCGTCCAGTGTTGTCAACTGTTTCATTACCTCCTCTGCTGTCACCTCTATATCTGATAGTCTTCCATCTAGGTTAATCTCTTCATACACACACACACACACACACACACACACACACACACACACACACACACACACACCTGTGTGTGTGTTTATGTGTATTCCCTTAGTTGTATTCACCTAGTTGTGCTTGCAGGGGGTTGAGCTCTGCTCTTTCGGCCCGCCTCTCAACTGTCAATCAATCAACTGTAAATAACTACTACTTTTTTCACACACACGAGCAGCCCATAACAGCTGTTTAACTCCCATAGTAAATACACTCCCTAACAGTAAATACCTATTTACTGCTAGGTAACTGGGGCATCAGAGTGAAAGATACTCTGCTAATTTGTCTCTGCCGGCGCCGGGAATCGAACCTGGGCCACAAGATTACGAGTCCCGCGCGCTGTCTTCTCAGCTATCAGACCCCTTATAAAACATGTGTGACCTCCTTTTCACTGAACGAGTGAGTGTGAGTGTGTGTGTGTGTNCAGAAAATTGGGAACATCAAATGATCTAATGTTCCATCACTGAAATATAAGAACAAGTTAAAAAAACGAAATAAAAACCGTTAAAAAAATAAATAAATAAACTATTCTCACGAAATGAACGTTACGGTAAACAACACAACTCAATTCCAGCGCAATGTCACACAATATAATTAAATCAAATGAAAATAAATCGTAATCTATGAAAATTCAATTTATCAATGCAATCGGAAACATTGAAATGAAAGCGTAACATATTTAGTATAATGTGTCTGTTGCTATTATGTGCAACAGATGGCGCTGCTTTTCAAAAATGCATGTTTTTACGTGCCACAGGTGTAGTATCTATGTAGATTGTATATAAAAACATGCGCGTATGCGAATGGAACGCTGTGTCAGAATTTCAAAGCAATTGAAGAAGAACTTTCGGAGATTACATCGTGTGTTGCTCTTACGTCCAACAAATGGCGCTTTTTTTTTTAAACATGTTTTTTCCTGTCACAGGTGAGGCATATATATAGTAGGTACGTCCTACTATATACTACGTCATAAAAACACTCGCCTATTCGAATGCAATGTTCTCTCAAGTTTTCAAAGCTACCGGTAAAGTGCTTTCGAAGATTTCCCTCACATGAAAAACAGTTTTTCAAAAAAATCATGTTTTTTCCCCGTCATAGACTTGACATCTATATAGTATGTATATAAAAATCCGCTCGGATGCGAAAGGAACGATGTGCGAGAATTTCATAGCAATATGTGAAGAACTTTCAGAGATTAGTAATTATGAACAACGAACATTTCCATTATTATTTATATAGATATACATGTATACCAGCTGTACCCGGCCACGCATAGATGTGGCTCAGCAACGCATGTGCATTGCTGAGCCACAGTAATCTTTTCCTGTCTCCCAGTCCTCCCCACCATTCCCCTAACCCATCTCCTCATCCTCCCAACCATTCCTCACTCACCTATCCCCTCGTCCTCCCCACTATTCCCCCCCCATTCCACCGTCCCTTTGTCCTTCCCAACATTCCCAACCCCAGCATCCGCTCGTCCTCCTAACCATTCCCCGCTCCACCGTCCCTTCGTCGTTTCCACCATCCCCAACTCCTCTGTCCTCTTGTCCTCCCCACCATTCTCCATTCCCCTGTCCCCTCGTCCCCACCATCCCCAACTCCCCTGTCCTCTCGTCCTCCCCACCATTCCCCACTCCCTCGTTCGATGCGTTCCCAAACGATCTGATGTTACCATCAGAAAATTGGGAACAACAAATGACCTGATGTTCCCATAACTGATAAATAAAAAAAACAGTTAAAAAAAAACAGGTTTTCTCCCATCACAGACGTAACATCTATATAATATGTATATAAAAACCTGCTCGGATGCAAGTGAAACGTTGTGTGAAAATTTGAAAACAATCGGTGAAGAACTTTCGGAGATTAGCGATTTTGAACAAACGAACATTTACATTATTATTTATAGAGATTATGTAAGCTGATTGCTGTACCACAAACTAAGTGTTGCACCACTGTACCGTGACCCAACAAACTAGTGTGACACTGCTACGACAGACCAGTGTGACACTGCTACGACAGACCAGTGTGACACTGTTACAACAGACCTGTGTGACACTGTTACAACAGACCAGTGTGCCACTGTTACAACAGACCAGTGTGACACTGCTACGACAGACCAGTGTGACACTGTTACAACAGACCTGTGTGACACTGTTACAACAGACCAGTGTGCCACTGTTACAACAGACCAGTGTGACACTGCTACAACAGACCAGTGTGACACTGCTACAACAGACCAGTGTGACACTGTTACAACAGACCAGTGTGACACTGTTACAACAGACCAGTGTGACACTGCTACACCAGACCAGTGTGACACTGCTACAACAGACCAGTGTGACACTGCTACAACAGACCAGTGTGACACTGCTACAACAGACCAGTGTGACACTGCTACAACAGACCAGTGTGACACTGTTACAACAGACCAGTGTGACACTGTTACAACAGACCAGTGTGACACTGTTACAACAGACCAGTGTGACAATCATGTTCAGTATGAATAACCTGAACAGTGTAGAATGAGTTTGAGCGATGTTAATAATGCTGCTTGAAGCCCTTCACGGGGACAACCGGTAATTTGTTTAATTATTTAAAAAAAATATGGTAAGTTGTTGGAGTCTTGTGAGACTGCAACAATATTATTTTTCCTCCAGAGATAATAAGAGAGAATTAAGCTTCGGTCACCCTTCGCTTTGTGTATTATCCTAGTTGTACTCACCTAGTTGTGTTTGCGGGGGTTGAGCTCTGGCTCTTTGGTCCCGCCTCTCAACTGTCAATCAACTGGTTTACAGATTCCTGAGCCTATTGGACTCTACATTTGAAACTGTGTATGGAATCAGCCTCCACCACAACACTACTTAATGCATTCCATTTGTTAACTACTCTGACACTGAAAAAAATCTTTCTAACGTCTCTGTGGCTCATCTGGCTCAGTTTCCACTTGTGTCCCCTTGTTCGTGTCTCACCCACGCTAAAGAGTTTGTCTTAGTGCACCCTGTCAATTCCCCTGAGAATTTTGTAGGTGGTTATCATGTCTCCCCTTACTCTTCTGTTTTCCAGGGTTGTGAAGTTCAGCTCCTTTAGCCTTTCCTCGTAACTCATTCCTCTCAGTTCCGGGACGAGCCTGGTGGCATGCCACTGAATCTTCTCTAACTTCGTCTTGTGCTTTAACTAGGTATGGACTCCAGGCTGGAGCTGCATACTCCAGGATTGGTCTTACATAAGTGGTATACAGGGTCCTGAACGATTCCTTACACAAGTTTCTAAACGCAGTTCTTATATTGGCCAGTCTAGCATATGCCGCTGATGATATCCTTTTCATGTGGGCCTCTGGGGACAGGTTCGGTGTGATATCGACCCCCAGATCTTTCTCTCTATTTGACTCTTGTAGGATTACACCTCCCAGATGGTACCTTGTGTTCAGCTTTCTGCTCCCTTCGCCTAATTTCATTACTTTACACTTTCCTGAGTTGAACTTTAGCAACCATTTTCTAGACCATTGCTCCAGTTTGTCCAGGTCGTCCTGTAGTCTCTATCTTCATCTGTTTTGATTCTTCTCATAATTTTTGCATCATAAAGTGTAGGTACTCACCTATTTGTACTCACCTATTTGTGCTTGCGGGGGTTGAGCTTTGGCTCTTTGGTCCCGCCTCTCAACTGTCAATCAACTGGTGTACAGATTCCTGAGCCTACTGTGCTCTATCATATCAACATTTAAAACTGTGTATGGAGTCAGCCTCCACCACATCACTGCCTAATGAATTCCATCCGTTACCTACTCTGACACTGAAAAAGTTCATTCTAACGTTCCTGTGGCTCATGTGGGTACTCAGTTTCCACCTGTGTCCCCTTGTTTGCTTCCCACGAGTATTGAATAGTTTATCCTTGTTTACCCGGTCGGTTCCCCTGAGGATTTTGAAGGTTATGATCATGCCTCCCATTACTCCTCTGTCTACCAGTGTCGTAAAGTGCATTTCCCGCAGCCTTTCCTCGTAACTCATGCCTCATAGTTCTGGGTCTAGTCTAGTGACATACCTTTGGACTTTTTCCAGCTTCGTCTTGTGTTTGACAAGCTATGGGCTCCATGCTAGGGCCGCATACTCCAGGATTGGTCTTACATATGTGGTGTACAAGATTCTGAATGATTCCTTTCACAGGTTCCTGAACGCTGTTCTGATGTTTGCCAGCCTCGAATATGCCACAGACGTTATTCTTTTTATGTGGGCTTCAGGAGACAGGTTTGGTGTGATATCAACTCCTAGATCTTTCTCTCTGTCCGTTTCATTAAGTTCTTCATCTCCTATTCTGTATCCTGTGTCTTGCCTCACGTTTCCACTGCCTAGTTTCATTACTTTGCATTTACTCGGGTTGAACTTCAACAGCCATTTGTTGCACCATTCACTCAGTCTGTCTAGGTCATCTTGTAGCCTCCTACTATCATCCTCTGTTTCAATCCGCCTCATAATTTTTGCATCATCGGCAAACATTGAGAGAAACTATTCTATACCCTCTGGGAGATCATTTACATATATCAGAAAAAGTATAGGTCCAAGGACTGACCCCTGCGGGACTTCACTTGTAACGTCTCGGCAATCTGAGACCTCACCCCTCACACAGACTCGTTGTCTCCTGTTGCTTAGGTACTCCTTTATCCAATGGAGTACCTTCCCTTTCACTCCAGCCTGCATCTCCAGCTTTTTCACTAGCCTCTTTTGTGGTACTGTATCAAAGGCTTTCTGACAATCTAAAAATATGCAGTCTGCCCACCCTTCTCTTTCTTGCCTTATTTTTGTTGCCTGGTCATAGAATTTAAGTAACCCTGTGAGGCAGGACCTGCCATCCCTGAACCCATGTTGATGCTGTGTTACAAAATTCTTTCGCTCCAGATGCTCCACTAGCTTTCTTCGCACAATCTTCTCCATCAGCTTGCATGGTTTGCAGGTTAGGGACATTGGCCTGTACTTCAGTGCCTCCTGTCTATCCCCTTTCTTGTATATCGGGACTACGTTAGCTGCTTTCCAAATATCTGGCAATTCCCCTGATGCAAGTGATTTGTTATACACTATGGACAGCGGTAGGCACAGTTCTTCTGCTCCTTCCTTTAGTATCCAAGGGGAGATTCCATCTGGGCCTATACCTGTGTGTGTGTGTGTATGTGTGTACTCACCTAGTTGTACTCACCTAGTTGTGCTTGCGGGGGTTGAGCTCTGGCTCTTTGGTCCTGCCTTTCAACCGTCAATCAACAGGTGTACAGTTTCCTGAGCCTATTGGGCTCTATCATATCTACACTTGAAACTGTGTATGGAGTCAGCCTCCACCACATCGCTTCCTAATGCATTCCATTTGTCAACCACTCTGACACTAAAAAAGTTCTTTTAATATCTCTGTGGCTCATTTGGGCACTCAGTTTCCACCTGTGTCCCCTAGTGCGTGTGCCCCTTGTGTTAAACAGCCTGTCTTTATCAACCCTGTCGATTCCCCTGAGAATCTTGAATGTGGTGATCATGTCCCCCCTAACTCTTCTGTCTTCCAACGAAGTGAGGTTTAATTCTGCAGTCGCTCCTCGTAGCTCATACCTCTCAGCTCGGGTACTAGTCTGGTGGCAAACCTTTGAACCCTTTTCCAGTTTAGTCTTATGCTTGACTAGATAGGGACTCCATGCTGGGAGCCGACTCCAGGATTGGTCTGACATATGTGGTATAAATGTTCTGAAAGATTCCTTACACAAGTTTCTAAAGGCCGTTCTTATGTTAGCCAACCTGGCATATGCTGCTGATGTTATCCTCTTGATATGAGCTTCAGGGGACAGGTCTGGCGTGATATCAACCCCCAGGTCTTTCTCTCTCTCGACTCTTGAAGTATTTCATCTCCCAAATGATACCTTGTATCTGGTCTCCTGCTTCCTACCCCTATCTTCATTACATTACATTTGCTTGGGTTAAACTCTAACAGCCATTTGTTCGACCATTCCTGCAGCTTGTCCAGGTCTTCTTGAAGTCTCAAGCTGTCCTCCTCTGTCTTAATCCTTCTCATAATTTTGGCGTCGTCAGCAAACATTGAGAGGAATGAGTCTATACCCTCTGGGAGTCATTTACGTATATCAGAAACAGGATAGGTCCAAGTACAGAGCCCTGTGGGACTCCACTGGTGACTTCACGCCAGTCTGAGGTCTCACCCCTCACTGTAACTCTCTGCTTCCTATTGCTTAGGTACTCCCTTATCCACTGGAGCGCCCTACCTGTTACTCCTGCCTGTTTCTCCAGCTTATGCATCAACCTTTTATGGGGTACTGTGTCAAAGGCTTCCGACAGTCCAAAATGCAGTCCGCCACCCTTCTCTTTCTTGCTTAATTCTTGTCACCGATCGTAGAATTCTATCAAGCCTGTAAGGCAAGATTTTACCCTCCCTGAACCATGTTGATGGGTTGTCACGAAGTCTCTTCTCTCCAGATGTGTTACTAGGTTTTTTCTCACAATCTTCTCCATCACCTTGCATGGTATACAAGTTAAGGACACTGGCCTGTAGTTCAGTGCCTCTTGTCCTGTCACCCTTTTGTATATTGGTACTACATTAGCAGTCTTCCATATTTCTGGTAGGTCCCACGTTCCAGTGACTTACTATACATATGGAGAGTGGTAAGCAAAGTGCTCCTGCACACTCATGCAATTGTTTCCAATGGATTCTTATCCTTGCACAAGTCTTTCACTAAACTCTCAAGACATTAAACTTTGCTATTCAAATGGTATTACTTTTCTTTCATTTTACTAATTATTTCTACATCAGATGGAGGTCACCATAGTATCTAATTTTAACAACTTGTTGTATACGCACTGGTTATATACAATGCTTTCTTCAGCGGAATCACAGCAAAATCCAAGGACGTGTTTTGTATTTCTCCTCTTGCCGGCGGCCATCTGAATGTTCTTCTCTGCACTGTAAGACCACTAGGCAACTTTTTCTCATCCATTTTTTCAATTCCCTTGGCACATTCCCTGTTATCTCACCTATTATCACACTAAGTGTGTGTGTGTGTGTGTGTGTGTGTGTGATGTGTGTGTGTGTGTGTGTGTGTGTGTGTGTGTGTGTGTTAGAGAGAAATACATATAATAGACTTAATAGAGGACAAATTAGACGGTCAGAGAGACGGGGTTCAAAAGCTACACTTTACACACCGAAATCACAATAACGTGATGCATCAAATGAACAAATCCACAAGGGCCGTGATGCGGATTCGAACCTGCGTCCTGGAGCATCCCGGATTTGTGGCTGTAAGAAGGTTTGTCCCCCAGCCCAACAGGAAAAAACAGAGAAGCAAAGGAAGAATCCGTGGTTAATAGGGAATGTATGAAAGCAAAGGAGCTGAACAAAAGGGCATGGAGGAACTTCCGTAATAACAGAACACCAGAAAGTAGAGAGAGATACCAGAGAGACCAGGAACGAGTATGTCAGTGTGAGAAGAGCAGCTGAGAAAAGGTATGAAAATGATATAGCTAACAAAGCCAAAGCTGAACCAAAGCTGCTACACAGTCACATCAGGAGGAAGACAACAGTGAAGGAACGGTGATTAAACTTAGGGTGGGCGAGGACAGGTACACAGAGAATGAAAAAGAGGTGTGTGAAGAACTCAACAAAAGGTTCCAGGAGGTCTTTACAATAGAACAGGGAGATATCACGGCGCTGGGGAGAGGTGGCAACAAACCAGGTGACCTTGGATAGGTTCGAAATTACAAGAGATGAGGTCAAAAAGCACCTATTGGAGCTGGATGTGAGAAAAGCTGTTGGGCCGGATGGAATCTCGCCATGGGTATTGAAA
>WNGS01111181.1:20632565-20642816 GCA_020271785.1 Procambarus virginalis
TGTTTAAAAGAAATACTGCTACCATATATATATACTATATATATATATATATATATTATAATATATATATATTATATATATATATATATATATTATATATATATAATATAATATATATATATATATATAATATATATATATATATATTATATATATATATATATATATATATATATATATATATATAATATATATATATATATATATATATAATATATATATATATATATATATATATATATATATATATATATATATATATATATATATTTATTGTGAGGGTACCACCTCTGGTGCCAATGTGGGGACCCATAGCCTCGGAGAAGAAAATAAAACGTATTCAGAGGAGACCTTGTGGTTTCTCACTGAACACTAATATTTTCTTCTCCTACCACCCCCATTCTTTTGTATGTACACATATATATTTGCTTTATTTGAACTGTGTTACAAAAAAGGAGTTACATATAGGTTACAAAGATGGTTATCATAGGTTGTCGAGTTCCTCCAGCTCCTCAGATGGCGGGCAGGAACCCTGGATGCAGTGCGCATTTCCCCTCTGTATCGCCACGCTGAGGCGCTGGAAAAGAAAGCTGGCAGCTCTAGGGTCCCTTGTTGTTTCAATGAGCCTAGAACCCAGTTCCTTCAAAAAACTGGTAGCACTTTTACCCCAGGCGCCGAGTGTCTCAGAAGCAATGGGGACAAAATTGTAGTGGTGATCAAGTTCTCTATACTTACGGGATTTGGCTGCTTCCCTGTGGGTGGCAGCGCCACCTGGTTGTGCAACACTGAGGTCAATGTAGGTGTTAGCCAGGGTTGATACGCACGTGTAGTCCCATACCAACTGCTTGCCATTCTTCCAGGGGTTCACTGTGATACCATCCGGGCGACCAATAAGAGCATCAGAGTTACGGGGCGTTAGGTAACGAGGCTCTCTCTCGGCTGGGCATCCAGCTGTGGTGAGGCTCCTCTTGATGATGTCGTTAACTTCACTGTGCCTCGAGTGCCATCCTCCGTGCTTTGGCAGAGTAGGCCATGGTGGCCGTACCTGTCAGCCACCACCTCGCCGCAAATACACCTATATCTGGTGTGGATTGGGGCAGCAAGGCGGAGGGCCACAGCAATTCGGAGGGCGTGTGGTGTGAGACGCGTGCCAGTTGCCGACATTGGGGTTGCTAACAGGAAATCCCCTGCATGAGGGGCTGCTACTGCTGTGAGGCGAGCAATGTCGTGCTGTGTTGATGCAGCACCCAGGCACTCTGCAGCAACTTTGTCTACAATGGGGCCATCCCAGCTGGATTGCCTGTGGGCTTTTGGGGATGGTGGTTGAGGTGATGGGCCTGCACGAGAGGCCCACTCTGTGGCACAGCGTGTAAATTGGGATCATGTACACCTGCCAGCTGATGTAAGTGGGCAGGTAGAATTTCCTTCACAAGGTCGTCGGATGCTGATAAGGAGGACAGGAAGGCTGGAACAGCGATTTGCGTTGCTGTTCGAACTCCGAGGCCCCAAGTCTTACGGGAAGAGAGGCTTGTTTCCACTGCAGGTCATCAAAAGAGAGGTTAAGGGCTTTTTCTAGCATTGATTTCAGTAACCGGTCATACTCACTTAGTTTTTGGCTACTGTAAGATGGTGAACACCTCAGAAAGTAGGTTAACCTGGGGAGGGACAGACATCTGGTGATGAGGTAGAGTGCATCATGAGCATCAATATCCTCAATCCTCCCATCCATCCTCTTAAGGTCGGCGATTTTCTTATCAAGGACCTCATCGATGGCTTTCAACCCCAGGGGAGCTCCTAGGAGTGTGCTGTCTTCAGGTTTAGTTTTATGGATGTTTGGCAGAAGACCCTCTATTCTCTCTACGATGCCCTGGTTGGAACATATTATTTCACATTTAGAAGGGTTCAGGGTGAGGCCTAAAACTGCACCTTGCTCCTGGATTTTTCTGATGTCCTCCAGGAGGGAGTCTTGGGAACCAGCTAGGGTACCATCATCCAAGAACCAGATGTTAAGCTCGCTGGACAGGACCTCTGTGACTTGTTTGATGACTAAGCAGAAAAGGAGAGGAGCAAGGGGGTCACCCTGTTGGACGCCTTCCCGCGAGTCAATTTCATGTTCGCCAAAAAGTAGCTTAAGATCCATACTGTAGCATGAATGTACGAAAGGGTAGAGGGAAGGGAAATGACTATGAACCGCACGGAGTACAGCATCCCTCCGCACCAAATTGAAGGCATTTTTGAAATCTAGCTTGATAAGGGCCTTTTCGTCTGTGATATTGGCGATGAAGGCTCGAGCTGCATGGGCTGCCGCCTCACACCCTTGTGGAATGCCAAACCCAAGCTGTTTTGGCTTCAGCATGTTGGCCGCTGCATCACTAACTGTTCTTGCGGCTGCCTTTGCGACGAGACGCCGGAGAGAATTGCCCACAGCTATTGGCCTGATCCCTCCATCCTTTTTCTTTAGAGCACAGAGGGATGCTCCAAAAAAAATAGGTCTTATGGACGGTGGTATGTTGCCAGCTAGACATGTGTTGGTGAATCTGGTTAGTTCCACCAAGAGGTTCTTTGCAATGTCACCCAGTGCAGGGTTGAGCATTTGCTTGAGGTGGTTGGGTTTTAGTCCTGTGAACCCACCTGCTGATCCGGTTGGGAAGGACATGGCTGCTTTATGGACCACAGATTCAGCCACCCAGAGAGGTTCTGCTCCGGTAGCCCCCACTTGTACAATGTCGTCCTCACTCGGAGCCCTGGCAGGGTGTTTCTCCCTTAGGGCTTGAGCTGTTGCGGCATCTCTATCGGCAATTGAGTCCTCACTGGTGATGACTCTTATTGCGCCAATAGTGTTTCCTTCTTCTATTTTCTTGGTGACTGATGTTCTGATTTTTGATGTCTCGGATATGGCACTGTTGCTCTTCCTGCCGTGGGTGTTTCTCGCTCGAGTGGAAAGGCGCACCTGGTTGTCCTCCCTGGGAAAATCATTTATAGCTTTGATGATTGAGGCAGCTAAGGTTTTGTCTCTCCTTGCAGGGGTGGCTAGACATATATTGCCAAACAGTAGGAGGTTGTGCCATGCTTGGGTAGTTCCAGGAGAGTCGTTGACCTTTCTCAGGAGGGCAGATAATTTGGCTGCTGCGTGGGGGCGGGCTGCTTTAGGGATGTGTTGCAAGGTTCTGGTTGATGTTGCTTTGATAGCCTCTAATAAATTTTCCGTGGGAATGAAGGTCTGGGAGGTGTTTTGCTTGACGGGCGGTGTGGGCTGTTGATTGGTGTTCTCCCTGGGAGGGCGCCCAGAACCCAAACACCTGGCTCCGTTGTGGTAATGATTGCGCACATTACCGTCACTCGACCGGATAAGGCATACCCTGTCACCCTGTTATATATAATATATATATATATATATATATATATATATATATATATATATATTGTGACGATAATCTCTTCCCAGAGATTGAGCCTGCTATCTCTTCAATTCATCACGTCCTCAACAATATGCAAGATACGTTTTGTAGTGGCTAAACGTATATATCAAGACAGCCACACGCACCTCAACTCCCTCCTTCCCCCCACTCCAGCACCTGCTACACACCTGGTCAACGCGCCGAACCCTTCAACTGCCTAACTAGCGACTTGCGGCCGTCCAGCGTTCTCATTGGCCGCCAACCAACACACCACTCCCGTTCCTCGCCAATCACAATCGTCGCCAGTTATTGTTGGAGTCCCTTGCATTTCTGCCAGCCAGAATATATCTCGTGCTCCTGCTATGAACACCTGAATTTGACCCACCTCGTGTGATCAAATAAGAGGTTCTTAGCTAGCGCATATATTCCCAGCACCATTTTATTTTGTTAACGTAACCAGTTCCCCCCTTTTCACTTTGTTATAATTTTATATATTTTTCTTTTACATTATATTATATATATGCCAAGGTATCGTCTTTATTTTATTTTGTGTTTTCTATATTAAAGTAAAGTATTTTGTTATATTTTGTGTTTTCGTGTTTCTTGCCTTACCACAGATTATCAGACAAGCAGTCACTCTTTTTTTCCTTTTTTTTTATTTTAATTTAAGTATATGTGGCCCAGCACTGACACCTGCTAGTTGGTAGACTGCCGACCACCATTTCCAACACGTTACCGTCACAACATATATATGTTGCATATATGCAACAATGATCACAAAAACACTGATCCAAGTATGCAGAACAACCACTTGTGAAAAATAGAAAATGCTTAACGCGTTTTCGGCTAATTCGCCTTCATCAGAGCAAAGTAGAATGAAGATCATCTTCATTCTACTTTGATCTGATGAAGGCGAATTAGCCGAAAACGCGTTAAGCATTTTCTATTTTTCACATGTGGTTATTCTGCATATATATATATATTCGATGTAGCTTGAATAACCCCCAAGCCATTATGCAAGCCAATATGTCTGGGAAAATTCGAAAATTGGTCACTTCACATATCTGACACCCAAAGTGGGGCTAAGAATTGTATAGGGAAAAAGGAACTTTTCACACCATCCATATACCTATCCATCCATCTATCGTTCTATCCATCTATTCATTTATCCATCCAACTATCTATTTATCCATCAATCTATCTATTTATCCATCCATCTATCCATATATCCATTTATCAATCTATTTATCTATCTATCCATTTATCCATCTATCTGTCAATTCATCAATGTTTCCATTAGACTATCTGTCTGTCCAACCATCCATTCCTCTACTCATCTATCTATCCATTTACCTATAAATCCATCTATCTACTGTTTGTCTCTCTCTCTGTGTCTGTCTCTTATATAAAATATAATTGTCTAATGTGTGTATGGTGTGAAATATTAAAAAGGAATGGTTACAGCTTTTCTCTGAGAAAGCAGTGTGGATTGAGAAACCTTTCAACCTGTAACAGTATCATCTGTTTTATGCGAGTACGGGAAAATTATGAATAGCAGGAAACTTTTGTTCATTTGTAACGAGATCAATGAGTAATTGTGCCTAATACAATAAGATTTTGCTTTTTTAAAGTTTATTTTGAAAATATTTAGCTGGGTGGCCAGCAGGCAGAGGGATTTCGTAAGACAAAATTCATGATAACACCGCGTATCCAGTAAGCTCAATACATAATGTGCTCTACCCAATGCTGCGCCCGTTAACACAAAAGATATGTTGCGCGTGTGTGTGTGTATTCTAAAAAAGGTTTACAAAATGCATAATCTCCACTTTGCTCGCTTACATGTCCTCCCTTCAAGAATAAACCTCTAAAAATGAGCGAGGTGTTAGAGAACAAGATGAATTTTCGCTTTACGCGGACAAAGCATTTTCGACGCTCTCATAACACGAAATTACACGCGATTAGTAACGAATTTTAGCAACAACTGCCGACCAAATCATAGACGCTTTCTCCTTGCAATATTTTCATCCCCCCCCCCCCTTGAAAAATTGTGTAGATGCCAACAAATTTACCATTGACCTTGACGTGAGGGTGAAGCAGCACTCAACACAGGTCAGTTCACGCATGGTCAAATTAATCGTGCAGACACTGCGCATTGATAATGAAGACATCAGAGCGCATCCCAGGAATTCCATCGCTCCATATACGCGTAAGCTCCTCGACGTCGACGCCGCCCATCATAAGCTTCGCCAATAGTTCAATATAACCGGGGAGGATATATATGAGACGGAGCGAGGGGCTAATGAGGCCTGTTGGTGCGTGCCGTCAGGGAAGCAGACCTGCAGTCAGCTCAATTATTCCACCTGGCGAGGGAGGATGAGGTAGAGGGGCGTGGCTAGGGTGGAGTAGAGGACGCAGCCTCTCTCAAAACTATGCGTCAACTCATTCTTATTTAGGATGATGATGCTTCTTGGGTCACATATTATTTCTTGACTGCTTCGGCAAGGAGGCTTTTGTTTCTGTCGCCATTCTGTATATATATATATATATATATATATATATATATATATATATATATATATATATATATATATGTCGTACCTAGTAGCCAGAACGCACTTCTGAGCCTACTATGCAAAGCCCGATTTGCCTAATAAGCCAAGTTTTCATGAATTAATATATTTTCACTAATTTTTTTCTTATGAAATGATAAAGCTACCCATTTCATTATGTATGAGGTCAATTTTTTTGTATTGGAGTTAAAATTAACGTAGATATATGACCGAACTTAACCAACCCTACCTAACCTAACCTAACCTATCTTTATAGGTTAGGTTAGGTTAGGTAGCAGAAAAAGTTAGGTTAGGTTAGGTTAGGTAGGTTAGGTAGTCGAAAAATAATTAAATCACGAAAACTTGGCTTATTAGGCAAATCGGGCCTTGCATAGTAGGCTGAGAAGTGCGTTCTGGCTACTAGGTACGACATATATATATATATATATATATATATATATATATATATATATATATATATATATATATATGTCGTATATATATATATATATATATTTCTTAGTCTGACGCGACACTTGAGCGCGTTTCGTAAAACTTATTACATTTTCAAAGACTTTAGTTACACACACACAGAACAACTATAACTGAACAGAGTTTAAATACCTGCATTTGGGTGAGGTGACATGTTACAATGGTTTGGGGTGAGGTGAGAACAAACACAGAACACGAAACAATGGGTATAAGGGAAGAATAGATCTGTAACTGCAGAAGGCCTATTGGCCCGTATTTCTTGATGTTTCTATATTGGAGCGGAGTCTTGAAGTGGGTAGAATATAGTAGTGCGTTAATTGGCTGTTGATTGCTGGTGTTGACTTCTTGATGTGTAGTGCCTCGCAGATGTCAAGCCGCCTGTTGTCGCTGTATCTATCAATGATTTCTGTGTTGTTTGTTAAGATTTCTCTGGTGATGGTTTGGTTGTGGGAAGAGATTATATGTTCCTTGATAGAGCCCTGTTGCTTATGCATCGTTAATCGCCTGGAAAGAGATGTTGTTGTCTTGCCTATATATTGAGTTCTTTGGGGCTTACAGTCCCCAAGTGGGCATTTGAAGGCATAGACGACATTGGTCTCTTTCAAAGCGTTCTGCTTTGTGTCTGGAGAGTTTCTCATGAGTAGGTTGGCAGTTTTCTTGGTTTTATAGTAAATCGTCAATTGTATCTTCTGATTTTTGTCTGTAGGGATAACGTTTCTATTAACAATATCTTTCAGGACCCTTTCCTCCGTTTTATGAGCTGTGGAGAAGAAGTTCCTGTAAAATAGTCTAATAGGGGGTATAGGTGTTGTGTTAGTTGTATCTTCAGAGGTTGCATGGCGTTTCACTTTCCTTCTTATGATGTCTTCAATGAAACCATTGGAGAAGCCGTTGTTGACTAGGACCTGCCTTACTCTACAGAGTTCTTCGTCGACTTGCTTCCATTCTGAGCTGTGGCTGAGAGCACGGTCGACATAAGCGTTAACAACACTCCTCTTGTACCTATCTGGGCAGTCACTGTTGGCATTTAGGCACATTCCTATGTTTGTTTCCTTAGTGTAGACTGTAGTGTGGAAACCTCCGCTCCTTTCCATGACTGTTACATCTAGAAAGGGCAGCTTCCCATCCTTCTCCATCTCGTAAGTGAAACGTAACACAGAATTCTGCTCAAACGCTTCTTTCAGCTCCTGCAGATGTCTGACATCAGGTACCTGTGTAAAAATGTCGTCAACATACCTGCAGTATATGGCCGGTTTCAAGTTCAAGTCGACTAAGACTTTTTCCTCAATAGTACCCATGTAGAAGTTTGCAAACAGGACGCCTAGGGGAGAACCCATAGCGACCCCATCTACTTGCTTATACATGTGCCCATCCGGGCTCAAGAAGGGTGCCTCCTTAGTACAAGCTTGGAGTAGTTTCCTCAGGATATTTTCTGGCATGTCAAGGGGAGTACATGCCGGGTCTCGATACACTCGGTCCATTATCATCCCGATTGTTTCATCCACAGGTACGTTGGTGAACAGTGATTCTACGTCCAACGATGCTCTTATCCCTGTAGCCCGTGTTCCCCGCAGTAAGTCAACAAATTCCTTCGGGGATTTCAGGCTGAAGTTGCACGGGACATAAGGAGTCAGTAAGCCGTTGAGTCGTTTCGCCAGTCTGTACGTGGGTGTGGGTATCTGGCTGATAATTGGCCGAAGTGGGTTTCCAGGCTTATGCGTCTTGACGTTTCCATACGCATATCCAGGTTTATATTCTCCAATAATCTTTGGCAGGTGGAGTCCGGATTTCTTGGCATTCACAGTTTCAATCAACTTGTTGACCTTTGTTTTCAATTCGGCTGTAGTGTCCTTCGTTACCCTTTGGAATTTAGTTTGGTCAGAGAGTATGTGGTTCATTTTCGCCAGATATTCGTCTTTCTTAAGGATGACGTATATTGGCGACTTGTCGCCTCTCCTGACAACTATCTCCTTGTTCTCACGAAGGCTCTTGGCTGCCGCTTTGAGCTCGGGGGTCAGTATGGTACTTCTGTAGTTGCCTCGATTCTTTCCTCCTTCTGCGATAATTTCAGCTTGTAAGGTGTCTTTGGTGGGGAACACGGGCTACAGGGATAAGAGCATCGTTGGACGTAGAATCACTGTTCACCAACGTACCTGTGGATGAAACAATCGGGATGATAATGGACCGAGTGTATCGAGACCCGGCATGTACTCCCCTTGACATGCCAGAAAATATCCTGAGGAAACTACTCCAAGCTTGTACTAAGGAGGCACCCTTCTTGAGCCCGGATGGGCACATGTATAAGCAAGTAGATGGGGTCGCTATGGGTTCTCCCCTAGGCGTCCTGTTTGCAAACTTCTACATGGGTACTATTGAGGAAAAAGTCTTAGTCGACTTGAACTTGAAACCGGCCATATACTGCAGGTATGTTGACGACATTTTTACACAGGTACCTGATGTCAGACATCTGCAGGAGCTGAAAGAAGCGTTTGAGCAGAATTCTGTGTTACGTTTCACTTACGAGATGGAGAAGGATGGGAAGCTGCCCTTTCTAGATGTAACAGTCATGGAAAGGAGCGGAGGTTTCCACACTACAGTCTACACTAAGGAAACAAACATAGGAATGTGCCTAAATGCCAACAGTGACTGCCCAGATAGGTACAAGAGGAGTGTTGTTAACGCTTATGTCGACCGTGCTCTCAGCCACAGCTCAGAATGGAAGCAAGTCGACGAAGAACTCTGTAGAGTAAGGCAGGTCCTAGTCAACAACGGCTTCTCCAATGGTTTCATTGAAGACATCATAAGAAGGAAAGTGAAACGCCATGCAACCTCTGAAGATACAACTAACACAACACCTATACCCCCTATTAGACTATTTTACAGGAACTTCTTCTCCACAGCTCATAAAACGGAGGAAAGGGTCCTGAAAGATATTGTTAATAGAAACGTTATCCCTACAGACAAAAATCAGAAGATACAATTGACGATTTACTATAAAACCAAGAAAACTGCCAACCTACTCATGAGAAACTCTCCAGACACAAAGCAGAACGCTTTGAAAGAGACCAATGTCGTCTATGCCTTCAAATGCCCACTTGGGGACTGTAAGCCCCAAAGAACTCAATATATAGGCAAGACAACAACATCTCTTTCCAGGCGATTAACGATGCATAAGCAACAGGGCTCTATCAAGGAACATATAATCTCTTCCCACAACCAAACCATCACCAGAGAAATCTTAACAAACAACACAGAAATCATTGATAGATACAGCGACAACAGGCGGCTTGACATCTGCGAGGCACTACACATCAAGAAGTCAACACCAGCAATCAACAGCCAATTAACGCACTACTATATTCTACCCACTTCAAGACTCCGCTCCAATATAGAAACATCAAGAAATACGGGCCAATAGGCCTTCTGCAGTTACAGATCTATTCTTCCCTTATACCCATTGTTTCGTGTTCTGTGTTTGTTCTCACCTCACCCCAAACCATTGTAACATGTCACCTCACCCAAATGCAGGTATTTAAACTCTGTTCAGTTATAGTTGTTCTGTGTGTGTGTAACTAAAGTCTTTGAAAATGTAATAAGTTTTACGAAACGCGCTCAAGTGTCGCGTCAGACTAAGAAATAAAGAATGAATTTTGGAGAATTGATTTTTAATTTACCGTCATCAGTAAAAACAAACATAAGGAAAATTGAGAAAATTCGTGTTAGAATTATTAATCTTACTTTTTCGGTCATATTTAATAACATATGTCTACAGGAAAGACTGCTACCAAAATATACTAATATATATATATAGC